>VUYV01000107.1:1513689-1540139 GCA_008711295.1 Anarhynchus alexandrinus
CCCCGGAGCCTTCTCTTCTCCAGGCTGAACAGCCCCAACTCCTTCAGCCTCTCCTCATAGGAGAGGTGCTCCAGCCCTCGGATCATCCTCGTGGCCCTCCTCTGGACACGCTCCAGCAGGTCCATGTCCTTCTTATGTTGGGGACTCCAGAGTTGAATGCAGTACTCCAGGTGGGGTCTCACGAGAGTGGAGTAGAGGGGCAGAATCACCTCCCTTGACCTGCTGGCCACATTTCTTCTGATGCAGCCCAGGATGCGGTTGGCCTTCTGGGCTGCGATCGCACATTGCTGGCTCATGTTGAGCTTCTCGTCAATCAGCACACCCAGGTCCTTCTCCTCAGGGCTGCTCTCCAGCCATTCCCTGCTGAGCCTGTATTTATGCTTGGGATTGCCCCAATCCAGATGTAAGACCTTGCACTTGGCCTTGTTGAACTGCATGAGGTTGGCTTGGGCCCACCTCTCCAGCCTGTCCAGGTCCCTCTGGATGGCATCCCTCCCCTCCAGCATGTCTACCTCACCAAACAGCTTGGTATCATCGGCAAACTTGCTGAGGGTGCACTCGACCCCACTGTCCATGTTGCCGACAAAGATCTTGAACAGTACAGGTCCCAGTACCAACCCCTGAGGAATGCCACTCATCACTGGTCTCCACTTGGACATCAAGCCGTTGACCACAACTCTTTGAGTGTGACTGTCCAGCCAGTTCTTTATCCACCGAGTGGTCCATTTGTCGAATCCATGTCTCTTCAATTTAGAGACCAGGATATCGTCTGGGAGTTGGGCTCCCACATCAGTTGGGCTTTTGCTGTTGCCTTTCAGAGAAACTGGATTGGAAGCTCAACGAGGCATGAAGCACGTGCTGCAATTAAAAAGCAAAAGCATCATGGCAACAGTTGTCGTTTACACTGGAGGGAAAGGTTTACAGCTCTGCTGTGTTTCTTTCCCGGGAGGACTGGGCTACCCTATGCATCTCTTCGTGTGGTGTCACAATCAGAAAACTAATGCAGCTGAAAACTAATCTTTTTATTTTCTACTGGATGGGGTGCCTGATCACAAGGGCACAAAGATGCCGGTGTCAACACTGGGACAGCACGGGACCACCCTTCCTGATCGCGGCCCATGAGGAAACTGCAGCCTGCACGTGAAGCTTGAGCCTGCAGACTTGCAAGAGCTGCATGCAGTACTCTGCTTTTCCATCCCGTGGAGCAAAGGTGTGGGTTTTGTGAGCATCCGTGACCTGAACCGGGCTGATTCATCCATGAGCCACTCCGGCGTGAAACAGAGGTCACACAGTGCTGAATCCTGCCCTGCACGCTCTTGACTCCTGCATGAGATATAAATAGCTATTGAGCCTATAAATGTTTACAATTTTTTCTATACCTGAAAAGAAACTAGGCTAGGCAGTAAAAAAGGACATTGCTTCATCTTTTTTTCCCCTAAGGAGAGAGCAAGGTGAACTTTCTGTTTATAGACAATACATGTAAAGGGTTTACATCAGTGAGTTTATCTTATCCTCACGTTGCGTTGTTACTTGATGGTAAACAATGTGCTGATGAGATCTCTTTAACGTTTGCCACAAGATTATGGTTTTAGTAGTATGCTGCTGTAACCGTGATGAGCAGGAGATAGAAGCCAGGTGAGGTTTGTAGGGAGACACCAACACATTGTATCAGACCAAGTTTAGATCGTAAATGTTGGGCACAGCATTTCTCAGTGCATTTTCACTTGAGAATCTCTCCATCGCACGTGGTCAAGATCCAGGGTGGATAAACTGAATTTTACAGTTTCTAGCATTTGCTGTCTCCTACCAGCTCAGCTGGAGGAGAGGGGAGAGTGAAAGGGAGAGCAGGGAGTTAATGCAATTTCCATTGCCCCGTGATGTTTTTTCTTAAAACACTCAACCCGCCACAACCCCACTGCGGTGCCCACACTCCAGCGCCTCTTCCAGAAACAACAGAGGACTGTTCCCGCTTGCCCTCGTCGCTCCCCAAAGCTCGTGGCGTTGCCAGCGGCTGCCTGCGAGTGGGGGTATCGCTGCTTGTCAAATGAACCATGGTAACTGGAGAGAAGAAAGGAGTCTCTGGGGGTTCTTAATATTCCAAAATTCCTGAAGTACATGTGCAAGTAAGATAAAAAAGCCTAACTCATTTTGCATTTGAATAAGTCCTTTGGCAAAGAACTTTGATTTCCCAAATCGAGAAGACTGGCAACAACTGCCGAACCAATGTAAGTGCAACAAAATTTAGTGGCCCCACTCACCTGAGATCAAAAGACAGTCTGAGAAATCGCCTTTAAAAACAAGGTGCCAGAGGGAAAGGTACGATCTAGACATTGTTTTTCACTCTTTATAAATGTGACCATATAGAAGCTTCAACAGTTGATGTCCTGATTGCAGCTGCTTGGAAGATGCCATGCTAAGCCGCAGTGGCTTTGGGCAAGAACTGCTTTAAGGAGTGCTGTCACAACCAGTACCTGCGGAAGACAGGAGAGGCCACCACGGCAGAGGTGAGTGGTCGTGACCAGGCTCCAGAAGCCCCTCCTCTCCTCCTGACAGCCATCAGCTGCCAGGCCCTCTCTGGGACACCAGTGGGGAGGATGCTCTGCATGCCAAGGCCATGGCAGAGGCTGCCGGGATGTGCCAGTGCCACAGGGCACTGCTTCGCCAGCGAGAGCCGTGCAGAGCTGAGAGCATCGAGGGCAGCCGTTGTCTTCCTGCACCAAGGTTTACTGAACTAGACATGCTCATATTGGAAATTAAATCCAAAGTGCCTTTTGTGTGTTAGCAATAACTTACACTGCCGAAAAAGAGATCATGAGATCATCTGAAGTTGTCTTTTGTGCGGGCTTAAAACTACGCCATTTGGGATGTGATGAATAGTTCTCACAAAGATTCAGGGGACCACCCAGGAGTTAATATGATTAAGATCATTTATTCCTTTTGTAATTCTAAGAAAGCTTTCAGGTTCATCAAGTGAGCAGCTTCTGTTCCTTTTATCCTGAAATGGGTACACCTACTAGAGCTCGCTGCATGTCACTTTGACAAAATACATTTTCTGAGCCTTATCTACATGAAAAAAATCCAGATTATTACAAACATTTCTATTCACATCAAAAGCATTTTTATTTTTCAAGCATTTCTTTGTTATTTCCTACTTAAACTTTGCTGCTAAATCACAGCTGCTGAGAGGGGAGCTGGCACCGCTGCTCAGCCGTCCCACCTACCGCTGCTGAACCGGTGGCGTTTCCATTCCTGCGTGGGGACGTCGGGTCTGCCACTGGTGGCCCATGGACACGCACATGCTAAAAATAACCCCTGGACCATCCAAACTCAGAGGTCTCCCCGGGAGAGTTGGGGAGCACTGGGGGATGTGGTGTCTCAGCATTTTTCTGCCCAGGTTTGCCCGTGCGTGCGCAGGGAGCCCGTCCCTCCTGCTCCACCACAAGTGCCGATGACCAGAGGTGGGAGACGGCCACTGAGGTCTCGGCAGGGAGCTAGCAGGAGAGCAAGAGTGGGCAGCACCCAGCTCCTGCCGAAAAGCGAGCTAGGCTGGCAACACGCAGCCTCCTGCATCTGCTGGGCATCGATGGACCCAGGCAGAGGCTGCAGGAGAGGCACTGCGAGTGCTGGTGGGCAATGCCCTGGGTGAGGAGACACCTTGGTGCTGGGACAGGGGCCAACCTGATGCCTGTAGAAAACGGGGAGACCAGAAGGTCCTTTTTAAGGAGGGAGCTCACTCCAGCTCCGGGAAGGACGAGCTGACGTGGATGCTGGGGCATCACCTGCAGAGCTGAGCTGCAGCAAAACGGGACACAACTGCAGCGCACAGGTACAGAGGCCACTGCGGGACAGCGGAGTGGCATCTGGTCTGGCAGATGTGATTCTCACGGTTAACCATGGGGGGGGATTTTTGGCAGCTTTTTCTTATTCTGCCAATAGCGTTCTTGTTCGCAGCTGCATCTCTGTGAAGACCCTGCAGTCACACGAGATGTTATATAAATCAGTTACTAATTTCTTCAGGGACTGAAATACCAGACAGCCTCCGGAGTGGCTCAGCTAAAGAAGCAAACCTGGCGGGGGTGAGAGGGAGGATGAGAGACCCCCCCCGCGAGCCCGGCAGAGCGTGGGGTGCAGGCAGCAGGCAGTGGTGGAGGCAAAGCTGAGAACAGGGTTTCCACCTGTCCAGGGCTTGTCAGCAGAAGGAAAAATTAACCCATCCAGCACGTTTTAAGCATGGCTGTGAGCCCGCAGGGCACTGCGCAGCCGAGTGGACACCAACCTGCTCCCCGCACCAATGCACCACTCTCCCCCCACCAATGCACCGCTCTCCCCCCTCGTGCCCAGTGAAGATGCAGTGACTGCATAAACTTCTTGGTCCTTCAGATCGGAGAGAGGCAGGCAGGGCTGCGACCAGCCTGGGCAGAGGCAATGCCACCTCCTGCCCCTGGGGAGGAACAACCCCGTACCCATACACTAGCACGGGTTGGGGACGGATGGCCGAGAGGCACAGGGCTGCTCGCAGCAGCCTTCTGCACTCCTCCACTCTTGCTTTCTTTAATTTATTTAAAACACATTCATTTCTTGGTTGATGCTGCTCAACAGTTCACATATTGCTGTGGACTGCGGTGCTCAGCAATGCCTTATGGCATGAAGCTGCTCCCGGCCAGCGTGGGGCACCAGCATGGTGGGCACCCAGCCTGTGCCTGGGTGGGTGAAAGCAGCCGGGCTGGGTGCCCCGGGGACGTGGGATGATGAGGCTTTGGCAGCCCATAGAAGCTGAGCCAAAGGCTCCTGGACTGCTGCATCTCACTGCCAGGTGTCTTCTGTTCATGGTTGGAGCCTCGTGCTGTCCTCGTCCCCACGGGGTCTGGGCAGGGTCTGGGTAAGAGGACAGGACGGTTTGCCAGGGCTGGTGTCCAGCCCACATAGCCCCATGACAGCCTGTGAAGGGCTCCCCTGGGTGTCTGCAGTGTCAGAGACCGGATAATAACCGAGTAATTGTACAAGGTAATTAAAGGGTTATTTTTGCCCTCTAAAATAAAGTGCTACCTCATAATTAAAAATAAAGAGAATGGCAATTCTAATTATTAGGCTTTAATTAGGCTGACAGAGGCACACATGGCACTGCAAGTACTGTTCTCACGACCTGCTCTCGGTCCCCACCGCCACCTCCCCATGGTGCTCCCGGGGAAGCCGAGGGCAAACTCCCCCACTGAAAACAGGAGGGTGAGACGTTCCTCTCCCTGTAAACCTCACCAAATGCTGTGCAGTTCTGAGGAACATGTCCTTGAGCATCCCTTAAACTTCAATGCCTGCTGCAATCTGACCTGCAGGCTGCTGCTGACGCTCAATCCTTAGCCACCTTAGCAACTCGTGCATTGCAATTTTAACATAAGAATCATAAATTACACCATGTTTCATCTGTTCACATCCTCATGGAAGATAATCATAGCCTGGTATCTCTTTGCGCTTAAAATACTGCAGCAAGTGCACTGTGGTGTTCTTCCCAGCTTTCCCCGAGCAGCCTTGCCCCCCGCCGTGCTGGGGAAGGGCCACGTGGGGCTGTCTCAGGCTGCCTCTGCCGAGGTGCCAGGTACAGGTGGCTTCTGCCGCAGTGACAAAATACTGTATTAAGAACTCCGGTCCTGGAATGATAGAAAAAAAAACAACATGAAAATTGGGCTCTCAAAGTTTGGGCAGGCATATTTGCCTGTATTCCTTCAGGAGCCTCTTTAGAGCGCATACAAGTCCCATTCCCCCACGCGGCTGGTGCTTCCCACCGGCAACACCATCGACTTCAACCACACCAACCACACCAGAGCTCCCTGCTGCTCCTCCTCCCGCACCCCCGACCCTTAGTGTATCACAAAGCCTCTCAACAGATGGGTCTGGACCTGCTGAGGCAACTCCAATTTCCAGAAGCTGGGCTGACCACTTGTGGCCAGAGGAGCCCCCGTGGTTTTGCGCTGCAGCCTGGCACCTCTGGGGTCTGTCTGCAACAACCAAGCAAACCTGGGGCTGCTGTAGCGCTGCCTTTGCCACTGCGTGGGTCAGAGTGCTGAGAACGAGGAAATGAGGAATTAAAGCGATAAAGTGCAAATGTCTGAGAACCAGGGAGCAGGGAGGTGCACCCCAAAGGCAGCCTTGTGAGCCAGCTGGCCATAACTCACCTACCGTGTCCCACCGCCTGACCCTGTCCCCCCAGCTCTGTTCCCCATCCCTTCCTCCCCCAGGGCACCCCCTGCCCGGCCCTGATGATCTCACACTTATTGCCTACTTAAAAGGGAAGGGACGCCTAGTGGGAGGTGTTCCTGCCTGTGGCAGGGGGGTTGGAACTCGATGATCTTCAAGGTCGCTTCCAACCTAAACCATTCTATGATTCTGTGAAAAGCAGCAGGAACGGTTTTACCCCATGGGTCTGAGGCTGTGATTGAGGAGCTCTGTGACCTAAAGCACTCTGCTCCAGTACTCAGGCAGGAGTGTTATGAGCTTTCCTCTTTCTCCTGGTTAATTGGTGCTAATTGATT
Organism: Anarhynchus alexandrinus; assembly: GCA_008711295.1. Classification (NCBI taxonomy): domain Eukaryota; kingdom Metazoa; phylum Chordata; class Aves; order Charadriiformes; family Charadriidae; genus Anarhynchus; species Anarhynchus alexandrinus. The sequence continues at coordinate 1,520,214 of VUYV01000107.1, forward strand.
GATTGGGGTTCACCCCTGACTCAGAAGAAGAGAGGCAGCACCACTCTGTCTCAATAGTAATGTATGTAACAAATTTGCTTCCAGAAAGCAGTTAGCATCCTTTCAAAAGTAGCCGGTTATTCTCCACAGCATAACATGAAATCAGCATTTAAGTGAGACGGAGGACGGTCATGTGCCCACCAATTACTCTGACACCTCTGCCTGGAGCGGGACCGACAGTGACAGTGCCTGAGTGCCGCTCAGGTGTGACGGCCATGTGCCGTCAAGAGCCTTGAAACCTTCTTCCCCGACCTCATGCCACACTGAGGCCTCTCTGTGTTTAGCGGGTACCACCCGGGACAGCTTTTTCCATCATCCTTCCCCTGGGGGGTGTGAGGGGTTGGGAGTGCAAAAATGGTATGGGGACCCAGTATTTCTACCAGGGGCTGAAGGGGCACTGGGGTGGACGGCACGCGCCCGGCTGTCCCGGGGATCGGGGCAGGGAGGGAGCCGGAGGCACCCACCCACTTCTGGGGAAGGAAGCGGTGGTTTTCGTCAGCTGCAGGAGGGGAAATCCAGCAAGACGGCTGCTTCGTCAGTGCCTGAGCCTCCCGGGAGGCCACGTCATCTCACTGAAAAAGGAGCTCGTGTGCCGGGAAAGATAAAAATTGACTTGGGGTTATTTAGTCACTGGCCACGAGCTGGTAGTGGGATTACGGGCATGAACATGGTGCCCCCCCCCCGGCACCCGCAGCGCGGCGCCTGGGGACAGGCTGCCTTTGGTCCTGCGCACCTCATCCCATCTCATCCCCAGCAGTGGGGTACATGGGACATGCAGCTGGTGGCCCTCGAAAGGCAGCTCCAGCCAGCCAGAAACCCTGCCACCACGCTCCCCTTGCCTGCCACCACAGCAGTGATGCCGGCCTCTCCTCCGCCTGCACCCAGCCCAGCTCCAGCGCAGGGGCACAGCCACCCCGTGCACCATGGCAGCCTGCGGAGAGAGGGGACACGCCTGGGGGACGTGCCTTGGGGTCATGCCTGGGGGTCACCACTGGGCTGGTGGGAGCAGGCTGAGGCTTTTTAATTCAGTTATTCCCGTCCAACTAGGAGCGATGTTGGACATGCCTCCAGGGCGCCACGTGGTTTAGAGGTGAGGCTGTCCTCAGGTGCCATTGCTTTGCACCATTTTAACACAGAAAGAAGAGCACCACCCACCCTGTACCACAAGAGAGGGGATGGCAGGACCCCAAGAGACCTCAGCCCCCCTGCGCAGAGGGGCAGTGCTGCCAGGAAAATAAAGTGAGTTAAAAGGTGCGGCGGCATCCTCCCTTGCTCCTTGAGGGTTTGCAGGACACAACCGTTTGGGGGTCAGCAGGAGGAGATCAGCAGTTCTGGACAACCTTCCCTGTTCTCCTGTTACCTTCTTTTTAAAATCCCTGAAGGGTGCAAAGCAGCAGGGAGGAAGCCAGAGCAGCGGTAAAGGCTGTGATCTGAGATCTGTGTGCCATCGATTCATTGCTCACAGAATGGGGATGGCAATTAACTGTCTAAAAAGTGGAGCATGAAGGAGAGCTCAAGGAAGAAGCAATCAGCTTTTTGACATAAAATAAGCCGTTCTGGATTGCTGTGGTCACCTACATGGTACAAGACATCACGGCACAAAAAGTTGGGAGAGACAACTTTCTTAAACTCCCTTTTAAGTTGCATACCCTAAATGTGACTTTCCACCCCACGTTGTTTTGGAGGGATGAGCTGCCCAGGTCTGCAGGGAGGATTCTGCAGCTTCCAGGAGAAAGCACCTCTCGGTATGTAGGCCTGTAACCAGCAGCTTGAATTCAGCTTGTCAAATAAACATGGGTTAGATTCAGGCTAAAGTAGTAGTTGTACAGGTGAAATAAGAGAGGTCTCCAGATCCACACCGCTGGAACTCCAGGGAAGCTGAGCCCATCCTCACACATTCAGTCCTGAGATGTAGCGAAGTGGAGACCAGCAGCAAATTCTGGACATGAATCAGACGTTTCCAGAAACATACGCGATTTTTGAGATCCTGGCTTCTGGTTCAAGCCCACCTGTAATTTATAGTTCTGATTTTCAAAAGAGAAGGCAGTGTTTTGGAGCAGAGTGCTGGAGTGGAACAGCTTCAGGCTCAGCAACAGGCCTTGCATGAGTGTGGGCATGTTTCCAGTGACCTGATTGTTCAGGGCTGCCCTCTCTCCTTGTCCTTAGCGGATGGTCCTCTTCTGAATACCCGTTGGCTCACTGTTTGCATCTCTGTTCTTAACATTTTGAATCCGAAGCACCCGTTAGGACATACAACACCTGCAAGAACATACTGCTGTGGCAAAGCCTATGAAACTGCAGGGAGTGTTAATTAGCTATAAAGCTCCTGAGCCAACCTTCTGTAAATGGTGTCATAGGGCTATAATTCTCCATTCAGCTCTCCAGGCAAGCTCTTGTGGATAGGATCTCGTTCCCATCTGGACTGTTACTGGATTTTAGAGAAATGTTTCGATTCTTGCTGCTGCCAGAGAAACTAATGACTAGACAGGTCTACCTGGCAGGCTCTATCGTACAGCGCACCAAGTGGTCCAGCCTCCATCCAGCAAAATGATGACATATAAAGCATGTGAAGGTTCTTGCAGAAGTCAGAGTAAGGGGCCAGCACTGTCTGGATCAGGCCACCAGCAACCCATGAAGGAGGAACCATCAAGTGGTAAATACTGCCATCGCTGGATATGGTTCTTCAGAGTGATGAAGTGGTGAGTCATGGTCAGTTCCCAGTCTGTACACTTCTGGACTATAACACTGGTTTCCACTGCAAACATTTTAAGTTGTTCCAGCATGTGCCTCGCCCTTCTTATTTATAAGAATTAGAGAGGCATTTCATGAAAAAAAAAAAAAGGGCTTCCTAGTAAAGCAAGGAAACAATGACAAAGCAAGAGATATTGGAGGTAAAAAAAATAGAGCTTGCCTAGCAGAACAGCTATCCTATTATCTCATCAACATGGCACAGACAGGAGAAATTATAAATAGCAGCCGTGGTAATGCCTGGGAGTTGCATCTTGGCACCGCTGCCTCTGGACACCTCTCTCTGGCTCCCGTTCACAGTGACGTACAAGGGCAGGGACAGCAGCTAGACGGAAAATCCCTGTCAGCTCTCTGACCCCATGCTCCGGCAGGGCAGGCCCCGAGCCGAGCGCTCGCGGGGGACGCAGCAGGCAAGCGTACCACTGACACTCGATCCCAGTCGAAACAGCAGTGGAGAACAAGGCTCTTTTGTTAGGAAATGCAGATTTTCTTGGTGCAACTAACTGAAAGACACAAGGGGAAGAGCCAGGAGATGGACAAGGTAATTGGTTTTAACTGGTTGTCCTGATACTTGAGATGATGGTGTACAATGCAGCCTTGGCTATGATAATCCCTGTTCACAGCAGGGAGAAAGGCTTTGTGCCATTACTACGATATTGGACTAAAGAAAGCAGGAGGAGAGCCAGGAAAGCCTCTGTGGGCTGGCTCTCACACCACAGCTGGGAGGGGGGGGGTACCATTTATTCATTTCTATTGGGAAGGCTTCATTAAGAGTGTAACCCTGTTCATAGTGAAGGAAACAGCCTGTGCACCATTCTGCCACTGCACATATTTTCAAATATGTTGGAGACATGGATGTATATGAGCACTTCATTGCAAGACCCTCGCGAAACCAGACAGACATGGACCCCCCAACCCAGCCTGGTATTCCAGAGTGGTTGCAATGGGCTCCCACTTTCTTTTGGGTTTCAGACCAGTGCACATTAGTGGGTTATGCACAGCAGATCAGTCCCAACTGATGGTTCAGCTGATGGATGGTAACTTGGGAGCTTTGGTGATCTGAAACATGTTACCTTGTTCAGGGTCAGGCCAAGCTCAGCAGATGGACAAGAACTCGCTAACTTAATGTCCTGGTTTCAGCTGGGATAGAGTTAATTTTCTTTCTAGTGATTGCTGTGTTTCAGATTTGGTATGAAAGGAATGTCAATAATGCATATTGGTTTAGTTGTTGCTAGGTGATGTTTATACCATTCAAGAACTCTTTTTTTTTCCAGTTTCCCATAGAAGCTGAGATGGAGCATAGACAGAACAATGGAACGGACAATGAAATATTCTGTATCATAGATGTCATGCTCAGTATATAAATGAGGGTTGGCTGTGGGGTGGGAATTCACGATCACTGCTCGGGTTGAGCTCGGCAACCAATTCACTGGGCAGTGAGAGTGACTTGTGTCTTGTATATTCTTTTACCATTATTATTAGTACTTTCCTCTCCATTACTGTTCTATTAAAGTGTCTTTATCTCAACCCACAACATTTTTTTTCCCCTTTCCCCTCCTTTTCTCCCTCTTCTCCCTACCCATCAGAGGCGGGGGGGGAGCGAGCAAGTGGCTTCATGATCCTAGTTGCTGGCTAGGGTTAAACCATGACACTTGACCGACTGCTTCAAATTCTGTTTCTCTAGCCTAAGATCTGTATTTTGCCAAGATACTCACTCCTGGCTCCAAAAACCAGGCAAACTTCCCTACCTGCCACCTATGTGAAGGTCATTTGCACAGGGCATAAGAACTTTATCTCGTTGATCAAGTGAAAAGCGCTGAGCGCATCTCCTCCAGCCAACTATAGCTATGGGTGTATGGAGTGGTCACACATCCCAGAAGGGCTCCAGCACTGTTCACTGTTCCCCCACTTCCAGCAGAGTCTGGCCGTCGCAGTGCTGGCTGGTTGCCTGACACACCAGAAAAGAAAGGGTAACTGAGCCAAAAATACAGGAACAGTTTATTTCCAACAGTTAGTTGCGACACCTACTGATGTTCAGAATGGAAATCATCCTTGGGTGCAGCTGCATGGCACTCGCTGTTTCCTGATGGACACAAGGAGGCAGCATGTGCTCCAGCCCCTTGATGGGACATGGGACGTTCTGCACCAAATATAAGATCAAGCTTGGACCCCTCTGCTCTCATTTTGTCTTCAAAGCTGAATTCCTCAGCAACTGAGAAAGAAAGAAATCACACAGAATCTCCACAACGACAATAGGAAATGCTTAAGAAATAGACTGTGGCTCAAAACCACTGGCCCAGTAGCTACTCGCAGGTGGAGGGCTGCAGCACGGGAAGCCGTGCCGGGCTCTGAGAGCTGGTGGTTCACGTTCTGCAACCATGGCCTGACCACAAACCTCTGTGCCAGCAGAGAGTGGGTCATGGAATCACGGAATTTTCAGAGTTAGACAGGACCTCTAGAGATCATCTAGTCCAACTCCCCTGCCAAAGCAGGATTGCCTAGAGCACATTACTCAGGACTGCATCCAGGCGGGTCTTGAAAATCTCCAGAGAAGGGGACTCCGCAACCTCCCTGGGCAGCCTGTTCCAGTGCTCTGTCACTCTAACCATAAAGAAGTTTTTTCTTGTATTTGAACAGAACTTCCTATGTTCCAACTTGTGCCCATTGCCCCTCGTCCTGTCACTGGGGACCACTGAAAAGAGTCTGGCTTCATCCTCCTTCAACCCACAAGCAACAGAGGGGCTCCAAACAGCCTGAGCGAACAGCCAGCGATCTGGCAGGAAGCTGAACAAGAGACAATCCAATAAATACATAAATAAATAAATAAGGTAAGTCTGAGAACAGGAAACTCTTGGGTGGGGCTTTTCTTCTGACCATCTTGCAAAGGGGAAAAGGAGGATGAAGAGAAGCGATTTGCAGATACCTGCGGTGTGGGCAGAGGAAGGGCGGCTGCAGAGAACCCCACCACCAGGAGCAGCGCTGCCAGCGAGCTGAGCGAGGCGTTTCACCCATCCGGGCAGTTGGGTTCAGCTCTCCCCATGGCCCTTTGGCTGGCATCAAGGACTTTCTGCAGGTTGCTCAGAGATGGCCAGAGACTGTCCTGCCTGCACTGTGTGCCAGCAGCCTGTTGCCTTAGCCAGGACTCAGCATCTCCAGGAAATCTCCTTCCACCATGTTTTCTTCCCCCGCGGCACAGCCGGGGGACAGCGGTGTGGAAGGCGTGCAGGGCGCCTGGCTGCTCTGACTTGCTCTGTTTAGAGTAAGGGCAAACATTTTCCTTCAGGGAAGGGAGCTGCACAACCGTCTGTGTATTCCTGCCTTCTGCGGTTTCTCACCGTACAACCCTGCTTTCTGATAAACCAAGCCATACATGTCAGGGCCCCTGTTTGCTTCCCGGCAGCGGGAATTAGCGGGTAAATCCTGGCTATAAAAACCCTGGCTTTCATGGGGGCCCTGAGATAAGAACAAAGGTGGAAAAGGGATAGGCAGGAAAATCAAAGTACTGAGATGGGCGACAGGTATGGGTAATTGGACATCGGGTACAGCGTGGAGGTAAATCCCTTTCCAAAATAACAAAATGCAGAGGAGAAAGCCTTTCATCAGGGCGCTCCAGCCCCAAATAGCCACCATTTGGCTACAGTGGCAGAAGGCTTCATCTATCACGAAGAAGTGAAGGTGGGGCAAACACACAGAATTATACAGAAAATCAGGAAAGCCAAAGCTAATTAGCAGCAGAGCTTCCTGTGGAGTAGTCTGTGTTGGGACATTTCTGCATTACTGGGGTTGGTCCTTCTGGAGCAGAATACAGGATTGTTTTCACTCTCAAAATCGACAGGATTACTCAGAAAGTGAGAATGAAGAGCCCTGGGAAGCTAGCCCTGTTTTCCAGCTCCACATTCCCACAGCCCAAGCATAGCTGCGGCTACTTCTCCTAAGGAGTTGTTGTCCTTAGTTTCTGTGGCCATTTTGGCGATGACTTCCACCTGGATTTGGACAGTCTTTGGATTATAATCTGGCAACATCCTGGCAGTGTCCCTGTGGAGAAATTGAGTTGTTAAGGCTGAGCTACCCAGCCAGATCTTACAAAGATGGGGAGGGGGACTGCTTTTATGCAAAACAGCTAAGCAAGCAATAACTTGGTGTTGAAGACTGGTAAGCTGGCTGCAATGGCACTGTTGGAAGTCGGAGGTTGTTGTTTTCCTCCTTTTTGCTCCAGGGAGGCTGTGCGGCTGCCACACAAAGCCGGGACTGCTGAACAAAACCCGGCGTGAGCCCCACAGGGCACTGCGGTCAGAAAAGACATGGAGGAGTTAAAGCTCGCCCAGTCCTCCCTTGGGCACCTCAAGCTTTGTACTTCGCTAACACGATATGGAAGATGATTTTGGATCACTGTGCTCACTGTTTACTGCAGATCCCTTGGGAGTCTGCCAGCACGCCATACTGATACCTGCTTATTCATGCCCACGCAGCGTGCACCATAGACAAAGAGCATGAAAACATCAGCAGCAGAGCTGGAAGGTGCAGCTGGATGAAACAGGCTTGTTCTTATGGAGAAAAATACCTGGGGGGAAAAAAAAAAACCTAGGAGAAACCAGTTCATATCCATGTGTAAGCCAAATCATTGCAACTATCAAAGTCCTGTTGTTTGAATTTGCGTTTTTGCCTATCCAAATCAAAGTGCATGTTCCGAAAGACTTTCACACTCAAGTCCTCTGAAGTACCTGAGCATCCCTGTTGCCAGCACTGGGGCGTCTGACCTGTAGAAGAACTTCACGCCTTGCAAGAGGCACAGCCCAGGCTGAGAGCAGGGGAAGATGGCAGCAGCAGATTCAGCACATCCAGCTCTGGAGTCCCCGACATAGGAAAGACATGGGTCTGCTGGAGCGTGTCCAGAGGAGAGCCACGAGGATGATCCAAGGGCTGGAGCACCTCTCCTGTGAGGACAGGCTGAAAGAGTTGGGGCTGTTCAGCCTGGAGAAGAGAAGGCTCCGGGGAGATCTTATTGCGGCCTTCCAGTACCTAAAGGGGGCCTACAGGAGAGCTGGGGAAGGACTTTTTACTAGGGCATGTAGCAATAGGACAAGGGGGAATGGCTTTAAACTGGAAGAGGGCAGGTTTCAACTAAGCATTAGGAAGAAATTTTTCACTTTAAGGGTGGTAAGGCACTGGAACAGGTTGCCCAGAGAGGTTGTTGAGGCCTCATCCCTGGAGGTGTTCAAGGTCAGGCTGGACGTGGTCTTGGGCAACCTGGTCTAGTGGGAGGTGTCCCTGCCTATGGCAGGGGGGTTGGACTAGATGATCTTCAAGGTCCTTTCCAACCTAAACCATTCTATGATTCTATGATTCCCACCAGGTGAAGACCTGCACTGGGGCGACTGCCCCTGTACCAGCTGGACATCCCCTCTGGTGCTGCATGCCCAGCTCTGTGTCACGTTTGGCAAAGGTGCTGGGTGCTTCTGTGCCACAGAGTGCATCTACATGGCTCAGTCTCTGGCACCATGCAACAGCCAAAGCCATTTGTCACTCTTCTGAGCTCTGGATTCACTTTTAGTGAGAAAGTCAAGAGACTTGTGTAATTCCAAGGCTTGTCTGCCTGTTTTTTTGCAGTATCCCCAGGCAACCTCGATCAAATTTAGCCAAGATGCCTCAAATATACTGGAGCTCCTATAAACTAACGGACAGTTAGTGGCTGGGCAGAGAAGAGAGACCCGTATCAGTGACCCTGTCCGTGGAAAGGGAGGCTGAGCTCACCCAGTAGGACCTTCGTTGGATGGCAGATGACATGCCACTCGGCACAGGCACCAGCCACCCCTCAGTGCGTGAGCACAGCTGGCGTGGCCGTGCCACCCACTGCCTCTGGCCCGGCAGCAGCATCTCTGGCAGTGAGATTTAGTGGGCCAGGCAGCTCAGGGGAGGTTGGGAGCCCAGTTGTATCCATTCCACTGCTCAACAGCTTGTTTCCTGATGCTTTCAAAACGTGGCAGCTTGCAGTGCATGAAAAAGACAGTTCCTTTTCCTGTGTTCATATGATATTTCTTTGGCTTGTTTTTGCCATGACATTTTTAGTAGCTATTTCTATTTGATTTTCATCTCTCTTTGGGTTGAACTGTACTCGTGCTACTACAGTTAAGAATCACTGGCCATTTAATGGTTCACCTTTCATTTTAAGCAGTCACGTTTAGAGTATCATTTGTCCATAGGACTTCACCACATCCTCGATGGCTGACGGCTAAAGTCACATGCTTGTTCAGGGGGCTCTGTCACTTGTACAGATAGAGCCAAGTACAGATGTGGGGTGAAGGCTGCATGTGAATGCAGCAGGGACCAGAACTGATGGAGCTGATGATGCTCCCCAGACTACGCAGGCTAAGCAAAGGGAGTACCACAGTTGTTTTGTGTCCTTGTTTTGAGCTGAGCCTGCAGTGCTGGGCTGGATGTAAACCCCTCCTTGCTCCCTTTCTTCCAGTCCCATTTTGTATGTGTAACACACAGCCCTGATATCACGCTTCGCCCTCCCCTTCTCTTTCCAGCGCTTGGCACAGTGTGAAGCAGAGCTCGTGCTGCACATCACACCCATGGACACCCAGTCCTGGCCAAAGCTAAGCAAGGCGGACATCACAATAGACTGCTGATAACTCGCTTCTCTGGGTCACGTCACCTGTGTCTGGCTCCCTCACTAAATTCACTGAACATGTAAGTTTGGGGGAGGAAGCCCTCACCAAGCATTCATCAGGAAGCTCTTGAGTGAGCTGGAGTGTGACCAGTTGCCATTACGACTAAGGGTTTGGTATTTCTCACTAAAACAGCCACAAACTGGGCAGGTGTGTGGAAAGTATGGATCAACACTGAGGACACTGAGGAATGGATGCTCAGAGCAGATGCTCAGAACATTTCTGGAAAGCAGAAAAGCACTGAAACATTCAGAGTCACCCACAAGCAGCATCTGCCACGTGCTCCAGCACCCAGTGTTTTTTCTCTGTTCCTCTGCAGGGATGATTGGGACTCAAGCGGTACCAGTTCAACCCATGCTTGAAAATAACAATCTATTTGCTTCAGCTCCCCAGTGTCAAAGTAAGGCAGTGAGTCATTGTCTTTCCTAGGAAGGTTTGGGAATTTGTACAGAGATACGTCATTTCATAGAATCATAGAATGGTTTAGGTTGGAAGGGACCTTGAAGATCATCAATTTCCAACCCCCCCTGCTATAGGCAGGGACACCTCCCACTAGACCAGGTTGCTCAAAGCCCCATCCAGCCTGGCCTTAAACACCTCCAGGGATGGAGCTTCCACAACTTCTCTGGACAACCTGTGCCAGTGCCTTACCACCCTCAAAGCGAAAAATTTCTTCCTAATATCTAATCTAAATCTACTCTCTTCCAGTTTAAAGCCATTCCCCCTCATCCTATCACTACATGCCCTTGTAAAAAGTCCTTCCCCAGCTCTCCTGTAGGCCCCCTTTAGGTACTGGAAGGCTGCAATAAGATCTCCCCGGAGCCTTCTCTTCTCCAGGCTGAACAACCCCAACTCTTTCAGCCTCTCCTCATAGGAGAGGTGCTCCAGGCCTCTGATCATCTTAGTGGCCCTCCTCTGGACCCACTCCAACACGTCCATGTCTTTCCTATGTTGGGGGCTCCAGAGCTGGACACAGTACTCCAGGTAGGGGTCTCACAAATTTACTAATTTGTGCATTACCTGGCATTTTCTTACCTGCCCTTTGAGGCTGCAGGTGACTGGACTGTTTTGACTCCCATACCAAGGGGAGCGGAGTCCCCCTCAGCTAGGAGGAAAAGCTGTTGAGGGGCCAAGGACCACCCCTGTGGTAATCTCAGTGGGTAGGAGAGCTCCTGCTGCATTTCCAGCCCAGCTCTCCTCTTCCTCCACTCACCGTCTTTGTTCCTTTGCAGACTTGTACAAAGCCCAAGGGGAAAGAAGCTAACCTGGCAAGAGGGACAGAAGCAGCTCTAGGAGTCTAAATTGATGCCCTTACAAGACACAAAAATGAAGTGTGTTTTATCTAATGCTGATAACGTGGATTTGGGCCTTCAGAGACTGAGGTGCTTAGCCAGAGACCCACCATCTATTTTCCACACTAGTTGGGCCCTTCCCTTTTGTTGGGAGAAACAGGACGGACAGAAGCCAAACATGTAAGATATTAGGGCTCTCTCTTAGGGCTCTCCGTCAAATTCCCCTTGCTCCAGAGGAGGGTCTGCTCCCCCTCCTCCTGGCAGTCATTGGAATCCTCTTCCCATCAGATCACTTCCCAGCCCCACGGCCTGAAGTCCCTCCTGACACATCATCTCCCTCTTCAGTCCTTTCACCAACAATCAGCCCTTTCGTCTCTCTCCTTTCCTTCCACTCTCCCCCTTTCTTGGGTAAAACAGGGTGACCAAACAATTAGTGCTAATTATTCTTCCAGAATTGTGCTGCAAAGGACAGTTTCACAGGAGGCCATAAGGCCAATTAACATTTTATCAGCACTGAAACAGTCTCCCTTTGTCCCTGGGCACGAACCTTGCTGCTTATCTTGTGTCAGCTCTGACTCTGCAAGCAGATTTAAGTCACTAAAACACCCCAAACTCACTCATTGCAAAAAATAAAACCCAACCCTACAACCAACCAGCCCTTAAGAGGGAAATGGTCAGGACTGCATGGGCTGGAGAAGGGGAGAAAGCGAGCTGTGAGGACAAGGGAAAAAGGGAGCAGAAAAGGGGAATGGTCCTCCTCCTCTCAGTGGCAACAAGTCACTGCGTATGTTCAGCCGCCAGTGGAACCACAATTGGTCAGTCAGTGCCCTCTAAAGGATGGCCGGGCAGGGCCACATTCCCAGTCTTCTCCCAAAACACCAGGTTTGACCATGTTTGGTCCTGACTGTAACCAAAATGCATTGGAAGTCACAGACACCACAAAATGCACCTGAACCGAACAGTTATTATGATATATAGATTCACAGAATTGTTTAGGTTGGAAAAGACCTTTAAGATCATCGAGTGTGACCTAACAATGGCAATACCCTGCTTCCCACCTCTTACAGGTAAGAGCATTATTATAAGGCAGTTGTTAATTGCCAGCATGATCCCTTTGAAGTGAGAGAAAAACTCTGCTGTGGTGTCAGTTGTGGTGAGCAGAACAGGGTCAGCTTTGGCCAGAGGCCCATGTCATGCTATGGGCAAGCTGTGTGACTCCTTTCACAAGCGAGGGATATAGTTTTACAATAAATTGAGCTGTAATGTCCTAAAATTGGGCTAAAAGCAATGTGTGACATGTAGCACTCACTGATATAAACTCCTTGTGGTGGAGCAAAGCTGTTCAAACAATCACAATGGTTTAACTTTATAGTAGCAGGCTTTACGCAAGTTCTGTCATCGTGTGTCTAGGCCAGGGTTTCATGGCACCTTGGAGGTTTTGTCATATGTTCCTTCTTGATCTCCAGCTGCCCCTTTCTCCTCGGTGTCACCAGCTTATTCCAATTGCAGAGCCTTTTAATCTTGTTTGCACCTTCTCTCTGGGCACCTGCTATATGCAGGTCTTTTCCTGCCTCAGATCTCAGGTCTTGTGTCTGACTCCTTCAGAAAATGTTTGCCCAGACCCTCCTGCAACTGATGTAATGGTTTCAAGTCACCCTGGAAAGGTGAGGACAGCACAGAAATTGTGCTGGCAGTGGGAGAGGGGAGTCTGGCAAGTGGATCTGCAAGGTCCTGAGGTGAGTCCAGCATTGTGGAACCAATAGGCATGGACCAAGGTGAGGAGCGAGAGTTCAATCAAGCCAGCACAGACTCAATGGGAGCTCATTCAAGTATCACCCTCATTTTGACGGTCCCATAAGGGCTTATCGTCAACAGCCAACTCCTCATGCTGTACATGAGTAGTGTCTCCATGCCCTGCACACACCTTCCTCAGCAGACATCCTTCCCCTGCCACGCTGCCGTGGCAGAACCACCCCAGCGCAGCAGCACCAGCCTGCAGGAGACACCCTGCGGCCATGCACAGGGACTAGTCCAGCCCCACCACCCCGCCAGCCACCCCACCTCTCTCTGTCCTCTCCTTGGCTCAGTTTCATGCAGGTCTGTGAATCATATTCTACTCCAGTTTTGTTTTGCCTTTTGTTTTTCCTCTTTGTACTTCGTTTTCAAGCAGTCCTCGCACTTTCCTTTAGCTCACCATGTGAATTGAGATAATTAGTTACAGGCTGCCAGGGCCTGCAGGGCTGCACTAGAGGAGCTGCAGGCTGACATTTCAAAGCCAGCAGGGTTTCGGCACTGGGTCAGAAGATGTCAGGCTAGTGATTCAAAGGTGGCAGGACTCTGATAAAATGGTTAAAGGGCCCGGACTGAGACCTGAGAGAGTTTAGGAGAAAGCATCATCCATGGAGTAAGAAATATCTCCTGCATACAGGCAATCTCAAGTCAGAGTGAACAGCTATAGGACTTTATGTAGATAAATTGGCCAGAGCATCCTTTGTGATTTGGTCCTTCCGGTTCTTTTGGCAAACGAATGAACTGCAGCTGGCCCAGTGAAGGTCCGTGTTTTCTCTCAGGCAACACACTCTTACACTATTACCATCAGCCTTTTGCAAAGGGTATATTGCAAAATATACACACAAAATCCCCACGACACAAAAGGACTGGCACCCCATCGAGCACACAGCATGCACGTGGCAGAGCAATAGCAACTTGCTCTGGAATAGCCAGTGGGAGATTGGCACATGCTGACACAAAAATCACTATCGTGTATACATGCTAATTTAGCAATACCCACCTGAAATAGATGAAGAATGTTCTGCACTTCCACTGGGGATAGAACAAGAAGGAACTGCAAAAATAGGAACTTGGGTCAGACATTAGGAAAATAATTTCCAATTTAAGGAGAGTAAGGCCCTGGAATAGACTGCCTTAGAGATTACTGAATTGCCACCCTTGGAGGATTTTTATGAAAAAGCTCGACAAATCTCGGTCGGGATGACAGAGTGTTCTCACTTGAGAAGAGAATGGACTAGGACACTTACCATGCTTCCTTCCTGTATCTCCCCCCCGCCCAGTTCTGCATCTTTAACAGTCTACAATCTGTCATACCTAGGTGTTTGCATAGAAATACGACAATAACTCTGTTTCCCCAAGTATACAACACTTACCAGTCCCTGTGTGGCACTTTGAGAACACTCAGGAACAGCAGCATGATACTCAAATGTTTTTGCTTCAAGTACTTTGGCTCTTAAGGAAGAAATACTGTAGCTACTGATGAAGGGACCAAGCCTCAGAGTTAAGCAATTCCGATTTTAGCTAGTAAAGGGCAGAGGGAGAGAGAAACACTGATCTGTTTTTCACAATGCCTTAATTTGGTGGTTTCCAAGTGAGGGGGGTGGACTGTATCTGGCAGAGGAGGGCAGGGAAACAGAGCAGAGGATGTGGCTGTAATGGGGACAGGGATGGAGCAGCATGAGGCTGGCTCCCAGCGAAAGAAGAAGGGGTGAGAGATGAGAACCAGCAGGAGACATGGAGCAGCTGAGCCTGTCCTGCAAGGCAGCAGGTGACAGCCAGGCACACGCTCCCCCTGCTCCTGCACTGTACTGTCCCTCTGCTCCAGGCAGAACAGCTCCGCGCCCAGCCCCAGGCCCCACTCTAGGACCTCTTCCTCTGCCCATCTGTCTTTCCAACCCTGATAGCACCTCCCGAGGCTCAATACTTAACCAGTTCTAGAGTGAGGAGTGAGAGACAGAGTATACTTTTCAGAAGATATGAGGGGAAAAATGCTGCAATATTCCTGACCAAACTCGGCTCAGTACCTTCCCGTTCCCTCAGCTGCACTTGGCACCAGAGAAAACAATCCTACCACACAAACCTGTTGCTTTATTTGCTTCAGGCACATTATAAAGTAATGAACTATCACTTTTCCTGTGTCATGACTGCCCAAGAATGACACTTTTTTCCTGTTCATTGCCAAAATGACTTCTTCACAAGTTCAGTAAAGGAAACAGACATTCAGTTCTTTGTATGCGTGAAGAATACTCATGAAACAGCCCCAAAAATAAAAAAAGCAAAACTGGGTTTGCCTATGTCCAAGAAAATTAAAAATACAGAGCTCTGAGGTCTCGGTGTAGGCTTTTTCCCCCTTCTTTTTATTTTTTATTAAACAAATTACTCAGAATTTGGGATTGGCTCTGCTCAAAAGATTATCTCGCACTGAAAAGCCCATCTGGACTAAGTAGGCTCCCAAGAGCAAACAGCATTATGAGCTAGGCACTCAGTTTCAAGAAACCGGCACTCCCCTTCAAAAGGTACATGTTCTTCCTTATCTCTTTACACAGACCATCAAGGTTTTAGCTTTCACAATGCAATTTTAGCACACGGTGCTGCTCTGTAGCTAAACAGAAAAGGAAAATGCTGAGATGTGAAGAGATCACGCAGTTCCTGAACTCAGAAACACAGCATGCACATCCTGAACAATAACACTTTCTTTTTTAAATCAACTACCAGCCTTTTTAATTTAGGAAAAAAAATTGATCTTCAATATTAGCACTTTTCAGATACAATTTAAAAATATTTCCTGTGGCTAACTACAAAGCTGGGTTCGCATCATTTGCAACAGTACAGTGCAATCCATCGTGTATCAAAAAGTCATACTTCCTAGGCAACAGAGAAGAAATTTATTGAAGTCTGAACACATTTCAATAACTTCCCTATTTCCATGATAGCCTAGAATAAAAAACAACTGCATTCACAAATCATAATACCATTGGCACAAAAGAAAAATGTTGTATCTGCTTAGAGCTTTAAGTTACAAAAGATTTATTTAACTTTGGTAGAGCCTATGTTTAGAAAATACATATCTGTGTAATCTAAAATATTCACCCATTGCTGTGACTGAAAAACTTTGCTCTTTTTCCTATTTGGTAATTCTATTAACATTTAGTTGAAAGGAGGCAATGTGTCCATCAGGTAAGTCATCTTATCCGGATTGTGAAATACTTCAAAGATTCATAATTGAAGAATTATTACCCCTCATTCAGTTTCTGTTTGGCTTAGATTCCCTGAAGCTGACAAAGGAAACACAGAGTTACATCTTATAGCTAAATCTCAAGCCTGGGGTTCCAAAAAAATGCAGTTTCTGTTAAGAGGGCCAACTTCTAGGCCCAGCCACGCACGTGTGACACCGGCAATGACAGGGCATAGACTGGTTCTGGGCAATAAGTCCAGCTGACAAGACAAGCGTGCTACAGCAACTTTTATCAGCCACCATGTAGAACTTGAGAGCAGCAGAGCAAAAATGGATCTTGGAGAGACCCAGGTGAGAGTATCAGGTAACACTCAACCAGGGCTCTCCTGCCAGGATCCCTTCCGGACCCCAAACCTCACTCAGGACTCTGGACGCTCCTCAGTCTGCTCTGGGTGGGCAATTGGCAGAACCAAGCATGCAAGCATCCAAGTCCTTTATGAGAGTTAATCCTAAATGACTAGCAGAATTTGCCAGCACCAGAATCTAAAGCTTAATGCAAATCTTGTGCCTCAACCACAAAACCATCCTTTCTTGTTGCCTTAAGACATTTAGGCCATGTCTTGAAAAATAAGTTCAATATGTTTGTTATAGGAGGAGGAAAAGATAATTGTGTGGGGCACCATCAAGCTCACTATACCAACCTCCTACTGCAAAGCTTTTTTCTCTTATAAAGGATATGCACATTTCCCATTTAACACTTTCCATGAGGGTGTGGGGGGAGAGGACAGCAAAACTTTTACTAACTGTAACATTCTTGCTTAAGTCAAAGCAAAAGGAGTGCAATCTATGAGGACAAGACCCAAGCAGCATACTATTCTGCAGAAAGAAAAAACACTAGAAATGTTTAATTGGAAAGCTCCAGTGCTTTTGAACAATAATTTGAACTTTGCTGGCTATCCATTTAAGGTTAAGAGTGCATTTTTAATGCCCTAATAGCATTTAGTAAGAGGCCAAGAGCAAGATCACCAAAAAGTCCCTCTCTGTTGAGCAAAACTTGCAATTTCTATTTTTTTTTTTTCAATTGTGCCAGAGAGAAGAAATGTCCTACCATGCTCTGGGCTCTTTATTGCCATCATCCAGGAGCACGGACAGAAACAGAGTGATCTAACTCATATGAAAAAGCAAGAACACACCTAGGCAAGAAACATGCAAGAATATGCCCAGGTGTAAGTGACAGAGAAGTGCGAAAGAAAGAGCAGTATGAAAAAGGACAGTCTGAGGAAAGGAGATGTGCTGAAGAACAGCACCGGGTAAGGAAGGAAGAGCACAGAAACAGGAACAGTACATAGTTGAACCTAGGGAGGGCATTATAAACCAGTATTTAAACTAGAGATTTTAATTATTTTTTTCCCTGTTAAAATTTAAACCGTGATTTTTATAAACACATCAAACCCCACTACAAGATACTGTTGCCTCTGGCCATTTGCTTTACTTGTCTGACAGAAGTAACCATTGCTATATAGCAGGGCCAGCAGAAGAGGGCACGTTCATTTGTCAGCTGCTTCAAACGCAAAGTCAGTATCTCAATTTAAAACACTAGTGCAGGGTGGGGGTTGAACAAAGATGTCATACTTTGCCATGAAACAGATGGGGAGATGCCAGTTCTGCCCTGGGTTTGGTAACCTCCAACAAGAGGCAGTAAAACTGTAGCAGCTGCTGAATGCAAGCGGAATCCATCACATGTGACATCAAAATTCCACAAGTACTCCCCTCCTGCAGCTTTATTTAAACCCAAGATGGCAAATGCTGGTGAAAGAAAAATAAAACAAGATACAAAAAATGCAGCGAATTCTTCCTCTGTTGAAACGATGTAAAAAAAAAAAATTAAGAACAACCACACACAGAAGAAAAACTACATTACAGCGCTGTTACCTCCAAGACTTTGTAAATCTAAGATCTGCCTCTTTGCCTTACATTTGTACTAATTTGTTTAGCAGGAATGAATCACATTTGATTTGGTTCTATTCTTTTGTGAGAATCTGAAACATTCAATTAGTTGGTAATAGAAAAAGCATAGAATTCTAAGAGATAAGAAAATACTCTCCTTTTTTTGTGAAAGGCTTCATTTTTTTTAGGACTGAAGAAGCTAAGAGTAAACCAGCAGTATGCTTGTCGCTGGTTTTCTAAAATCCACAGGATTGCTTCTTCTCTCTGAAAAATTCTTTATATGGCACAAGTAATGACGTTAATTTGACAAGCTTCTAATGGGACATTATTGCCTTGTAACACCCCCCAATTGCCTAGAATAATGGCAGATGCCTTACATACATGTTGAAATTACAAAAAGATGGTCCGCTAATGCCCAATACTACTCAATCTACAACCAAAACTTTAACGTTTTAGCACAAAATACAGCAACAAAACACACTGAACTTAAGGAACAACCAGAGCAGAACCTAAACGCTGTTCCCGCTAAAACCAGTTTTGCCAGTCTATCGACAATCTTCCTCCTGGAGACGCAGCTTCGAGTTTTCCTCCAGTCTTTTACTGCTTCTTGACCAAAATCCACAATCCCGGAAAAGTGTTATTCTGCCCTGCGCAGCTTGGCCGGGGGGGTGGAGGGGAGCAGGTCAAAGGCATCGCTGGGCTCCTCATCAGCCGGCTGAGCTGTGCTCGCAAACCTCTTGCATACCGGTGCAAGAGGTGACGTTACCTAACGCCCAGCTCAGCCCTGAAAAAAATAAATAAAAACCCCCAAACTCCCGAGCGAGGCCCGAGCCCGCGCAACGGCGGGAGAAAGCTCTCGCTAACCGTTCACAGCACGGCTGTGGCCCCGAGGACTGAGCCCTCCCCAGCAGAGGCACCGAGCGCGGGGGGTGGGAGGGGAACGGGACGGAACGGGTCACGCTCCCCGGCCCGCCCAGGCCCCACCCGGCGTCACCCCCTCACGACGCCCGCCCCGCCGGAAGCGGCCCTCCCGCGCATGCGCCGCGCAGGCCGGCCGGGCCCAGCCCATTCCGGCCGGCACGCGACCTTCCTTGCCCGCGCGCGCCACTAGCGGCGCCGTCGCCTGACGCCCGCACGGGCGGCCCGAGGCGCGCGCGCGCGCGGAGGGGCGGAGCAGGGCGGGGCGCACGCGCATGGCCGCTCACCCCTCCCGCCCGCCGTTGATCCGCCCCGTGTGCGCACGCGCCCTTTGACCCGCCGCCGCCGCGCACATGTGCTCTCACCTCCGCGCATGCGCCCTGCCGCCGAGCCCCCACCNTATATATAGTGCGCGGCCGGGGCGGCGGCCTCCCCCTTGTCCCCCGGCCGCCGTCGGAGCTGTGTGCGCAGTGCGTGTGCTCCGGACACCCGGACACGCCGGCCCGGCCCCGCCGCACCATTTATTACTAAAAATATAAAAAAAGCCAAAAAAAATCCAAAAATCCTAAAAAAACCTTAAAAAAAAAAAATAATCCTCCCTTCTTCCATCTCCCGTCAACCTTCTGCAAACGGCCGGTTTGATATAAAATAACCCGGTGAAGCGAAGCCCCCGGACCCGGCGCAGCCGAGAGGAGACACAGAGCCAGCCCGACCCCCGCCGAGGCCAGCAGCAGCAGCCGCCGCCACCTCCGCCAGGCCCGGCACGGAGTGAGCCAGACCCCTCCGCCCCTTCCACCCGCCGCCGCGCATCCGCCTCCCGCAGCCGTTAAGTTTCGAATCCATCTCCGGAGTCGGGCGCCACCACCACCCCCCACTCCTCCTCCCCGCCGCCGCCGCGCCGCCACCGCCGGCCCCTGCCCTCACGGACCGCCGGGCCGCCGCGGCCTCCTCGCCTCGTCAGCGCCACCCCCACCCCCCCCTTGCCCTCCCGCGCCGGGAGACGGCGGCAGGATGAACCCCAGCGCCCCCAGCTACCCCATGGCCTCCCTCTACGTGGGGGACCTGCACCCCGACGTGACGGAGGCCATGCTCTACGAGAAGTTCAGCCCCGCCGGGCCCATCCTCTCCATCCGCGTCTGCAGAGACATGATCACCCGCCGGTCGCTCGGCTACGCCTATGTCAACTTCCAGCAGCCCGCCGACGGTGAGTAGCCGGGGGAGGGGAGGAGGGAACGGCGGGCGGCGGGTGAGGCGGCGTGAGGGCAGCGGCGGGGCGGCCGCCGCCGGAGGAGCCATGTTTCTCCCCCCCCCCCCCCAGGGGCGGGCGGGGCGGCCGCCCCCCCCC
>VUYV01000107.1:1540148-1674066 GCA_008711295.1 Anarhynchus alexandrinus
GGGGGGCCGGGGGGGGAAGGAGGCGCTTCCGCGCCCCGCCGCCGGCAACCGAAAGGGGAAGGGCCCGAAGGCCCGGGGCCTGGCGGAGCTGCCCCGGCCGCGGGGAAGGAGGGGGGCGGGGGGAATAGGCGGCTTTTCCACGGGCTGGCACGTCCGTGCGCGGCTGCATCGGGAACCCGAGATGAAGGCTGGCTCGAAGACAACATCATAGTGATTAGCACCTTTTAATAACTACGCAGGAGCCGGGCGTGTGTGCGTGATTAAGAGGCCAGAAGAAGGAAGTAGGACGTAGCAGGGTGGTTTGGTAGTTTCACAGGCGTCCAGTCAAAGCAGAGGCCAAAGCACTGCACATTAAAACACCACAGCACATCTGTCACGTGTAGGGAGGGGATGGAATTAGTTGGGCCTCCTTTCCTTGGTCTTCGCGTATAGCAAGTGGTGTTCTGATCTGTTTCTCTTCGCAGTAAACTCTTCAGATGATGTGTTTCCCAAGTTGTGCTTTTATTAAACTTGCTTTACACGACACGTTGCCGGTTCTCTGAAGTTACATCAGTAAAGAAACTTTCCATGTAGTTCTGGTCGTTTTTGTGCTAAATTTGGCAAACCGACTTGGTCGTTTGGAGGGTGTTTCGATAGAGGGTCAAAATGTGACCAGTTCTAAGATTTGTGAAGTCCAATTTAGAGAAAAAATAATTCAGCCAGCTAGAACATACTTGATTTCACGTACAGTTAAATAAGCAGCTTTCTATTATAATGCTTTTATTTTCAAGCGTATGAAAGTGAGAGATTTGAATGACAAACTTTTCAAGCAATTACATTAGCTGGCTTTCAAAATTGGCTTTAGTATATGGCCATTATCAGATCAGGCTTTGGTGTACCGATGATATCTGCATGTAAGTAGTAAAAGTTACTGTCTCATCTTTTTAATAGGCAGATATTTCACCTGTTATCATCTCTCTCACTTCAGAGAGCTTTTAATTTATTCAGCCATTGTTTAGGATGAGATTATTTGAATGCTTAACATACTTGTCTTTCATTCGATAAAAACCCATGGTACAGTTTACTCTCAAAAAGAAAAATAAGGGGTTATTACAGTTCAGTACTGTGGTACGATAATGTCAAGGCAGAAGTTGAAGGTGATTCAAACACTTCTTGTCCTTAGTAATGGCAGAATTCCGCAAGGGCCGACTTTATTGTCGTCATTAGTTGAGCAACCTGTTCAACCCTACGTTTTGTGACTTAGTTTGTAACTTGTCAAATGTGGGGACGAATACAGCGTTTTCACCTCAGCAGGGCCTGCATTCAGAGATTGAGAATGTGCCTCTTATAGAAATGCTGTTACTCCAAATGTTACAAGTATTTTTCAGACTTCGGGAAGCACACATATTTTATTCTACACCTAGTCTGGTTCAGCTAAAAGTATTTCTTATCTGTATCAAACTTGCATCTGGCACGTGTCTGGAAGCACTTGTTTAAAATATATTTAAATGGTATCATGTGATTATGCTTTTGCAACATTTTTAGAATTTTATGTTCTTGTCAAAGACCTAGAAAGCATTTGCTGATTTTTTTTTTATAGATTGTTCTATCCATTTACCGAAACCTTGAACTAAGGAGCTCTGAGGATGAATGGTTATTCTTACAGTAATACTGCTTTCATTTTGATTCCAACCTAGCTGCCTTTTCTTGGTTTAGCCTAATTCTTAGCTACATCTCAGGCTATGCTTATTAAACAGCTAGTAACTACTAACTCAGGTTTTGAAAAATGTCTTTGAAGGTGTGTTTGACATTACCAGCTGTCTGTAAACTAGGGATCTCGAAGCTCTTCCAAAAACTAATTAGGCCCGATGACACATTTGTGAGGTATGCACTCATTTCGTAGTTGCGACTTTTCTGAATTTGAGTCATAGTCCCGAGTAAAACCCAGGCAATCTTGTTTAATCACTAAACTGGAAATATTCTTGAGTAATCTGAAACTGCACTTTGCCCTTCAGATTTTTTTGAATGGTTATGTTTCCAGAAGTTTATTATTTTATAGCTATTGCTATGTACATTTAACACAGTTTAGCATTAACTGTATATTCCGTGCGATTTTGAAATTGTTACTGGAGTGGACTGTCCAGTTGCTCACAACTAAAATGGGAACTGGTGACTCATTCAATAAAAGCTCCAGCAGAATCAGCAGAAGTACAGCATGGGTAGGTGTGTCCACTTGGTAACAAGTTAACTGCTGAATGGAATTGCATCCTTTTATGGCACAGCCTTTTTATGGCTAAAATGTAATGAAAGTAAGCCAGTTTTACTAGTTGTGAATTTTAATGAGTAGCTTGTACCTGATTGCAGATGTATTCTAGTAACGTTTTAAAATCTAGTGTGGAATGACAATGTGGTGTTAGTTAAGCAGAAATCTTTAAATTTTTTGTATTTCTACTCCATAGAAGAGATGAGGAAAGCTGATGAGAGTTTTCATGCTCTGTGTCTTTGTGGAGAAATTGTATCAGTCAAAGATACGTGCTCACTATTAGTTCAGAGCAGTAATGTCTGCGAAGGCTAGCTTGGACCTGCTTTGAGTCAGATGTTTGGGAAATGTGTCCGGGAACACACATTTTTGAGGGGTGTCAGGATTATTCTAGAAGCAATTAGCATGAATTAGAAAAACCTTTTTTCTAGTAAAGGAAGCCCTGTTACTACTTCTGGAAATAATGAACGGTTTGTTGCTGCCACTTTTGCTGGTGCTGTCAGTAATAATTCTAATGACTTCCAGGGCAATACCGAAGTGTTAGATGCTTGTACTGTGGCAAGTCAGATGTCCACAGTTCTATTTTTTTTTTGGCCTTTTTTTTTTGTAATATAAAGCCTTCCAGTGCTTTTTGTTTCTCATTATGAGGTTGTCTTTTCTCTGCTGCTTCATTTATATTAAAGTTTGAGAAAGCTTTGTTAACTTAAGACTGGCAATATTGGGGTTTTTTTGTGGCTTCACCTTAAATCAGTTGTTGACTTGCTACTGGCATGTGAATATGGTAATATTATCAATAGTTTGGGGGTTTTTTTTTACAGGAAAATGTTGCAAGTCTGTCGCGTTAATTTCTACAGATGTCTTTCAGAGAATGTAATATTCAAGTTCATTTGTAATCTTGAAAATGTGGGAAGAAAGGATGTAAAACATGGTACCAGCTGAACAGAGGCTGATTGCAAATCTGCTTTGGCCATGATACCCACCAACGTAAAGAAAAAAGCAGCATTTGACAAAAAATAAGGGTTTTCACAATATGATTGGCCCTTGGTCCTTCTCCTAAGAGAAGCTATTAACTGACATGGTTACTGTTTTTAAACTAATACTAAGCTGATTTCAGTCTTGTTAAGATCACATTGCTCTGCTATATGCAAATTGCAGTGATGTGAGTTGGTATCAATGGGTGCAACTTCAGGTATTTATTGGGACTTTTTTCGGTGTTCTTCCAGACGTACAGGAACAGCGACAAAAAGGAGCTAATGTAGGAGATCATAAAATGTCTGCCATACTTGAGAACTGTTGCTCTTTCTTGCTTAAATACATTGTTGACTTAAAACATGACGGATGTGTCTTGTTGCTTTGAAGGGACATATGAAAACTGAAGTAGTGTTGATACTTCCCTATCTAAATACATTGAGATCTCAAATTCAGGCTTTGAAAAGTTAGTTATGGAGTTCTACTGGAAAAACTGCTCCATTGGAGTAACCTGGTCTACGTTACTTCATTTTGCTGTTTTAATGCTTGCTCCTTCGTTGAGCTTGTATGAGCTTTTAACATGTATATAATTTCAGATTTTCAAAATTACATACTAGTTTTAAATCTCTTTGAACTGTTCCTTGCCGGGAAGTC
The DNA here is from genome assembly GCA_008711295.1 of Anarhynchus alexandrinus. Lineage (NCBI taxonomy): Eukaryota > Metazoa > Chordata > Aves > Charadriiformes > Charadriidae > Anarhynchus > Anarhynchus alexandrinus. The sequence goes on from VUYV01000107.1 coordinate 1,544,011, forward strand.
CGTCACAGGTCTCTCTTGTCACTAAGGAAGGAGTTGTACAGAACAGCTGCCTGAACCAGGCTTGAGCTCCAGCTAGCAAAGAAATTTTGTCAGTTTAGGGGTATTGGTGATTTAGGAGTTCTTATGTTAATGTTTGCAAAAGGCCTCATCTAGGCACAAGCTGTACCCCTAAAAGCATTTTTATTGGTACAGTATACATCCACGTGATATGGGAGCGGCCAGCTGATTTTTCACAAATGTTAAAACTTTTCCTCCTGTGGAATAGGTTGTAATTGCCATCACTTGATGCATTTTCTCCTGTCACCATACCATCTTTTCATAGCGGGGTCCAATCCTTTAGGCTACGGGGATTTCTACAGTTTGTTCGGCTGACTTGTGCTCCTTCCTCTTTCCTAAGCCCAGCTTTTGCTGAGCAGTTTTTGCCAGTTTTTATTTGCATAAAACAGAGTGGGGTTTATTAACATTGGAAGTTTGGGTTTGCATCTTGGAGGTGCTGGACTTATAATAGTAAAAATTTTATGAAGAATGTTGTGCTATTTGTGTGCTTATTAAGATAACTAGCGTTTCCTACTAATTCCATGATGTTTTTCCAGCTGAACGAGCTTTGGATACCATGAACTTTGATGTCATTAAAGGCAAACCAGTGCGCATCATGTGGTCTCAGCGCGATCCATCTCTACGCAAAAGTGGTGTAGGAAACATCTTCATCAAAAACTTGGACAAATCAATTGATAACAAAGCTCTGTATGACACATTTTCTGCTTTTGGAAACATCCTGTCTTGTAAGGTTAGTGGAAAATTATCGGTGCATTTAATGGTTTGACACAAAAACCCTGAATTTACACTGGAAACATTCCATGGATATTACAACTGAGTTTTTCTTTAATAGGTGGTATGTGATGAAAATGGGTCCAAGGGTTATGGATTTGTACATTTTGAGACACAAGAAGCTGCAGAAAGAGCTATTGAAAAAATGAATGGTATGCTGCTTAATGACCGCAAAGTGTAAGTACATAAATATGTAGTTGGGGGTCAACAGACTGAAATTCATTTTACAGCGGACAAATATTTAAAGCTTACCTAGAAAAGACTGGTTGTTCTAAAATCTCCTAATTTTAAAGAGTATTTAGAATTTTAGTGCTAGGAATACTATGAAATGTATCACCTGCCTATTCTAAAGGCAGAATAAGTTCAGAAAAGACTAATAATGGACTCTAGGGAAAAATTGTTGTATTAGTTGTCTTACAAGCCACTGCTCTAATGAGGATTTGGGAACTTCTCTGCTTTTCTGATCTTACTGGTCTGAGATAAAATACAATCCATTGGGTAGTCTGAATAATACTTCCTCTATAAGAGTTGTGAAATAGGTATGTTATCCATTTTTTGGATGAAGCTTAAAGGTCTAGAGGTACTCAGTCCTGAATAGTGACCGGTCAGATTACACTAATGTCTGTTAATAGGCATATCTAGGAAATAGGAGTAGAAAATTTAACTTACAGAAACATAATGTTTTAAACATTATCACTGTTCTGTACTGCAGGGAAAAAAACATTATTTGGCTGCTTGGTTAGTGATATCTAGGCGGGGGGGGGGGGGGGGGCGGCGGCGGCAAGTGGGCCTCACGGCTATGTCTAAGGAATCATTATGGTATTTGGTATAGTTACAAAAGAATAGCTCTGTAAATACTTGAGAGGGTTTGGAAAAAGGATAACAGAAATCAGCATCAGCTTAACGTCATGGATTATTTTTACATGTAGAGATGAGTGAATCTAGCCACATATGGGGAGAACATACATTTTTGAGACTTTAGTTTTCCTGCTGGTTCTGTGCGTGACTGGTATACTATGGATGCTTTTACTCAGCTTCCATCTTTATACAACCTTTTAAATTCGTAAAAAAAGGACAGCATGTATTCACAAAAGCACATGATTTACGTAAACTTTGTTTAGTAAAATACATCATGAGAGTTAATTTTGCTTTGAATTTCTATTCGGGCTAGGCTTTTAAAAGTGAATTAAAGTACTTCGCTTACTGTCAAAATCTGGTGAACACATTGCACTGTCATTCTTACCATCCTTGGTTACTATAAATTGGGTGAAGTTGGCAAAGTTTAAGAAAATGTTGAGTTACTGTATGCTACTTTATTGGACTTGTTGGATTTGGAAATAAAAAGTTGGACAATACATTAAAATTTGAGAGCAAAAGTCTACTACAATCAGAAATCAGTGTTAGCCTTATAATGTCTGTACTAGAGCAGTTCCTTGGGTTGCAGAGTGTTGTGTTCAGCTTCTGTTCTTTCTCTGACAGTGTGAACTGACCTTTGGTGTTCCCAGCCAATTTGCAATGGTATTTGACTAAAAAGCAAGCTGAACTATTTATTTCTCTGTCTACTTGGGGGGGGAAGGTCTTGCTTTGATATAGGCTGGAAAAGTGTGTGGTTGTAGAGGTTAGTTAAATATCCCTTGCTTAAACTGGATCAGAGAATGGTAACTGCTTTAAGGCTGCCAAGTTTTTAGTATGACAGAGGGATTATGCTGATATCTAGAATTTCTGTTTAGCCACTTTACCTAGTACTGTTTCCCATTGTCCAGCTCCTGTTGTCAAAGGCTGTTTTATAAGAGTGAACAATCTCGCCAATGGCTTGAAAGCATTTTTGTGCTAGTAACTGTAATAAGCACACTGATGTAGCAAAGGATAGTGAAATTGTTTTTCTGATGGAGCTTTATCATAAATATTTTATCTAAATAATTACATGCCTATAATGAACAATAAGACTGATTAAGAATAAAACATGATGCCAGAGGATTAAAGTAAATTTTTTTAACCTTGACAGACTTGCTTTAATCTTGCACTCTTCTGTTCTCCTGCAACTAGATTTGTTGGAAGGTTTAAATCTCGCAAGGAACGTGAGGCAGAGCTTGGAGCCAGAGCAAAGGAATTCACCAATGTTTACATCAAGAATTTTGGAGAAGACATGGATGATGAGAGACTTAAGGAACTCTTTGGCAAGTTTGGTAATGTCTTAAACTTTAAGTTTATATAAATATGAGTGAACTTCAGCTTACTTATATCTATCTGTACAGTGCCTTATAATACAAGGAATCAGCTGGCTGTCTGATGTTGATTTTAAAAAATAAAAAAAGGTACTGAAAAGTTGGTACTTAATTCCGATTTCGGATTCAAAGTGCAGTAATATCCACTGCAGAATTTTAAACAGGCAGAATAGCATACATAATGCTGTCATCAGAATTGTTTTCTGAAAATAATGTGTCTAAATAGTCTTTTGAATGGGTTTTGCAATTTTTTTAAGTTGCAAGTAGAAGTGTTTTCTGTTTCAGTACAGACTGATGTTATGAATTCACTACAGGATACATGACAAATGAGTTTGCTGCTGCTTTCATTGACCTGTGGACTTAACTTTACTCGGAGTATCTCTGCTTTCATTATTCAGTTGCATTGTGGTGGTTGACCTAATACGAAATTATAAGGCAGGCTTTCTGTTGGAATGCTGTTTGGGTCTGTCTTGATCCTCAGTTACGCATGGGGAAAAATTATGGCAGACATATGATCATGATCTGGTAATGTATGTGATGTGTCACCATCAAAATAGGAAACAGCAAACTCCTTATTTCTGTTACAGATTCTTGTACTGGTTTATAGGGCACATCTATTTTTTCAGCCTCAGCTTTTTTTTTTTTTCTATATTTTCTTTCCTCCATGCTTTTGCTGTTCTCCAGTGGCTAGCTTGTAAAACAAGACAAAGCTTTGTATATGAGATATTCTGTAGCAGCCCTAAGCAGCATATACAGAAAGTTCCTTTTCACTATTGAAGTATCTGTGGTTGAAAAGGTAGTGAATTTAGCTGCTAATACTGGTCTCAGCTGAGACTGTGAACTGCAAGTTTCCAAGGGTTTGGAATTGCTGAACTGGGATGGTCTTTCACCAGGATAAATGGTGAAAAAAAGGCCTCCACTCTGGCTTTCAGTACCCGTTTCAAAGGATGCAAGCACTAACGCTTTTTAAATGTTGTGATTTTTAATGAGAAAACCAATTTCATTCACTTAAAGGTGAGATTCTCACCCCATTTTGGGTGAAAATACAGTAGGAAAGAAATTCAGCATGGTAAACTTCAGCCATAATGGCTGAAGTTCAGCATCAGGGAAAATTAGCAATTTTGTATTAATGGATAATGTTTACTGGATACTATAATTGATGCAGGAGTCCTTTGTAATGCAAGTGAAACAAACTAAATATTAAGACTTCTAAATAGGATGTTCAAAACACAAAGAGAGTACACTCTGTATACGAAGCATAAGTATTTCATTCTCTTTTTAGGTCCTGCCCTAAGTGTGAAAGTTATGACCGATGAGAGTGGAAAATCCAAAGGCTTTGGCTTTGTTAGTTTTGAAAGACATGAAGATGCCCAAAAAGTAAGCTTTTGGACTTCATTTTACGAATTCGATAACTGAGACGCAAATAATGTTTCATTGAGTGATATGAAATCTTGTGAACTCATTAAGGGGTTTTAATTGGTTAAGGACACTGCAAAAACAGGTGTCTGCTTCCTAAATGACTTAGCATAGTTTCTGCCATTTAGAATACTGTCTTATGAGCAAATGTCAGTTGATTTGAGGAGCTTGTTAAGTCAATATACTCTGAGACAGCTGGAACTAGTGTAGAATGGGGAATCTTGCATGATGTAATAACCTGTTGTAGTTGGGCTGTCTCAGTGAGATTTGGACTCCCTCATGCTGGGCAGCATACAAGCATAGTAAATTATTACATCTCTGCAAAACCCAGATGAATCATTGGATCCAGTGCGGTTGCACAAAACATTTGTGCAAGGCAGAAAGGATTGTGTTTTCAAACTTCAGTGCTGCAAAGTCAGCAGGAAAGCTTGTTAGTTTTATGGAGCATGTTTAGCACAGCTGTAAGAAAATAGTCATAGAGCCCTGTGATGTTGCTTTTACTCTGAAGAGTAGCTTGGGAAGAAGGGTCCTTTTAATTTGTGTGTATGTCTGTAACATGCCAGTATGCTGTATAACTTGATTCTTTGTCAGCTGGTTGCTTTGATGTGTCAGTTGACTCTGGCAGTAGGGACATAGCATCAGGAGAAAAACTCAACACAGAACAAATCATGGTAACAAATGAAGTTTGCTTTTCAAAAGGTGTTTCTGTGATTTGTCAGTAGTGCAAGTGTACAAACAAGATTAGAACAAATCCCATCTGTCTCACATCTACATTGTTCAGTCTTGCATACATTCATAGATGAATTGTTTCTCTTACGGTAGTCAGAACCACATGTACGGTGTTTTAAGTAACATAACTATCTACTGAGATATTAGAATTTTAATTATGAAGGTATACAATCCCTTCTGCGACTTCTGGTGACTTCTGGTTTTAAATTGAATAAATCTGTGCCGGAGTTTTCACATCTTAATACTCAAAACAGCTTAAAGGAAAGAAGTTCATATTTTCATACTCTTTAAGTATTTCCTTAATGCAAGAATAAAAATTAAAAAAAAAGCCAACTGTGCCAGCTGTAGCTTAACATACAGAAAATCTGGTAGATGCTACTGTTTCAGATGTTACTTTTAAAAACAGAAGGCTTTTCAACTTAATTTGCTTTATTTTTTCTGACTTTAGTATCATCAGGTTGGAGAAATAGTTCTTCATTGTGTGAGCTCAATACTTTTTTTTTTTCAACTTCATGTAAGAAAAGTTTTTTTCATCCCTTCTGACTTTTCATTCAACTGGACGGAAGCAGAATCAGAAAGCAATTTCCATTTGACTTTAAGCAGGGAAGTCTTGGGGTATTTTGTTTCAGCTAGTGATATATTAGATATTTTCTGGAATCCTTATATAACTTCTTATATTTGCATTACTTTTTTTTTTGTATGCCTGAGAAACACTGTAATACAAAACTGTGCTAACCTCTTGTTTATTGATGAAGGCTGTAGATGAGATGAATGGGAAAGAGCTCAATGGGAAACAAATCTATGTTGGCCGGGCTCAGAAAAAGGTGGAAAGACAGACGGAGCTGAAGCGCAAGTTTGAACAAATGAAGCAGGACAGAATCACCAGATACCAGGTTCAGTTTTAATTCAAGAGGACTAAATCTATTCTACAATGTTTTTAGATTTACACAGACCATTTGCTTTCAACAATAACTTGCCTTTTTTTTTTAGGGTGTAAACCTTTATGTGAAAAATCTTGATGATGGGATTGATGATGAGCGTCTTCGAAAAGAATTCTCCCCATTTGGTACAATCACTAGTGCAAAGGTAAAATAAAGTTTATAAATTGTGCTTGTCCTTTCTCTGAAAATGAACAGTGATCCTTCACCAAGGAAGAGTGATTTATTTCATTGACTTAACAGATGTGACCCAGTCACTTATCACTGCTACTATATACCATATACATGGACATCTGCTTTCTTGATTATTGTATATCTTAGGTTAAACGCGTATGATCATCCTGTCTTGAAATAAACTGGGTACTGATATTAATGTGAGAAAAATTAAATCTTCTCAGTGCAATAATGTGCTCACTATTACTTCACTGAGATTTTCATCTGTATTCAGTAAACAGCTATTCATTAAGCAATTATATTCCTTTTTATAAATCAATTCAGTAAAACAAACCTGTGGTCTCGCTTCTAGTAATCTGAAAAAAGAAACTCATGCAAGTTGAGTAGATATGACATTCTCTTGTTTTAAAACTAAATTTTATACTGACAGGTCATGATGGAAGGTGGCCGCAGCAAAGGATTTGGATTTGTATGCTTTTCATCACCAGAAGAAGCCACCAAAGCTGTCACAGAAATGAATGGTAGAATTGTGGCTACTAAACCATTATATGTAGCTCTAGCCCAGCGTAAAGAAGAGCGCCAAGCTCATCTCACCAACCAGTATATGCAGAGAATGGCAAGTGTAAGAGCAGTACCTAATCCTGTAATCAACCCTTACCAGCCAGCACCTCCTTCAGGTTACTTCATGGCAGCTATCCCACAGGTACGTATAGAGATGAGTAACTGAATGTTTTGTACTGTGTATAAAATCCGCTTAGATTTAACAGTAAATAGTAACTATTAGCAAGTGTCCATAATTTCAGCATTTTGATTTCAGAGCAGAAAGGTGATGGACTTCAGCATGCCCTTCAAAGATAAAGTTACACAGTGTTTTTATATTTGACAGACTCAGAACCGTGCTGCATACTATCCTACTAATCAACTCGCTCAACTTGCTAGACCTAGTCCTCGCTGGACTGCTCAGGGTGCCAGACCTCATCGTAAGTCACTATACTCCTTTCCAGTGATTTTAATAAACTCCATAGCATTTACCTTTGCACTTTTAAATACATTTTCATGGCATTACAGTATCAGTCTTCTCTTTGTCATGTTAGTGGTTTTACTTCTGAACTCTTCTCACCATTCAGTATTCCAGCATGTAACTTGAAATATTTTCTCTAAAACATAGCATTCCAAAACATGCCTGGTGCTATCCGCCCAGCAGCACCCAGACCACCATTTAGTACCATGAGACCAGCTTCTTCACAAGTACCACGAGTCATGTCAACACAACGTGTTGGTGAGTTTCATTTATGCAGACTTTTAAGTATTGGGCTTTTTTAATTTTGCTGATTCAGAATGATCTCTCAAAAGCATTCGTTCAGTATACTTACTTACATACTTATGTTCAGTATCGCATGTGGTAACAATTCCCTCCTTTTCTGGCTCTTAATAAATGAGTAAGCTAGTATCACCTTCCAGTAGTTGCTTTAAATATTGTCCCAGGAAAGACTCCTGCTGTGGTCCCATTTCTTTAGCATGAAGCATTTCTTTTAGTGTGCATTTTAATAATACTGTATGACAGCTGCTGCCATTTCTGAACATTGTTGTGGCAATTGTAATAATAGGTTGCATGTAGAAATACTGAGGTGATAGAATTTTAGCTCTTATTGTTTTGTCATAGAATACTGTGAGCCAGTGTCAGGTATGCAGAATCTGCAGATCACTGAATGAACCAGAATTGATTGTAATGGAGTCTTAGTTCTCTCAGAATGTAGTAGGCAGTAGTATTTTTTAGCTATTTACTTTATGAAAGTATCTTTCTTAGGATGACTCTTGACGTAATGTTCTCAGAAAATCAAGTGTCCTTTGAGCTTAGAATGAAGTTAAATGAATACACAGTCAAAATGAATGTGTTATTACAGATCTTTTTTTCAACAGTGTGTAAGAAAAGCAATTCATTAGTGAAGTGACTGGAAAGTAATATCCAGTAAACTTTGAGCTTTGAACCTTCAGATATGACCAGTGATGTGACAGTTTACAATACTACTAAGATGAAATGATAATGTAATACCTAAATTAGGTATTATTTTATTATTTTAGGCTGGTTTGTTGTGTTGTTTTTTTTTAACTTGTACAGTGTAGGCTAAATAAAATAATGCATTATTCACATACAGAATTATTATATTTTCAGCTAATACATCAACACAAACAATGGGTCCACGTCCTGCAGCAGCAGCTACTGCAGCTACTCCTGCTGTACGCACAGTACCACAATACAAATATGCTGCAGGTGTTCGTAATCCTCAGCAGCATCTTAATACACAGCCGCAAGTTGCTATGCAGCAGGTATGTAATTTTAGGAACTGGTCTATGCTGGTGTTTTTTGCAGAGGAAGGGGGAGGGTGTGCTTATGATTAAGAGTAGTCTTTGTTATTCTAGAATTCAGGCTCTGCATTGTGGCAGCAGAGTTACAGCCTTGGGGTTTTAAGTATATTTCAAGTTCACCTGGAACAGGATGTGATCTTGTGTTACTTCATATTTTCCAGTTGCTTGATACCTTAGCCTGAATTCTCCTTGTGTTTGCTCCACAATGGAGTGGTTGATTAACTAATCTCCAGCATCACTCAGCTCTAACTAGCACTATTTGATTAAATTGACTTAGTTGTTATTTATTCCATGTTTCTGACAGTGTAGGCATTGTTTGTGCTGAGTTGTGGAACATTTGATATTTGAAGCTGCACCTAATTATGAACTAGAATTTAATATTGAAATGGTGTTAAATTAATTTGCAGCCTGCTGTCCATGTGCAAGGTCAGGAACCCTTGACTGCTTCCATGTTGGCTTCTGCCCCTCCACAAGAACAAAAGCAGATGTTAGGTATGTACATGATACCTTTCTCTATGCCTTGCAGCAGAAGGACAGTCAAAGTACTCTTTTTATTAATCTTAAAATGCAGAATAGATGGTTTTAGCAGTAGAACAAGGCGTTTGTTTCCCATTTCCCTTAAATCTGGGCTGTGTTTGTCAGATGCCATTTGTCACTATGATTAACTTTTTCCTCTCCAGGTGAACGTTTATTTCCCCTCATTCAAAGCATGCACCCTACTCTGGCGGGTAAGATCACTGGGATGTTGTTGGAGATTGACAACTCTGAACTCCTCCACATGCTCGAGTCTCCTGAGTCTCTTCGTTCGAAGGTAGGTGGACTTTTGCCTTACACTAGTTTTATCAGCAGTTAACTCTACACTGATTTAACAGGTGTCTACAGTGGCGCAGTGGAGTAGCAGCAATTTGACAGTGACCCAGGGTGACAAGTTAGAATACCCTCTTTGAGAGGGTGGCAGTAACTTACATCAGCATGAACTGGGACTGTAATGTTACCCTTTCCTTTTTAACAATGCAGGCATTGTTTGTATGTATAATTTAAACTGTTTCATTAGCTTAAATACACAGAAATTACTAAGAAATTACTTCATTAATTTTTCTTTTTTACTTCACAGGTTGATGAAGCTGTAGCCGTACTACAAGCCCACCAAGCTAAAGAGGCTGCTCAAAAGGCAGTTAACAATCCCACTGGGGTTCCAAGTGTTTAATACGTAAGTTTTCTGAGCACTGTAGTTTTATAGGTTGACTGGGGCGGTAATCCTTAGTCCGTGGCCTTATAAGCAGCATGCTTCCAGGCTCTGTATCATTTGCAGCCAAAGAAAGTAGCAGCTGTGGTCACAGTTGTAAACAAATTTTGTTCTCGAGCCTGTTGTCCAGTTCTGTAGCTCTTGGTTAGCAAATGCTACTGACATTTTGTCTTACGTATTTAGCGGTTTTTAACAGCATGTTTAGCTGAAATTAGTTCTAGGCATGTGTGCAAAAATGGGCAGTTCTGTCAAACACTACTGTTTGTACTGTTGTTCAAGAAGAACTTGTGGAAGTAAGCCTAAAACAGTACTCCAACCCTACTTTTCTTTACAAGTGAAATAGCTTATTTACACTATATTTCGTAAATACTTGCCAAAATCTAAAATTATACAGTAATTAAGAACTAAACTATGTATTGTCTTGACTTCAAATTTTGGTGAATTTAAATTTAATGTCAGTTAGAATACTGATTTTTCTTTATTGCCTTCTGTGGGGTTATATCTTAATTTTGCATGACAAAAGGTGGTATCTTTACAATTTTGAAAGGGAAAAATGTTGTGGAGTTGAGGGTGATACAGGAATCTATTCTCTGTTAAGTGCAGTTAGGTTTTGCCTGTCCACATTTGCCTTTCCACATTTATAGCTATCCATTGAAGATGCCTGCTTTAACATTTGATCACTTAAAATTTTCTTTCTTCTTGGTCTTTTCATTCCTGCAACTTTCCTTTTGGAGGCAGAATTTGAGTCTTGTTTTTTCCACACTTCTTTCTTTTTCTGTATTTTTTTTTTGCTAGTGACACTTTCACACTAGCGATAAACAAGTGCTGAATAAGTTGTCTGTCCTAAACTAAGATGCCCAGACTTTAAGACCATTACTCTGTATGCTCCATGATGTTTTAGTCATTGGAAATTGAAAATACTGCTAGTGTAGTTATTTAATGAGCCTTGGTATGCTGGCCGTAAGAGTGGAGGTGACATGCAGTCAAGTTAGTTGCAGTAACAAATTATTGTGTGTAGCCATTGTCCAAGGCTGTGCTGTGCAGAGTACTGTTTAGTTCTAGATTCGGTTTTGACTCACCAAGCATCACAAACTTGGGATGCTTTACTTCCATGACTCTAAAAAGTGGGGGGTACCTCTGATACATTGCTTATAAAGAACTTTGGTATCATTGATACTGTGAAAGCCCAAAGTACTGTCGGGCTTACAGTTGCGGAAAGCATGTCAGAAATCATAAGGTGCTGCTTTAATTTTGAAACCTAACAACATTGTTTTTGTTTGCAGAAAGATCCGGGACTACAATCTAGAACTTCGCTTCACCGAAGAAAAAAAAAATCTAAACATGGAAAAACTATTAAATATTGAGAAAAACATTGCAAAATATAAAATAAATAAAAAAAGGAAAGGAAACTTCGAAGCTTATGTACAGAGCAACGCCGGGGCTAGCAAAACAAATGCTAGTCCTAGATTACTTATTGATTTAAAATTTAAAAAAAAAATAGTAAAATAAAAAATACAAATTAATGTTTTATAAACCCGGGGGAAAAGAATTTTCAGCACAGTACAAAAATTTAAAGCATTCCTTTCTTTAATTTTGTAATTCTTTACTGTGGAAAAGCTCAGAATATCACCACTGTTTTAGTTGACAGTGAGAATTGATAGCTGAGCAAAGAAACGTAATTTGGATTATAAAATTCTTGGTTTAATAAAAATTCCTTAAACACTGATTTACTTGTGATAGTTTATTTTGTACAGTGTACTTCTGATAAGGTTGTCATTCAGAATAACAAGTTAAAATCCCACTGTAGTGTGTTTTAGCAGTTTCTAGAGAAAATTAGAGTACCTATAGCTACCCGTTACTGATAATATAAACTTAGGCATTAAAACAAGTGAAAAGAGCCGTTAAATCCATATCTGGGTTTTAAATCCTTAATAGCGTGACGTCTGCACTCTTGTCATTGTCTAATTAGAAGTAGACCTTTAAATACCCTACTTTGAGATGATCAGTAAGAAATGTTACTACAAAAGGCCTGTGGTGGAATTGTGTAACATACCAGCACATGATCCCATTTGACCACCTGCACATAGTGTTCGTTCCCACAGGTGCTGGTGGAAGGAACAATCTCTACACAGGTCTCTGGCTGTGTCTTTAGGTGGCTAATGAACCCTGAGATGGAGGCAGTCGTATGGATATAGGTGAATGAGCAAGGACTGGCTGCGCTAGACAGCGTTGCAAAATTCCCTTATTGTCAATGTATGAACACAAGGCATTCCTAAAACAAAACAGGTGAATACGTAGTAACCAAAAGATCATGCTTTTTTATACAGTAAAAATCCTGTGGACAGGACTGCTTAGTCCTCCGGGTCAGATATTTCTAATGCTGCGTTCCCCAACAAGTGGATGGCTACTGTTAGCTATGGTTGTTTTTTTTTTAGCCGTCTCTTAATAAGAGACCAGTTGGTTTAATTTTAACTGCTATATTTCGGGGTTTTTAACATGCTGAAGAACTCCTTTTTGTCAGAGGCAACTTTGAAAGTCTCAGCTAGCTCTTTGGTAACTAAATTATTGAATTATTATTGAAAAAAAATACAGCTAGGGTGCTTTAAATCAGCAGATTTGAAAACTAAGAAAGTGATCTGAAATTGAATACTTATTATTTCATATTCACTACCAAGATTGTTTCAGTAATTTCCAGTTGTAATGTGTCACAGAGCTCTGCATACAGTGAGCTTATGTGAAACTTTGTGGGTTTTTTCTCCAATTTGTGAATGGTGAAATAATTCTAGCCGTTTTACTGGCTCCAGGAATCTGCTTTTCCTGCAAAAGGTGACCTTCCTGGTTCATCCTTATACTTGACTGTCATTTGAAAAATAGAATTGAAAGGGAGAGGGTGCCTTCTTAAAAGAAATTGCTGCTTGATCTAAATCTGATCTAGTGTACAGTCCCATAGAAATAATCCTGTCTTCACTGGGGGCTGATAGGACCTTTAGGTCAGCTTGTGTGTTGGTCACTAAAAAGCATCCAAGCAAATGACTAATGGCAGCAGAAGTGAGAAGAGCCAATACTAGCACATGAGCTGTTCGATTTGCTACAGGACCTTACTGAGGTTAAGAGTTATGCGGGATGAAAACTGTTAAACGCAAAATCAAGAGAGACAGAGTAACAAGAGCTTTTGCTGTAAAACAAACTCACTGTGTAAGTTAGCAGATACATTGAAGTTGGTCATCCACAGATGGGTTATCCTACAGTTGCTGCCTTGCTTTTTTTTCCCCACTTCTTTTAAGGGAGTACTTTCTGCAGACTTGCAGAATATGAGAGGCATTTTCTAGCCAGTTTAGCCCATAATTGGCTGTATAAGCTGCCTAATCAAAATTCATAATGCGGGGGGAGGAAGGAAGCAGTGAAGATGGCACATCCTCCTTTTACAGAAAAGAGAGAAAAACCTGGCAGGCTGGGATGGGGGAAAAGAATGAAGATCTGTTTGTCATGGAGGAAGGCATGACCCTTACCACTGCAATCTACTGGGCTCCAGTTGCCGTATTTAAAGGATACAGTTCCTGTGGAATCACAGGCAGGGGTTAGTGAGTTCTTTCTGGAAGGCTCTCTGGACTCCATGTTGTATGGGGGGAATGCCAGTGTTCTCTGGACCTATTGTTGCAGCCTTAAATCCCTACAGTGTGCTTTCTGAAGTCCCACAAAAGACAATTCAAGAGTGGCCTTACTTTTCTTGTGCAAAGATCTTCGGACCGATTTTTTTTTTTCTGTTAAGTGAATTTGAGAAATAAGCCTAGCACAGAGAAGTGAAATTGGTCTGGCATAAATGAATCCTATTTAAAATCCCTCACTTCACCATAAAAGCATTAGGTTAAGCTTGTACAAGTCTTGTGTTCAGTCCTGTCGGAGGCAGGCTGGGTTAGCCTTTAATTCGCAATCCTGCTGAAGTGTACAACTGTAAGAATTTTTGAAATTGGATGGTAAATCCTACAAAGTAGGTGAGTCAAACAAGATGTGTACATGATAAGAGAGGTTGAATGTACAACCTTAATTTTATGTAATGTCAACTATAAAAACATTAAAGCTTTGGAGGCAGTTTTAAAGACCTAAAAATAATTAGCACCATAATAGAAATGTTGAAGAATTGGATGGTATTAAAGGTCTAATGGAAGGTCTAAAGGATGATATAAAGACCTAACTATTTGCAGGAGTTTTGGGGCCCTAGCAGGAAAGTAAGAGCCCACCTCACTTCTGCTTGTTTCCCCAGATAAGAGGTAATGGGTCTTTGGGGAGTCTGCTGGAGTTAACCAAATTATTTTTATGTTTTGTAAGAACATGGAAGTTATTTAACCTCTTGCATATGGGGAAACTGAAAAAGGAGGAAAACAGGAGTTCCTCCAGCTTTGCACAAGGCTTTTGTGGGTGTGTCAAGCACTGGTATCTGTACCAGCCTGAAATACTAGGTAGTTCTTGTGGTGGAAGGAAACAGTGAGGCAATTCTGCTGAGGCGATCATGACAGCTTAAGAAAACAAAACTATGGGTTGGTTGGGTTTATTTCTTCCCACTCTTAATTACACGGTAACTCCCCACTGTATACCACAAAAGCCTATTTAATCAATGTCTCCTATTATTTTATTTTTTTTTAAATCTTAGAGATAGTGAACAATGTGTTTGTTAGTGCCTCTATCAATGTATCTTTAGAGTACTGCTGTAAAACAATGCACCACACAGAAAAATCAATTTATTCAATAGAGGTAGAGCATTGTTCCCTTGGGTTAATAGGCAGCCTAACTGGCAGTCACTTCCTCCTGCCACATGTTCCCTCTAGCATGTGTCAGAGGCTTATGCTGATCCTCTACCGCCCTGCAGTCACCCAGCGCTAAGCTGATTTTGCTGGATTCTCTGGTATTTCATTCCTTCAGTCCTTCCCTGTCTTCTATTATAGCCACAGCAAATGCTTCAGAGTTTAGCAGCAGCCAAAAGCCCACTCCTGAAATGAATGGCGATTTGAAGGAATGAATGGTACTATATTCACCATCTGCTTGCCCAAGCAGAATGTGGCTTTATGGGCAACTAAATCAAAGATTTGGTGCAGAGGTAATCTGGATTGCATGCATTCTCTTTGCTGCTCTGCAGAAGCCCAGGAAATTTGGATTTCACTGGGTGCTGGGCGAGCAGGGGACAAGGTGGTAGAAATCAAGATGTTCCTGAGTCAGGCAGTATTATTACAGTTGCCAGTTTACACTAATTAGGTGTCTACCCTTGAGTAAATAAATGGTATCTTCAGTCCTTCCACCTAAATACATTTCCTTCTTAAGATATTGTTAATGATTCCTATGGTCAACTGGATGTTGAAAGACAGCCACTTGCCACTTTGGATTAGGATTCTTGGCAAAAAGGTTTTCTGAATTCTGCATCTAATAGACATATTTCTGCTAGGAATAACTGCAAAAAAAAAAAATCCTCCCAAAGAACCAACCAGGATTTGTATTTATTCTCAATAGGTCCAGGAGTTGTGGTCCAAGTTGGCATCCTAGAGAGCCACACTCTTGTCCTTGGGACCACAATTCGCTATGTTTACATAGTTCTGTGTTTCAGCTATGTGGCAAGGCAGTTCTGGCCATCCTACTTGGGATTAAGTGGGATGGTCCATTTCTGGGATTGATCTTTCCATTGGAGTTGCTCACTGAACATAAGCAACATTTTCACTCCCTGCTGGAGTAGCTTAAACTACTAGTGAACTCTTCATAGCTTCCCGTGTACATGAGTTGTCCCTGAGAGGAGATTTGAGGTTAGAAATGCCTCCTGAGTAAATCCAGCACAGGATTGGATTTACTGGAATCAGAAGCTACTCTTAAAAATGTCTTAGTTCTCTCAGATTACTTTTTATGATGTAAGGGGGCGCTTTGTATTAAACTGCCCTGTCTCCCATGCCTCCTTCCCATTTTCCCTTTGATCAACCAGTCCTTTCCTTACAACGAGAAATACCACATCCTCTGTCCTGTTAGATCAATTAGCTGCCTCGTTAACATCATGGCAAGTGATACTAAGAGCCCTGCACCACCTTTGCAATGAAAAGCCATAGGAGGGCTACAAGGTCTGGCTGGGAAATGCTGCAGGTCTTCCCTGATGGAGCTGCAAAGGCNCCCACCTGCACATCATGGCAAGTGATACTAAGAGCCCTGCACCACCTTTGCAATGAAAAGCCATAGGAGGGCTACAAGGTCTGGCTGGGAAATGCTGCAGGTCTTCCCTGATGGAGCTGCAAAGGCAGCATGCTGACTTAAAGAGGATCTGCAGCTCAACTGCTAGCGAAGGAGGCGAGCGTGGGGCCTCCCTGTTCTCATGTGAAGACTCGAAACCTGGGAAATCCTCGTATACCTTACTCTCACCGGGTAACAATTTGCATTCGGGTTCCTGTCTCTTCTAAGCCACAAGTCAGCATCTCACTCGCTGCCTGCCCTCTTCGCAGGTTTTTCCTCAATTAACGAGCTGTGAGAGGCACACAAAATAACCCCAAGATATAATTCCTCAACAAGGCAGGCAGAGATTTCAGCACACCAGCAGCCTAACTGCTGTTCCTTTGGCAATGGTGAGTTCATGTGGTAAGACTGCCTCTGCAAAGGAAAGCCTTTAGTCCTGCTTACCTTCTCTAGGATGTGGTCGATAATGATGGATAGTAGCTGTATCCATGTGAAAACGGAGTTGGCGGGTTACAAATCCTTGGGACGTGGCATTTGAAGTGAATACAAATTTGAAACAAATGTTTTCAGCTAGACTAAGAACACAAGGTGCACATGGAGTTGGAGCTCCCTTTGAAGGACTTGGACAACAAGAACAAAGACAAAATATTTTCAAAAAATAATTTGAAACTTGGATTTCTCACTTGTATTGGGATTCAATGTAATCATTAAGAAAGAACGGAAATGACAAGCTGGGCCAACATAACAGGCCTGTTGCACATTAAGTACTAATTACAGTTTATCTATGCCAAATACTCTCCTACTTCCCATGTAACCTGCTAAAGAAACATCACTAATCAAGTCATGTTCCAGCTGGCTATAGCTGTCCAGAGGTACATACTATTTTACAGCTCTGAGCACACTTTAAAATGTTCCATGTGATATCTGAGCATTCAGAAAACAAGAATTATGCCCTGGTCAGGCTATCTGTTTGTGTCACATTGCAGTGACTGGGACTTTGGGTTACCTGTGGTCTAGGTTAAACTTGAAGTCAGCAGATGACATACAACAGATTACAGTTCAAAAAGTGGGCCTCAAACACTGTATTGTCACATCTGTAAGCGGAAGCTTGCTTAATCCTGTCTCTTGCCACTGTTAGAGAGATTTGCTACCAAAGGCAGCCCAGTTTCCCCTCCTGTAGTTTTCCAGAGGGGAACCAGATTCAGGCGGATGAGAAGAGACCACCAAACTAGAATGACAGCAGAACTGGAAAATTCCTACCCATGGCCCAGAGTGTAGATCTTTCCTCTTTCTGCCTATACCTCACATTTTTCCATCCAACTTATCACACAGCCACCTTGCCTCCCGGGTTACAAGTGGAGATGTGGATTTGCAAAGTGGCTTGGGATGTGAGCAATGATACACACAGGGGCCTTGCTCAGGAGGGGAAGGAAAGCTCTTCCGGAGCTCCCCAGGTGCAGGTGCCTCATCTCCCAGGTACAACAGGGCAGCCGTGACACCAGGCGCTACAAAGGTGGCTCTGTAAGAGGGCGGTTGCATGGGTGCTCCAGAAGTCGTTAGACTGGTTCTATTTGGCTGCATGGATGAAGAAGAAAAACAAATCAAGTTATCGAACATGTTACACAATGTTATTTTACTTACTCTTCTCTATTTTCTCCAGAATGCCCATAGTTAATCCTGTTTCTTGAAAAATAGGTACAAACCTTGTTCCACTGGGAAGAGGTTTTCCCCAGGTCAGTTAGTGAATCACGGCCTTCCCGAGGTGATTTTCTTCCTCTGACGAAGGGCCTTTTGGTGAGGTCAGAATACTGGGCTGATGTCAGGCTCCGGTTTGCAGGGGAGGCATTTCAGCTGCATTATTTCCACGCTGGTGAACTCACGTCACGTCTCCAGCAGCACTGCCTGTGTAAGACTACCAGGACTTCCACAGTGATCCGCCTGAGAAGGCCCAGCTCCCACCGCGCCTTTCTCTCAGGGGTGCCAGAAATACATTAAATGAAGCTATGAAATACGGCAAGTGTAACTCATCTTTATTGTCTGGTAATTCACAATAAACAAAATTCCCAGGCCAGAGACAGACCTACCATTTTATTTGACCTCCAGTGAGGCACTGTGTGAAAAAAGGACTTTTATTTTCTTACAAACCTGCTGCATACCCATTTCATCAGGCAGTCCCTAGTTCCTGTTCCTTGAAAAACAGTGACTTACCATCGCTTCACAGTGAATTACCATTTACTAGTCCCCTCCCCCGTGCTGTTCGTGCCTCCTTCCCTGCTCAGGACGGGCTCCTCAGTGCCCTGGGTCACCCCTGCCGCCCTCCTCAGCCAGGCCGCTTCCCCTGCGGGCACCGCTTGGCGCTTATTAACCATTAAATTCACCCCCGCATTGCCCCTCGCCCTAACAAGGCCCCCGAGGCAGAACCATCCCCCCGGCAGGCCCCTTTTCTGGAGAGATTTCTAATAAAAGCCGCCGCACCCGCGGCTGCGCTTAAGGGACCGTCCCGCCTCAGCGCCCGTCCCGCCTCGACGCCCGCGGCAGCGCCCCCTGGCGCCGCGCCCGCTCCCGCCTGCGCCTCCCGGAGCTGTCCTCAGCCTCGCCGCTACCGTGAGGGGACGGGACGGCCTCGGCATGAAGCTGCACTTCAGCATCACCGCCGCCGAGGAGCTGCGGGAGAGGCGCGGGGGGAGTTACGTGGTGGGCGCGGGGAGGGGAGCGGGCGGCGGGGGCCGGCGGGGCCGGGCGCGGGCTCGGGTCTGACGGCGGTGTGCTTGCAGCTGTACTCGGTGTGCCTGGAGGGCTTCCTGCTGGGCAAGGCGCGGTACAGCCAGCTCCGCCGCTGGGACGCGCAGGTGAGGCCCGGCCGGGGGGTGGCGGGGTGGGGGGACAGCCCGAAAGGCCTCGGTGGGGGCAGCCTGGCGGGGTGCGGGCGGCCGTCGGGCCCCGCAGCCGGGCCGGGCCCCTCTGAGGGCTGCGGAGCAGGAGGGGCTCTCCTGGCCCGCACAGGCCCAGCGTGGGATAGGGGCAGAGAGTTGTTTCTGCCCAAATCCGCGTTATTGAGGCCTTCCTTCGTGCTGACAGCACGGGGGGGACGTGCCTGGTGCCAGCCCGTGCCCTGCCCTCCCCTCCCACCTGGCCCTGGCACCCTGCCTGCGCCCCCCGCTGCAGTGCTGCTGGAGGGGCAGAGCCGCCGCTTGCAGGGCACCTGTGTTTGCAGGGTGAAATCCAGCAGCAATTGAGAGGCAAATAAAAAAAATAATAAAAAAAAAAAGCCAAGGGATGTGGCAGAAGGGCATGGTAAACTGGCTTAATGGGAGATGTTGGCCAAGCAGCAGCTGTGGGCTCCAGGTGCCTCTTTTCCTTGGCCTCTGGGAGAGAGGTGCAACTGCTTGATTGGGGTCTTTAGAAAGCGTACTGAGGTCAGTCCAGGCAAATTGCACAGTCAGTGGCAGGTTGTTGGGGTTATTTTTTTGGCCAAGCCAGGGGTTAATAGAGTGTTGGATCCTTTGGCCCATATTCCCTAAGTGTGTACTTCAGGAGTGACCCTTTCCACACAGGCAATTACTAGGCAATTGCAAAACAGCTGGAATACAGGCTTGGAGTATTCCAAGGAATAGTGGGCATCAGGGAATAATACATGGTCCCAATTAACTGAACTGGATCATTTCAGGGTAAATCTGCCTGTTTATGCCTCTGCTTTTGTTTTGTTTCTTGTCCAAGTTGCCTCTGTCCTTTTCCCCTCTATCCTTCCTCTGGTTTTCTTAGGAAGATAATGTGATTTTGAGGTTTTCCATGAAGGCAGAGTAGCCGCCAGCTTTCTCTTTGCTAGCCTAATTCTTCTGGCCTTTGCCAGTCCATGGATCCAAGTGAAATCTCTCCCAGCTCTTCCGTCAGCCTGGGTGCACACTGTCATCCCTGCTGAGCAGCCTTCATCTACCTTGACAACCCTATTTAAGGCCCTGTTTGATGAATGCTGCTTCCGGCAGTGTGTTTGGTAGGTGCTCCTTCTTTTGGTAGCCTCCTCTCAGTTGCAGTGGTAGGACCACTCTGGAGCAGTTTTTCAGCCAGGTAACCCTGGATGGGGAATCGGTCAGTCTTTCCCATCTCTGTGACTGCACATGCAGTTGGAGTAGCACAGCTAAAAGGCAGCTGAGTCAGCAGCAGGGCTGCCAGGGGAAGCGATGTTTGCTGAGGTGTGCTCTTCTGCCTCAGCTCTGCAATTCTTTTCCCTGTGGGGGCTCTCACAGTAATATTTTGCTTTGGTTAATGGAGCATTTTAGATAACATATCCAAACTCATAAACCAGCTTATGTATTTGGTTGCTTTTTCTTTAAGACTTACTGTTTCTTGCTCAAAAGGCTTTAACTTCATTAACGCTCTCAGCAAAATCTTTCCCTTCTCTGCATCCTCTGTAACTGACAGTTTGCCTTTTGCTGGGTTTTACAACTCATTAGCTGATTTTTTTTATTTTTACTTCCTTCATTCCTGCTGTTAGTAGGTGCCAAACTTGGTCTTGAAGCTTACAACTACGCTACTGTCCCTTAATTGTCTTCCCTGTACTTATGTGAGCTTGCTCATCTAATTATTATATCCTGTTCTGCTTATTTTACTTGAAATACTCTGTTAAGGTAGAAAAATGCACACATACAAGAAGTCTTTATACTCTGGGATACGGTAATTTCACCCCCTTGACCAGATCACACGTGGTGTCCACAAAGCCCCACAGATGCAACAATTCTGTGATGGATAAAGGATGTGAATTAGAAATAAGCTTCTGCCATAGACAGATTTCTGTGTGATTATAATTGATGGTATTTCTTGAACACTGCTCCAGAGGATCCGTCTCTGGCCTCTTGGATATGATGCTGGACTAGTTAAGCCTCTGATCTCCTTCAGGATAGCAATTTCTACAGCACTGCTATTCCACCTCTACAAGCTCATCTCCTAACTTGTGATACAAAATCAGGACACATAATTTCTGTTGGTGACGCTGTGCCTTACCTGCCCCTCATCTCTTGCTGTGCATTTTCCTGCTCTCTATCACTTTATATTCTGAGAGTGCTTCTGTTGTTTGACATTCCCAAACTCTGTTCCTTGCTGTCTCCCAGAGTGGTTGTTCTCTACAAAAGGACCATCTGAAGGGAGCAACTGTTCAGAAGTTGGTAGTATGCAGTGCAGTGTAACAGAGCATAGGAGGTTTCGGATACACTGTTGAATGGGGAGGTGCAGGTATGGTAACACTGAGCAACATTTCCTTACCTCTAGGCGCCTTACCTCTGAAGGTGTTCACAACTGAAGCTGAGTACCTGAGACAAATGGTATAGAGGGAGGCGTGAACAAACAAGAATGATATCCTAAAAGAGATCTTGCTTAGAAGGATTTGTTTAGGCAGGGCTGGCAGAAATGCTGAGGAGAGCAGTGGTGCTTTAGCCCTTCTCCTTTTGTGGAGGTAGGTACTTGGCTGTGGATTGCCAGAAGGTGCCTGTCTTGGTCTGAGGATTTACTCTGTTGACCTTCCTCTGGGAGATGGGGCTTTGTGTTGGCTGTAAGAGGGACCAGAGGTGGCTCTGCCTTCTCCCCTTTTGCCTCTTCTTTCAGGAGCTAGAGCATTCAATTGTGGGAAATCCAGTTTTCATTTCCTCCTTTGTCTTGAGTATTTAGGTATTAAGTATTAGTAGTAGGAAGGACAGCTGGAGGACCAGTCTCCCTTTGTTCGGGATGAACACTATGCATGTTGGGCAGCGTTCCTTATTGTTTGCATTTGCTGAACCTAAGACTTGTGTAGCCATTCTTTGCAAATGACTGTGAACAGCTTCAGCAAGAGTGTCAGTGGCAGATGGATGTGCATGTTAAGGATCTAAGCTTTGGCCCTAGATTATACAAGAACAGCTGGTACAGTGCTCTCTACTGTAGCCACGTTCTCCTCTGGCTTTAGTTCTGTGGGGACTGCACACTGACCAGAGCTGTGGGTCTTCATTCTGCTTATGGAGAGGTAAGGCTCTCTTGCAAGAATGTACAACTGACAGGAACTTTTAGAGTGGGGCTAGAGACTACCTGGACAGTGGTTAGTGCACTAAAAATATTACTGGATTTTGTTGAAATTGAACAGTTGATAAAGACACGGGCTGTCCTTGGTTTCCGCCTGTGTGATGTTGTGATGTTTACATTTGGCTTTTCAGTTTGGCAGCTGCTTAGCATGTCCCTCTCTAAACAAATATCATAATAATGAACCTGTGTTGTGTTGTAGGACTGAAAGGAACACATTATTTCTTGCAGTTGTTGGAGTATTCACTGGTTTACTTCAAGGCAGGGAGTAAATAGGAAGTGCCCTCTGTAGGGCTAAGAGTGAAATGCAACCCTGATGGATTCTGGTCATGATGCCAGCTCCACTGAGTCAGTTAGCAGCATCTGTGATAGGTATGAATGGCTCTTGGGAAAAATGGTTCTAACAAATCTGTTAATCACAATAAAACAATTGGTAAAAAGGAATTAAATATAGAAAAATTTTTTTTTAAACTTCATTTAGCCAGTCATGTACCAGAATAGTCTCATGGCTTTGATTTGCTTGAATAGTTTCTGCATACGTATATTTTAATTTTTACATGAAACATGTTTAAGCATTTTTAATCTTAGAATGGCATCTCCTTTTAAGTATTTAATAAGGTAACTGAGAAGGAAATGCCCAGAGGCCTGTTCATTCTGTATATAATCCATACATAATAGCTTTATAGTTATAATGCTGCTCTATTTTTTTTTTGTTTCTGGTGCTCTGACTTTGGTATCTGCACAGCTATGATGGAGCATGGCCCTGGGTGAAATAGCTTGTCTAGACAGCATAGGCAGGACCTGACACCAAATAGCAGACCTATGGGATTAGACTAAGTAGGAGATGATTGATTCTGGTCAACTACACTTCAAAACTGATGATGTCTTTTGCCAAGGTGGGCAATATCTATTGCAGAAAGATGAAAAAGAAACAGCAGCAACTATGGCAGGTGTCTTTACTTCCTGTTTTGGAGAGATTAGCTCTTGGAGCTTAAAACTGTCATATTTAGGAAAGCCGCTCTCTCTTTTTTAGGTGGAAATCTTGGAGGAAGAATAAGTACCTCCTCCACCAGGTTGGAACACCCTGTCTGGGCTTCCAGCACAGTCAGATTTAAGCTTGTTTTCGTGATCTAGTCTCCTGTGAGCTTTCCTGCCACTTGTTCTTGAAGCTGCCTCTGGGGTGGGGAGTTGGAAGTGGAGCTGTGTCCAGCCTCGGTGCTGGGTTGTAGGCTGTTAGGCAGGACTGGCCTAAGAGGCTGCTGTGTGTTGCTGACAGGAGCTGCACATAGTGTCAGCAAAGAAGTTGCTTAGTTGGGCATGCAGAGAGGCCAAAGGACGGGATTTCTCGCCTTGGTCAGCTTGTGGAGCAGGATGGCTTGAAAGAACCTGTCTGGTCAAGTAGGTCCAGTCAAGAGAAAATGGCAGTGCACAGGGCACCTTGGCTTGAGACTGAGACATGTGTCTTCTGTGGAGTAGCTTTAGGTTGCAAAAACAAATCCAGAGCCTCAAAAAAAAAAAAAAATGGTCAGAAGCAAATTTTGGGTAGGGGACCCATCTCTTATGGTGGTATTGGCTTGGCAGGGTAGCAGGCAGTTGGCATCTGGCACCCCCAGGTACAGTGGTGTTATTGACTTGCACTTAAAACATAGCCTAGGCTGTTGGGTTTGTGAAGACAAATGTTGGCTAGTTCCATTCTGCTAGAATGAAATGTCATGCTGGTGGCTTATAGTCTGGTCGACTTTCAGCACTGTGCACAAATACACACTTTAAGTTTATGGGTGTGTTTCTTTAATTCTTTGAGATGTGAAAAAGTCTAATCAGCTGGGAGAAGTTTCTCTTCTCTGTAGCCCACATCCTGAGGACACACAATTGCATTTCAAGAAGCCTACTGAGCAACCGGTACAGAGATGAATTAATTATTTTTTTAAGTAGGCCAGAGTCTCTGCTTGTGCAAACTGATGATAACAGATGGTGTAGCTTTGTGTAGGTGAGGCATGGCCTGAACACAGAGAGAGGACCTCCTTGTTGTCAGGGTGGCTCTGGATTTCTGACTTCTGGCAAATTTTTTGCTGTATCTCCTCAGTTTGCCTGCCTGTAGAGCAGAGATAATATTTTTCAGTCTCTGGGGGAAGATCACATGTGTGAAGGACTTTGAAGATAAAAAGCACTATATACTAGCTATTACTGTTAGCTTTACATAAAACCAAAGCATGTGGTGTTATCTAACTTCTATGCTGTGTATCTCGGAGCAATTCACGCATATCTAATAATCAAGAACTCAGAAATAGCAATGTGTTGCCAATGTAGGGAAAGTAGAGCTGTGAGAACATGCCTTACTCCTGTTTTTAGCCAACAGGGAGGAAAAGGTATTGCTAATTGTTGCAGTAGTAACATGTATTTTTTTTTCCAAGCTTCGGCTGCTGGAGTCATGTGAAAGACTTGGGCAGCTGGGGCCAGAGGGAAAATGCCATCTTTCACAGAATTTAGTGACACTAATTGCTGAGTTGAATACTGGTGCTTAAAACTTAATTAGTAGTAATGTCTCAGCATACTACAGGAGTCTCATTTTACTGATCACATGACATTCTTTTGATTTAGGTGAAGGAATGTTTCCAGGCAAACTTGCTGTATTTTGCTGTGTTTAGTACTGTGCATATTGGGGAGGTAAACATAGCTCATCCTTCTCTTGAGATAATTTGCCTATAGTAGAGAATTTTTACACTTCCAAGTGACAGAACACTGCCCAAACCTGTATTGAAACTATCTTACGATAACATAAGATAATGTAATTGTGATTCTCTGGTCCTTTCAGGTCTGCTTATAAATGAGGTAGAGTTTGTACAGGGATATTATGCTTTTATTAGCCAGCTGATATAGCTGGAGGAAGAATCAAACTTTCAGATAGTTTGTGTTCCTGAAAGATTCTCTGGTTTTTGTTGGTTTCCTTTTTTTTTTTTAATTTGACAATATTAGATGATCTGATAAAGGTTACTACCTCTCACAGACAAAATAATAAAAGCCTCTGAGGTAGCACAAGTCAAGGGCAGAAGTCACCAGCTCTTAAAGAGTAGTTCTGTAGGTATAGATCAAAGAAATCCCATATGGATGTATTGGGAAGAGAAGACATCTGTAACCATGTTTTGTTTGTCCATGAGGTGTATAAGACCTAGCTGATAAGGTTAATGCAGTGCTACTTTCCTGGCTCAGAGCAGGAGCTCAGAAGTGGTAAGACTGTAAAAATGAGGAACCCACCAAGAGGCTGCTCACTTGGACTGTCTTCTGGTGGCTGCCTGGGCAAAGGCTTTGCCATTGCTGTGGGCCCTGAGGGCCGTCAGGGAGGTGCTGGGTGGGTATCCCTATGTGCTTTGTAGGTCATCATGTCTTGCTGTCAAAACAAGAAAGCATTGAAAGTTCCTTGGAAACTCCAAACACTTCTTCACTGATGCGGAGCTTTCCTTTGGCTGTTTTGCAGCTGAGGCAGCTTTTTGGGAGTGCTGTGCCTGCTTTCCCTCCAAAGTTTTACCTGGCGATGACCAAGTCAATGGCAGATGAGAGACGGTCTCAGCTGGAGCAGTACCTTCAGAATGGTAAGCTTGACTGTAACAACCTGATCAGCTTTCATACATAGGGCTTAAACCTTTGTGGATGTGTTAACCATTGTGACTGCAGAGTGCTTTACCTTACATACTGAGCTGAGTAAGGGTGTACCGAAAAGACTGGGGCTAAGCATTGCTGGCCTGTCCTCTCTGCTGATTCACTGCCTCTAGAACAGCAGCATATCATATTTCTCCTCTTATTTCTGAAGCAGCTGCCTTTCTGCAGCTTTCCCAAAATGTGAGGGTTCGGTTTCACACTAAACTTAACCCAGCTTGTCCTTCTGGTGGCAGCCCGCGGCCTGGCCATTCTATGTTCTTGCAGATCAGTGAGCTGAGCCACCCATCCCTGCTGCTTCACAACTGCCAGAGCTGACATGGGGTTGGGTGTGAGAACTCATGGCTGGTGGCTAAAAGAGACAGGCAGGAAAGACAGGCACTTGGACTGGTAAAAGTGTAATTTGGAACTGGGCTCTACATAAACCTCTTCCCTTCAAGGATTTCCAGGAAGACTTGTGAGAATTATAACAAGATAGGAGTTTGTAGAAAAATTAAATCTCAGGCGCAATGTGTTGTGTTATAAACTAGGTCTGCAGGATCCGTAGAATGTGCCTTGTGAGTTTCACATAATCCAAGAAATAAAACTTAAAAAAAAAAAAAAAAAAAAAAAAAAAAAAAACCACAACACATTTCAGCTACCCAAAAAGAAGGGGCTGTGAGGGGATGAGGTTAAAGAGGTTTTGTAGCCTCTGGCCTCAGTTACTTTGTGCCAAGACTTACAAAAGAGAAACTCAAGGTTAGTTTTTAAAATCTTACTTAGTGATTATTTTATCTTTTTCACTTGAGCATTCAACAGTTCCTTTTAGAGTTACCGGCCACGAGTGACCATGGAGTTACGTGGCCAAGAACTTTGCTGTAGTTTTGCTTTGGGAGAATAGCAACACTACATGTATTTTGCAGTGTTCATGGCTTCAGTGATTTAACAGGCTAGTAAAGGTAGCTGTGCAGAAACCAAAGGATGGGTAAAGTAGCAATGACTGTTCAACCAACAGTCATGTCGTATATACCTTGTTTTTAGACACTAGCCATGTTTTTCACCTTTTGGCTAAGCTTAGTTTCCTCCCTCCCCATTCTCCTCTTGTTTTTCAGTTACTTTGGATTCAAATATTACCAGTAGTGATGTCTTCATAGGTTTTTTCCGAAAGCTACAGCAGGTAAGTTTGGAATTTTTCAGCCAAATAGTTTGTTATATGAAAGAGTTGAAATATTATCCTACCTCCTGAGTTCAAGGCTTCCTTTGCTATCTTCCTTTCCTTGTGTTCTCAGTGTATTGGTCTGTTCCGTAAAGCAGTGAGTTCTGATGAGAATGCTCTCTGTGAAGCCTGGGTGGCAATAATAATAGTATTGCTATTGTTTTGTCCATGTACAAACTTGTTTCTCACATGGAAAGAACTATTTGCTTTGTTTTTATATCCTGTGGCCTATCTGATGAATCTTTTGCCTCTAAACAGTTCCCAGAAGAGTCTTTGTGAAAGCTCAATGGAAGGATTACACACATTCTTGGATTTTGCAACTGTCAATGCTTTTTGGTAGTGTCAGTGCTTTGGACTGATAAGTGTATTGATGACTGCTGTGAAAATGTCATGTTCTCTTATCTTGCAGCTGTAGTGATGGGCAGAATCAGGCATGTACTTGGGTTGTTGCAACCTAGATGGCTTTTCAAATTCATTTTAATGTGGTCCATGACATGTATGATCGTTCTTTGGCAGGCTTGGAGTCTGGATAGCTGTTGCTTCTGTCTGACTACTGCAAGGTGCTGTATGGCCCTCTTCCCTTACCTCCTCTCCAGCTGCTGTGGTTCTTATGAGGATAGTAGTGTTTTGGAGCAGGTGGGTGCAGTATGACTGCATTTTCAGGGAGGGAATGTGTCTTTAGTTTTCTGGGAAGCGCTTCACATGCTGCTGATGCTGCTGTAACCTCACTTGCAATGAGTTGCTCTGGAGGGAGGGGATGTTTTGAAGGACCAAGTAAGAGTTTTGGGACTCAAGTTCTACGCTTACTATGTATGATTAAGGTATGTAAGGTGAGTTCAGAAAGGCTATAGAAAATGGTGTGAAGAAGTATTCCTAACAAATTCCAGAAAGGTTTTTCCTATATACTTTGTAAATAAAAAGATACAGTTTATTTACAGTTTCTTAAATTCAGGCCTAGTGAAGTGCTCAAGACAGTGGAAAAAGAAAAGCCCCTTTCTGGTTAGGGATTTCTTTTGTGAGAAGCAGTCTCTCTTTAGTTCTGATCCAATGCCTATTACAGCCCTACAGATAACTCCCAGCAATTACTGCTGAGTTGTAATTAGTCTTGATGAGACTGATAACAGGTCTGCTAAAGAAAGTTAAATCCATCAGGAATGTCTGCAATTTGCCCTCAAACTCTACCAACTGACTTTTTTAGACAAAGTTCTGGCAGGAAATAACTCTTCAAAATGCATGTCTGCAGTGTTTAAAGATGTCTTTTGGCATGCCAATATTGTGGATTTCTCTTAACATTCCATCAGAAATTATGTTGTATAGTTTAGCTCACTCTTTACTGCAGGCCCTTTTGGTGAAGAGGGGTGCCTTGATAAGTATGTGTCTAACACTCATTTGATTTATGGGTTATTTACATATGTATGTGTGCTTATTAAGGCATGTGATGACTGTACTGCAAAAAGCAGTCAGTTATTTTGTAGAGTTCAAGATAGGCACTGAATT
Source organism: Anarhynchus alexandrinus (assembly GCA_008711295.1). NCBI lineage: Eukaryota > Metazoa > Chordata > Aves > Charadriiformes > Charadriidae > Anarhynchus > Anarhynchus alexandrinus. The sequence goes on from VUYV01000107.1 coordinate 1,572,517, forward strand.
ATACCTTAAATGTTAGTGCAAGGTCAGTACATTCTCAAGACATAAAATTAACAAAAATTTCCATTCCACAATGCAATGGATTTTCCTTCACAATGATTAGGCTTCCTGCTTGGTGAAGATAGTAGTTCTCCAGCTCTTCTTGTTTGCAGTTTCAACTTATAATGGTTGTGCTTACATAAATTACTGCTGCATAATCCAAATAGCAGTAGTGCTTTATGTATTCTTTCATTATGGTAAAGAACAAACTCCTAAGATCAAATAGCTTTGTGAAAGACAGGAGTGCATCCACTGTCACTAGCTGTGCACAGTGCCTTAATTCAGCCATCAGTTACACCAATTAAGTCTTTGTTTTGGCTATTAAAGAATCTCACTGAACAAACTGGCTTTGTGCGTGTTACAGTATACCAATAAATACTGGGACTTGTGAGATGTTTTATGGCAGAGTGATAAAACTTCTGTAACAGCATTGAAAGACATGGAGTAAAGTTCACATTTAAAGCACCTCTGTACTGTTCTTTCCTTCTCCATTGTTGAAGACGTGTAGGCAGCAGTTAGTGTCCTACATGTTGCTTAGGAGTGAAAACATAGTTAGGGTTTCATCATTACTGCTACTTAGTGTTAAAACCAGGCATTCCTCCAAACTTGCTCATTTGTTACATTGCAAGAGGGATGATTAATAAATGGTTCAAGAATAAAACCATTAAAATAATGAAATAGCATGCTCCTTGTCTGTCAGTGACGTGAACTGGCTTTGACTAGTCAGTCTTCGCTACCTGAAACAAGTTAGTGCACAGCTGCACAAGCAACCTGCCAGCAAACGTGGGAGAAGTGGCAGAGGGACTGCACTGCAGGTGGTGATGAGTGGGAAGCAGTCAGCCACTTCTCTGCCGCCACAGCTGTTTATTGAGCACAGATCTGTCTGCAGATAAAACCAGTGTAGCTTTTATAATAGAAACCTTAGGTTTTAATGAGAAGATAAGAAACCAGAGGTGAATGAGATAGATAGGCTAGGTTGGTTGTTTTTTTCCTAAAAATTTTGCTGCTGACTTTTTTCACCTTCACTTTTATCTTTCATTATGAGAGAGAATAGATCTGTCCTCTCAGGTAGCCTGCTAGTGCTTGCTTCATTTTCTTGGCTTGTCTTAAAACCGTCAATATTTATGCTTCTAGCTGAAGATATTTGTATATGTCACTGACTAAAATAGAAGATACAAAGGAAAAATCAAACTGAATTTAAGACCTTTTTGGTCCTCGTTCTCTGTTTTGCTTCAAATGGGGTTGTGAAGGGTGTGCCGAGACTAGCACTCCCTGGAGTGGGAGTGCTGTGCAAGGACCATGGCTTTACTGCAGCTGCCCAACAGTATTGAACATGACTCATCTGTATCTGCACTCAGCATCACAGCAACCAGCTATATCCCCCTGATCGTATCTAACAGGGCAAACTTTTTCAAGTGGGAACAAGCCCATGCAGGTTAACACTGCTTTCCAGGCCCCTGTTTTTGCCCAGCACCATCTTTACCTGTTGCATAAGCTGTTACGGTTTGCTCCTTATAGCAGGCATGCTCTGGCTGTTTCCCCAGCAACCTAATCTTCTGGGAGAAGTTGTCAGGGGACAGCAGGGCTCCTGACACACAGGGAAGCAGCTTGGCACAATGGGTGCTTTGCTCAAAACAAACATTGCTGAAATATTTACCAACACTAGCAGAATTGAATAACCTAACCCATAGTCTCCCTGCCCCTCCACTCTTCCAAACTCTGCAAACTTGGCCAGTGACCAAGCTGGAGAGACAGTTTCAGAGTATGCCCCACTCCCTCCAGTCCCTAAAGACAAATGGCACAGTTCTTGCAAGAAGTCATTAACAAGATGAGACAGTTGTGGCTGTGTTGCATCTTCTCCTTTTTTCATCAGGAAAAAGATGATATAAGCAGGTACATACATTCCTATCAATCTCGTTTTAATGCAACTCATCTATATCCTTGAATGTAATCTGAAATAATGGTCTGTCACTGTACAGTGCACCCATGGAGTAATGTGGTGTATTCAGGATGCAGCTGTGAGGATAGCTAGTCATTATGCATTTATGAATAAAATTGAGACCTATTTTCTTGCAGCAGCAGAGGTTCGTAGTTAGTGATCTAGGAGGCTGACCTTTTCTAGTCTGTGTTACTGGTAAACAACAGCCTTTAGCATGAGCAACAGGATTCAGGTGTTGGCGAAAGGGCAGATGAAAAGTTTCTGTGTGTTTGAGCAAACAAAGCCAACCAGTGCATGCCAACAGGCAAAAAGCAGTGTTCTGCGGTCCTTCATCAAAGGACTCCAATGTAAGGTGGTTTTCCTTCGAGGAGGAAAGCATGAGACCAAGAATTGAACACCATAAGACAGCTGTGGTGTGTGTGCTATTGAGAGTGTAGGCAAAACATAACCCACAAATCTGCAGATGTTAGCAGGGATCAAAACTGATCTGATTATGGGCTGCATTTTCTTGGATAGAGCCCCTGTCTCTGACCATGCAGCCTCTTCTCCTCTGTGCACTTACAACACACTTACCATTTCTGCACACAGTGGAGGAATGCATGCTTGTAACATTCCCCTGTACTCACAGTAACTCACAAATGTGTTTGTGTATGTAGACAAACAGAAGTCAGGCTGAGTATCTATGATTTCAGCACTGGTCTAAAAATGTTATTTTCTTTGTATCAAACCAGGTGAGGTTTCTTATTTATGAACTTCTATTTCAAAAGTGCAGCTGGCCAGAAATCTGAATTACATGTGATGAGTTCCCATACTTTCAGACTGTGTACTGGCCGGGGGGAAGATTTCTGGCATAGAAAGTTCTGAAGAATTTTAATTCAAGGATGTCTGTTTTATTTTCTTTTCAATGTTAAGATGCAATTCAGTCCCCTGACCTGCTGCTCTTGTCAAATATGTTGTAATAAGGGCCTCCGTTCTCACCCTTTCTCCTTTTATGGACTATGTTTCTTAGCTGAGCAACAAATCCATTGAGAGTTTGCCGAGGCTTCAGATTGGTGTTGACTTCTGTTAAAACAAAATTGCTTAAAATTAAGTTTTCTAATGAAAAACTGGGAGGAAAAAAAAAGATATCCAGGTATCTTTTTTCCTGTGGGGGAACTATATGGTAGGTATTTTGGGGGTTTTTTTTTGTTTATTGTTTTGTTGGTTTTGGTTTTTTTCTTTTGTTGGGTGGATTGTTTTTTTTTGTCAAACTTTTTTTCTTCCAAACCAAAAACCAAAGAAAATCCCTCACCAGCTCTGTATTTTTCTGTATTCTTCTATTAATGACTCTCCTGTGCTTCAAGCTACTCGGGCAGGCAAGTAGGGAGTAGGCAGCAGTTTCAGGAGATTTTACCACAGGTAATAGTGATGGCGTTATGGGAAGATTCAAATAAGCAGTATTAAGGGATACAAGAAAGTGTCCAATTCTAGTTACATGGCATGTTCCCTGAATTTCAGGAGCACAAGTGTAGGAAACGTGAAAAGTACTACTGAACATGTACTGTAGCCAAAATACAGGGTTTTGTTGATGTTGATGCCTATTTCGAGTAGATGAGACAATGACTCTACTACTTTTTCCAAAACTAAAAAAGCAACTTGGGAGAATATCTGAACTTTTCTGACTCACTGCTGCAAATTTCTTTCAAAAGTATTTTTCTGTCCATTTTGGAAGTGGTTTGGATTGTCATGTGCACTCACTAAAAGGATTATCGCTAGCACTCATAAACGCTCTTCCCTTTGTATTTGTATTAAACTTATGCTGGATTCTCTTGTGTTGTTTTAGGGACGTGTCTGTAGTTGTATTTCTTCACTTAACACTGTCTTCTCCTGCCTTAGACTGCACTGTTTCCTCCTTTTGTTTTTATGTAAGTAAATTTTTTTGGTTAGAACAATACTTCGCTGATAAGAGGCTAACACAAATATTTATAACACTAAACAATGTGTGGGGTGTCTGGCATGGACAGTTCTGCTTTCTGGGGTAAAAGCATGTGATAAAGGGGGGGGGAATCCCCAAACCCAACAGTTTAAGATAATTCTTATTTTTTAGTTTGCTGTGCCATAGCCATATTAAAAGAACTGTAATCAAAAGCTGGAGATAAGAAAGTAGGAAATTTGTCCCCAAGGCCATGAAATGAAGCTGTGCCTGTAGTTCAGTAGAGTCAAATAAGAGAAATTAAAGCAGTTTTTAAAAGACGACTGTGGAAACCACTGGTTTAAGTATTAAACAGTGATACGTAATGTGACTATTCTAGATGGGACTGAGATTTTCTTTTCTCTAATACATCCTTTCATGTAGATCCTCAAATTAATCCGCCTGCTAATATGTTGCATGGTGTTCTTGAAGAATTCAAACTGCTTGGAAGTAGCTGAAAGTTTGGATCATGCTTCTCTTCTACTCCTCATGATTGCCAAGTAGTGAGGCGGCAAGTAGGGTAGGGTGCTGCGAGGTGGGACTCCCTTTGAGTGGCAGAAGGGTAAAGTGACCTTTGTGTCTTTGACCCTGGGTTGCCACAGTGGACAAGGTGGCCTGTACTCAGGCTGTGAAAGCTGCAGGAGCAACAGTGAGGATCAAAAGTAGATGCATAAGGTCCTTCATGCCCTTTCCCTATGGGAGCTTCACACCCAGAAGCAGTTACTGCAGCGTGTGAGCCTTTGCATTCGCCTTCACTCCCCAGCACTTCTGGGTCCTGGGTAGTAAAGTGGCTATATAGCAAGTTGCTTGCTCTTCGTCGAGAGTCAGTAATGAGTTACCTGTCTCTATCTCATTCTGATATTTGCATCCCATGTTTGTTCCATGTTTCACACACATTTTTATCACACGTGAAATGTTTCATACCAAAATATGTGTGCCAAAGGCATTTGTAAGGAAGTGTCTGCTCCTTCCCGTTTGAGTAAAGTAGTAGAGTACTCAGGTAAGCACAGATGGTCCTTGATGTAAGAGAGAGAGGGGCTTTTGTATCTCCACAGAAGCAAAGTAATGCTCATTTTAATTAAAAGGAATGACTAGACCTGTCTCCTGGATAGAAGGAAATTAGTTTGGGGATAAAGATTAAATGCGTGGCTCCCCAGAAGGACTTCAGACAGGGCATTGGCTAATGCCTTGAGAAGAGGTTCACTTGTTCTTTAATATGTGCAAACAGATGTCTAGGCATGCAGCTAGGTGAAATACTGGGTGTCAGAAAAATCTATGGGAAATCTGTTTAAATAAGAAAGATTGTTTTGGTTTGGTTTTCCTCAAGACCACCTTTCCCCACATATCATTCTACAAACTTTCAACAATGTGTTCTTAATTTTTAGATGTTGTGGAAGAAAACACTGTTTGCATTTGATCTTACCTTGAAATAACTCTTAATTAAGCCAGGTTTACTGGAATATGTGGTCTTTCTGACCCAAAAAAGTTACCAATCTAAGCTGAGTTCGTTAACTGGAGCCATACATCATAGCATGTTCTCCAGGGTACCCAAAGAGGGATAATGGAGCACACAGCATAAATGTCAGACCTGCCACCCTGCTCTTGCTGACATTGCAGGGGTCAGGAGATGCGCCTATATACAGGTACCATGAAGAGTCTGCAGCAAGATACTGAAAGTACTTGAAACCTAAGGGCTCCCAGGGAGTCTCCCGTATCTTCCACCAGTCTAGCAAAGGTGGATACAAGAAATTAGAATTTAATGTTGCATGCAGTATGTACAATTACAGCATTTTCCTTCACTATGGCCCTCAAGGGACGTACTAGTCCTTAATTAATAAAAACATCAGAAGGACCACTGCTGTCCTATGATACAGGGCAGTCGGCAGGAAGAGGAGCTGCAGCAATGAGTTTCTGCTGCCTCATTTAGGTGCATTCCCAAGAGAGTTCTCAAACTAGTGTCCATCCTCTTGAAACAAGTAACTGACTTCTCATGCATAGCAAGGCATGGGGCTTTCTAAGTTTGAGCTTGGGAAAGTCCTTTAGGGAAATATAAAGTCTTGATATAAAACTAGTGGAGAATACCCCATTCCCATGTGTTACCTCACTGTTAGAAACATGTGCTTTACTTCTAGTCTGACTGCATCTATCATCAGCTGACAGCCAATGGATCTGGCTTCTGTACTTCAGTTTACCAGATTGCAAATCACCCCTTTATTATGTCTAGACATAAGACGGTTCTCTGAGGTCGCTTACCATGAAGCCTGTTTTCTCATGACCTAAATGCTTTCAGGTTTCTTCTTTATATCCCCTCTCTGTTTGCGGTGGTTTTGAACCCTGGGCACGGTCACTGCACAGTATTCTAGTAGCCGTGGCTCCTGCATATTAAGATTCCATAGCCTTGTTATTCTCACTGGAGATTTTCCTATTTATGGGTACAGGGATGCATTTTTTCCTTTTGGCAAGATTGTGGCTTTGAGTATTCACATGCAACTGTTTATCCACCTCCTTTTCTTGGAGTCTCTAGTTCTTGGGACAGTGAGTGTGTTGTTCCTACAGACACTGAGGCACTAGGTAACCTGTGCTCACCTTAACATCGAAGTAACCCTCCTGTAATTCTGCAGTATCTTCCAACTTGCTGTTCTGCATATGGGTTTTTTGTTATCTGAGAGCTTTAACAGTGATTTTTGTAACTTGCTGCTTAGTAAATAGTAATCTCAATTGTTTATTTTACTTCAATAAATAGGGAAATGGAGCATCAGCATCTTCAGAAGGCTCCAGCAATATGGAAAGCAATAAACCAGTGTTCTGTTTCTGCCTAACAGGATACATTTAAGATCCAAACCCAGAGAGCCTTTTTGGATGTTTACCTTGCTGATGGCAGCAATATTAGACTTGATATCCAGACATCGGACACTGCAGAAAGAATATTAGAGGTAATGGGTTTCTAGAATTGTGTTGAAATTTTCCATCTGTGAGAAGTGGGCAAAATTTAAGATAATTTCAGTCAGGAAAGGATAAAACTCCCCGTCTGAAGACATACAAGAATATCTTCTGTGTTTTTTGAGGGGTTTATTGTACCGGGGTGAGGGGGTTGGGGGACATTGCTGGTTTTGCAGATGAGCTGTTTTGGTTCTTACTTTTGTCCATAAATTATCTCTTCTTAATGTTACACACCCTCTGCTTCTATGGAATTTGGCTGTCAAGTTCAGGCTTCCTTCATTTATGACAGAATCAGGAAATACATATTATTCCTTATGGGGACACATTCTTAAATAACTCCCTGCTTTGGTTTAGCATAATGTGGGTGAAAGTGTTTGAACACTATAGTCAGAAATGGTGGTCTTGTCTTGGCTTATGTCTTAGCTAGTACACTGCTGTTAAAACTTAGTGTGCAACTGATATGTCTTGGTTTTCTGCATGCTCCTCCTTTACTTGTTTTGTGTTCCTTCGTATCTGCTGTGAAACTGTGGGACTTCCTTTGCAGTTTTGGCGTGGTTCTAGCACTGTGGCTCTGGGATGTCAGTAACAGCTGTTGTAATACATACAGTAAACAATTGCTAGTTACACTTTGAAACCACTAGCAACCAAATGTTGTTTACACAACTGGCTGGCTTGTGTTTGAAATTTTCAGCTGAAGTTCCATCCTTATGCCAGAAGAGGAGGAGCAGTGGTGGGTCTGAGTATTTTGTGTATTTGCACGTGTATGTGCGTGAGCAAGGCTGAAGCCTCTTCCTCAGTTGCTCCTATTTCCTAATCTTAACAGCAATAACAAAGCATACATGTGCCAGATAGGTAATCTTCTTTGTCATGGGAATCTGAAATTTCCCCTTTTAATACAGAAAATTATGTACTGTATTTCTGTTGTGCCTTTGCAATCCAAGTTTGTTGAGGTGGTTCTCAGCTGGCCATAGACACAAGTGAGCTGAACGCATATTCACTGTCCTCCAAGATAATGTGTGTTAGTCTGACTGCAGAACACGCAGTATCTGTGCACAATTACCATGAGTTGGATAACACAGGGTAACCCCTTACCGACTTTGTTCTCCCATGGGGTTTGTACCACCTGAGGCAATGCTGGGACCGGTTTTTCCAGGGGAAGGTAAGTGTCAGAGTTGGCCTTAGACCCTGCAACAGGAGACGTGTGGGGTGGGAGATGCTGAAGGCAAAAAGTGTTGGGGGTGGCAGGAAGACAGGAATTTTGATTTGGGGAGAGGGAAGTAGGTGCTAATAGGGTGGAAGAAGTAAGGAGACATTTTTAGATACGAGACTTGCATAGGGATCTTGAGTAAGGAAAGGATTTGCTAATATACCTTTATCAAGCCCAAACTATTAGTATTTTTTAAACTTGTTAGTTTTGCAGTGGGTCAAGGTAATTTCCAAGCCAGACAGTGGTATTGTATGATGCTTTGTATATTGTGTTTGTAGATGTTTAATGTTTGTGTGGCACTTCAAAGAAACAATGACATTTGAAATGCTGCAGGCACCATTTCTTCTCTTGTGGTCTTAAAGATGAGATAGGACTTCTAGGAATTATTTGGCCTTTGTCACTGTAATTGTGCTACCACATTCACTGTTCTTTTGCAGTGGAGGTAGATTTTTGTAACCATCACTCCCTAACATCCTGGTGCTTAGGCAGCATATACCAGCTTGTGCTTTGATCCAAGAAATAAAATAAGTCAAAATCCTACTGAATCAGAGATCTGTGTTTGTCGTTCCTGGGAAATACCATCTGCTATGCTTAGTATTATGCTAGTAAGGGATAACTCGTTGAAGCTCTGTGGCTAATTTCTCAAAGTAATTTGTGGAGACTTCTTAGCACAGAAGCAGACAGAACGAAAGATCGTGCTGCAAATATTCACTTTTTTGTCTCTCTTGTTTGGACTTCTAAAACTTTCTTCCCATTATACCTGGTGTCTGAACTGAGTGTGAGGCAAGTGATTTTTATGCTCTGCTGCCCTCTCCGGTAACAGCCCTGATATTAACAAGTATAAGGAAAACTTCATGAATGTGTTCTTTAATTTTAACTTGGAACAATTCTTCCCAACCTATACTTAGCTTGATGTCTACTTTTTTCTATGCACAAAAACATGTCTGCTTTTTAAACCAGCTGATACAGCTGGAGAAAACCCTTCTGAACTGTGGAGATGAGTGAATTTACAATGCTGTCACTGTGACACAGAGCTGGAGGTGTTTTGGAATTGGCACACCTTGGAAGAAGACAGAAAACTGGTACTTCCACTTTATGCTCAGACAAAGAAAGTCCATCTTCTCTGACCAAAGCATGAGTCCTCCATCAGGTTGCACAATCTGTCAGATGAGCTACGACAGGAGTGTTCTCAGGGGTGGAGAGTTTTCTTATGGTTGCCACACCACTTTCCTGAGTGAACTTGGGAGATCATGGTCACTGCAGAATTTAGGAATGTTCTGATGTGCCATCTGTTAGGTTTTGGCTGCTTTAACTTATGCTTTGATTTTCCAGGACCTAAAACAGAACATGACAATTGCCCCAATCTGATTCAGCGGTTTCTGTGCTCAACTCTGCCTGATTTATTTTTTTTTTTCTGTCCCAACTATCCCATTTTGCAGCTGGTCCTGCAAATAATTTCTGCATTTCCTGTTGGTGCTATTTCTGCCCTCTTTCAGAAAAGATGTAGAGGGGCCACAGCAAGCTAAAACCAATCCAAATGTCAAGCTAGATAGGATTTTTTCCTCCTTATGTACTCTCAATAATGAAAGCTCAACAGAGCTCAAGTCTGCTCTTGTCAGAAGCCTTCACACAGAATTGTAGAACCCTACGAGTAAGACTACTACTTTCAGTAAAGTGGCAGGACTTCTAGATATTTCCTAGAAAAACTAGAGGACTGTATCAGCTTGGAAGATACACAAATTCTGTAAAAATACATATTTGTGATGCTCATGAGCAATGTTGTTAGCTCAGAACACGCAGTGCTCACTACAACAGGATTTGAGGGATTAGTAGTAAAGTTCTGGAATAACATGGCAGATGCCTTGTGTTAGAGCATACTTAAATGCATGGCAGAGTAGTAAACATTTTCTATTTTATTACACTTTTATGTTCCTCTGAAATTTATGAAACTCCTCACAAACTCAAACGCTGCTATATGGGAATGGTTATATTTGCTGTTAAATTGGATATAAGGGAAAATTCAATAACAATTAAGTTACATAAATAGGTACCAAACATTTCTTCCTTATTCATGCTAATAGAAGCTTCTGATCTTCTTTGTTTTTACAGGTTGCATCGTGCAAGATGGGGCTATCAAAAGAATTAATAAAATATTTTAGCTTATTTTTCTTTCAAGATCATGATGATGGAGTGCTCTCTGGTAAGTTTTAGCCCTCCCTTGGGTTTTTTTTTTTGTTGTTGTTGTTGCTGCAGTGACTGAACCTGGAGTCTGAACAGAATTTGTATGACCCTGCTCGGGCTCAGGCCGAAAGACCCATCCTGTCTGATAAACCCCCTCAAGTCCTCTTCCCACATGGCTTGGAAAGAGTGGTAGTGGGGAACAAAGTATGGCAATAGGTACTGTGGTGCAGGGGTGAGACTTTCACATACAAATATCAGGTCCCTGTCAGTTTACAAGACGTGTAGCAACTTCACCACATGGGAACTATTGGGTGTATCTTCTGAGTAGGCATTTAATCAGATGGTCATACCTATATATAACAGTTCTTAATTTATAGATCACATGCTGAGTTTAACAATGGGACAGGAAACTCTTTTGTTATATTTATAAACAATGTCTGTGGCTTACTTTCCTTTATATCATGACACGTTTCCTTTCTTAACTGATAGAAACTTTTTAACCACGATGGTACTGAGCAAGCTGTAAGTCGGGGTTGTGAGTCTCTTCATGGTCATAAAATGTGAAGAGGCTTTTATGTCCTCATTGGCCTGCTGATGTCCTGTTTCCCATGTGTGGACGAGGCTGGATCCAGGCCTGGGACTGGAATAGACTTGGGCCACGTCAGGGGAGTGAACACAGACTTTGCTGTTGACTGGGGTGAAGCTAGGCGTTGCAGCCTCTCTGCGTGGCCTTCACACAGAGCATTTAGCTTTTTTCAGTCTTCTCATTGGCATAAAGATGTCAGTGCTCTTCTGAAGCTTTGGAAGATGAAGGTCCCGTAGTAAACTCAGGCTTACTCAGTGGGGTAGGAACTTTACTGACTGTGTCTATTTTATTGTTCCCCAGCCCTCTTCTCTCTGGCTGTGAAAGGTATCTCTGAGTAGACAGGCTGTTACCATGTCTCAAATGTGTCTGGATATAATACATTTTATATACTCTTTTACTGCAGTTGCAGATGGGTTTATTTTTGCCTTGTGTTGGGATAGAATTAGGTACACAGGAGAATATAAAAATTTTTCAATTGATAACATTTCTATGCGTCTTTGGTATTCTTCACAAATACATCATGTCCAAATGTAAGCCACAGTCCACTGCCAAAAAATGTTTAGATGCTCACATGCTTAAAATTGCATGTTTAACTGCTCTGCTGAATTGAGGCATTGTCTTAGAAGGAAATGTTTACAGGTTTCGGCCTTCAGACATACAATTTTTAACAAGTGCACAGGAACATAGTGACCTCGGGAGAGTGATGTGCTTTTGTTGCTGTACATTAGTTACAGTGCTCTTGTCTGGTGTTCTGTTCAAGAAAAGCACCAGTCCTGGAAGCTTGCAGCCGTATGTCTTAAATGCAGAAACATCTCTCCTGCTTAGTTGTGTTTTGAGAGAAGGATATTCTATAAGAGCACAGTTTAAGGGAGTAGCAATATTCTGGAAGTATTAGAGCTGTGTAAGTTTAGAGTCAGAGAAGTGAGGAAGATAACTAACCTGTCACTTTACTTTACCCCAGAATTTATATTTGTCAAGTTCTTTTTCTTCTCCAAGAGCACACTGCTAACCAGCACTAACTGATATATGAAAGTAGCTGGGCTATTTCACTGGATTTCACCAAATGTCTCTGTTTCTTTCTTCTTTTCCTAGTGGTGAAAAAAGTGGCAGACTTTGAACTTCCTTATGTGAGTCTTCAGAGCATGAAAGAGTTGCACTGTAAGCTTGGGATCAGAAAGTGGTGAGCAAGAAGCTTTAGACAAACTACCAAGATGCATGACAACTGCTACAAACAGAGAAAGAAATCCCTTGAATAACTTAGTTACAAAGTCTTAAAGCCTCAGCAGCTTCACTGCTTTTCTCTGAGGCCAATTTGTTATTGGAATTTACTGGTTTCTGTGGCTCTGTGTGTTTTTAAATTTGTCACTGTAGTATTCCTCAAGTGTCCTTTACTGCAGCTAGCTGTTTATTCCTTCCCTCTTTCAGAATCTATACAGAGGTGCTTTGTGGCTGCTTGCCTCCTAATCTTTATACCTGCATAATGCAGTGACCACAAATGGGAATATACATTTAAACAATATAGAAGAGAACTCCGAGTTGCAAGCTGCAGCTCTTTTTGGGTAGAGATGGATTATTTTTTTGTCTAAAGTGCTCATTTCTATATAGTAATACACAAAATACCTGAGGGCATAGCTTGAGCTTTTATTTCGGTAAGTGGCCTGGCTTAAGCAGTAGAGCACTCTTCCCCTTTCATTTGCTCGCACCTCAGGCTCCTCTGCAGTTTTGCTGGTAGAACTGTGTGGGCAGACATGGTGAACTGGACTAGCGAGCTAACCTGGCCTAAAAATAAGTTGCTGGCTGTTTACTTTTTATTTGGTTTTGCTGGCCTATTTTTGGCCCGGGTCAGTCCCCCAGTCTTGTTTGCTGTGCAGCAAACAGTTGTGCTGACTTGTGGGTGAGGATAAACCCTGGGGACAGGGAGCCTGGTGCCAAAGTCCTGCTTGTCAAACGGTGCCCTGAGGGTGCAGTTAGGCAGTATAGCTGAGCCAGTCTAATGGCTTCCCTGCTGTGGTTGTGGTCTGGTCTACTTCTCCCTATAATAAAAAAAGAAAAAAGGGAATAGATTTTTGCATGCTTAGTGAGTTGCATTGGCTGCATCAGGTGAATGCTAGAGCAAGGACCGTGGCTGGGAGCAGAAGAGAAAGAATAGACCATGCCTTTTGATGGCAGCGAGCAAGGTTGCTTGGCTTGAAGCTACACGGAAACCTGTTGTTTGATGCTTGTAACTTGTCTGGTTGAAATCTACTGGGCTAGACATTGGCCTCTACAAAGCTTTCTCTGTTTCCCTATATGTGCCTGTATAAACTGGAGAACCTAGAAGGCTAATGAAAGCACTGTGTGGTTCTAAGCCGTGACAAAGTGACTGTCTGAGTAGATACTTCTCCATCTAGCACTGCTTCAAAGCACAGAGGTAGGAAACTGCAGTCCTGGGGTGGTTCCTCTGCTTCAGGAGGCGTATCACCTGTACAATGTGAGTAATACACCTGTACTATGGAGCCTGTGCTACTCTATACTGGCACGTAGACTTACCCAAGCTGCTTTTAAATAAGATGGCTCAAGCTAGTTGTTGCAGCATGGCACTTGGATAACCAAATATTTAACTTGCTTTGCTGCTGTAGTGATCTGATGCTGCAGCAGTTCTACAGTAGCTGGTACGCAGCTAGCTAGCACAAGACTAGCTCTTGTATGTCAGCACTGCAGCATGGCAGTGGGTGCTCTTGAGAGTCTTACCAACTTTTATGTAGACAAACCCCAAGTTCTTCAATAAAAGGAGGAAGAAAATTTTAGTTCTAAATTGTAACTGTTGTTTGGTACCACCAAAATCCAAGTGGAGAGATTGGATAATCTGACTTTATTTCCATTCTGCTACAATGAGTATAATACACGCTTTGAGGGCACAACTGTGTTTTGTTGGGTTTTGTTGTTGTTTTTTTTTTTTTTTTAATCTGGTAAGTAATGGGATCTTTCTGGTTTGTGCTTCCATCATATTTAGCTGAAAAATCAAACTGCCATATTTAGAAGCTTATCTTCATATTTTATTACTTTTCTCCCTTGGCATGGAAAAGGTATATGGATCCTTCTCTTGATACACTGCTGATGGATTGTAGAGCTTCACTGAATTTGCTATATATGCAGGTAAAACTGAAAGGTCTTTAGAATTTTAAAAGTTAACTTTCCCACATTAATTTAATCTTTTATACAAATTCTTGAAGTGTTTGTTAAATGGTTCCTGTTTAACACTGCTTTGTTGCGCTTTTCTAAGTTCTGGGTGTAGCTGTTGTTGATCATGTTCGGTGTTTTTTTTTTCCCTTCAAGCTCACGTAGTAGAGGTTGTAATTCATCTGTTTTGTGCATGGGAAAAGTATTGCACAAAAAGGATGTATTTAGGTATCCATCCACTCCAATTTTCATGGGTATGTGTGTATCTGTATATCTTTATATGGAGGCACTCTGCCATGACATGAGAGCATTTGATTTCTGAACTGTAGGTGTGTTGAGTTGTACTAGCTTCAGAAACTATCAATTCAGGATGAAAGAATAGTGTGGAGTGAACTTGTCCCAAAATCCAAAGGAATTGTTTTAAAAAAAAAAAAAAAAAAGCTTTCTGTGTGTGTGTTTCTGAGTGTTTGTGTATGAAAGGAAATACATTTTTGCTGACTTTTTTGCTATTTTTAAAAATTCTTTTAAGGCAGTCCAGGAAGTTAAGAGGAATTGGGTTAAACCAACAGAAGGGCAGATGCAGGAACTTGAATTTCTACAAAAAAATGCGAACAAAGCAAAGGTAAAATGGTATTTTAAAAACAATATAAACAGATGAAAGGAGTGGTTTTTGAAGCAATGATACTAAAGGCTGTGACTTTAAAAATAGAGCATGATTTTGGGGAGTGGTATGAGCTAGAGACCCATGCCTTGCATCTGGTCAGATACCGAGCCACCAAATAGAAAAGGAGGTTCCCATATTTTAAAATATCCCAACGGAATGACTTGGATCCCCAGGACTAGTAAGAAGTTTTTGACTGTGAATCTTAGTCTTCTCTATTTGCTGAACTCAGGTGCAAGGGTTTGTCATCCAGTTCAGAAAATCAGATGGAAATTCAGACTTCTGGGACTGCTGTTCTCAGTATTGCTTACTGGTTAGTTTTATCATTTTCTATCATATCTAATAAGCATCCAAAAGACTCAGCTCATCATATCGACTGGGAAAAAAAATAAATTTCTAAGTCTGGACGTTAGTGCTATTCTCTGAATCAATCACTGACATATTGTGGTGAATCTGTGTCTTTCTAGGACAAAGTATTAGGAATCTGAAAGATTTGAGGTTTGCCTTATAGCCCTCTCTTTTTTTACCTAAATCACTAGATTTCACTTGCGTTTATAGCAAATCACTTTAGTTCTGTCTTTTTGGTACAGTTCCTGGAGCTGATTCGAGAAATGCAGTTCTACGGATACGTACGGCTTGATCCTTGCATTTGTGACTATCCAGAAGAAGGCTGCTCAGCCGACATCTATGTTGGCAATGATGAGATTAACTGCAGCATAAAACTGCCTACTAAACAAACCAAAGAGGTCAGCTTTAAAATCAACAGGTTAAGAAGTTGGCAAGTTGCTTTTATTGTAAGTACTTCACTGACTTTGTGTCTGAATTCACTTTCTCTTCATGAAAACTACGGGTGTCAGGGAAGGGCAGATCTGGGGGTCTATTTTAAATCCCTCCCATCTGCCCATGTTCCCCTCCAAACCTATCCTGAAACATATTCCCTTGGCAACAGTAAACCATCTCGCCTTACCCTGCTATGTTTTCTCCCTTCCCTGGCATTCCATGTCATACTTTACCTGCCCCTTTACTGTTGCAGGTAGAGTTTTGTGTGGGAGCAAAGGAGCTGCTTTAGCCAGCTGTACGCTCATAAAGACTCCCCCTTCCTACCTCCCACTTGCTCCCTCCCCCAGGAGAAGTGTTCTGATACAGATCTTCACCTGTTTTATTTATATACTGTATAAAATTAAGCTGATTGACTAATTCTGATTTAAGGCTGAACACCTTAATGCTGTTTTTAGCTATTTCTTCTGTTCATTGGTTGTTTGGGGTTGTTTTTCTTCAGGGTGCCGCAAAGGATGGTGAAGACGACACTCTGGAGCTCAGATTTGAGTACAATGATTCAGGCACATGGCAGTGGATAATTTTGTACACAAAACAGGTTAGTTGTCAGTCCTTTGAGGAAAGCATCAGAGTAAAATGTAATCTTACAGCCATAGGGGATCTTCAAAAGCAGGTAGTCCATCTTTACCAGAGTGCAGCAGCTATGCTTTCAAGCAGGTTAGCCTAGGGACAGAGTTACCTGGGGAAAAGCATTTGAGTTTCTAGCATAAGGGGAAGAGATTTTTCTTCCCCGCCCTCCTCCCCATCCCCCCCATTGAAGAGCAATGTCTAGCACTCGGCAGCAAGCCTGGGATGGAGTGTGGAGAGGTGTCACTTATTTATTGGTCTCAGTAAGTATCCAAAATCGTTAATTGGTCGGACCCACCTAAGGTCAAGGGCTCCCATTTTCCACAATAAATCCTATTGTTCAAATATAAATATATGCCATATTAACACAGGTTAATGGAGGGTGTGAATATGTGACGTTTGGGTTTTTTTTTTTAACATATAAATAATTCTTAAGTAAGATTTTATACGGTGTCCTCCCACTATTTTCAGGCAGCTCTTAAATTCCTGGATAGCTTTCTCTTTAAAGTCATCCATCTGTGGTTATGCTGCCTAGCAAATAATCTAGGTTCTGTGGTATCAAAGACAGCATCAGTCTCAGTTTAGGTACAGAGCTTCTATAAAAAGTATGGAGCCTGTTATTCAAGTAAACTGCTTCTCTTGCCTCTGAGACCCAGCAGCAGACAGGATTTTTCAAGTAAAATCAAAATGCTTAAATTCTCACACATGACTTCTAAATTCTGGGGTGGTGATGCAGTTCACACACAACTTAGTAAGTGTTAATTTCTTGCTACGCTTAAGTTTTATGAGAACATGAGCCATAAGCAGTAAGCTTTCAAGTTTCTTTGCTGTTGGAGAACAAAAAAACCCCTAGAATTACCTCAGTATTAATTCTGCTGTGAAATCCATTATGGTTGTGCTTGATGGTAGTGACCTGTTGATTAGAGAACCAGTGTCCCACTTTCCTCAGTGTGAGGAAGAGCTAAAGGCCAGAAGTGTGGAAGAAAGAAGGGTTTGGTCCAAGAGCCTGCTGCAGAAAATGGAAAGACTGGATGACTTGGAACTTAGTCAGAGATGGCTCAGCCTTCCATCCCTGATCTTGTAGGATATTTTGTCTTTGATTCATCTCTCAGTGCTTGACACCCTACCTGAGATGCTGCTTTTTGGAGAATAAGCAGTGAGGTATGTCTCCAGGGTGGAATTTGGACCTTAACTTGAGCTGCATCATCCCAAAGAGCTGTACGCGCTCATCAGACAGCATAAGCAACTAAGGACAACTCCACTCCTCTCTGAGTTGCCTCTGCTAGATACCTAATATGTGGGATGAATGCGTACTGCTCAGTTCGTACTAGCTGTGCAAGGTGCGACTCTGAGCTGGTCTACAGACAGTTGCAGCCATCTCATGTAACCAACGGGGCTTTGCCTTTTTGGCAGTGCTGGAGTGCCTGCAAACTCCAGCTCGCTTCATTTGTTGAAGTGGTTTTGTATGCGGATAGTGCCACATTTGATTAACCTTACTTACCCTTTGGTGTAATTTGGCAGCCTTTAAGGTAGGAGCCACAGACACCTAGAGAGAATAACTTGCCTCACAAAAAGAAGTCATAAAAATTCTTATTCTCCACTCTGAGCAGTGCCGTGAGGGTTAGTCGTGCTGAGGTTGGACTTTAAGCGACTGCAGCTAGTTTGGTGTACTGTAAGGATGTTAAGCACAGAATAAAATTAACTGCATCAAGGAAGTAATAGTTCTTCAGTAGTTAGGGACTGTAATTTTCCGGTGGAGGAGGAATGGAAGAGTCAAGTACACTTTTAATAGAAGAAATCAGAATGTTCTCTGGTTTATCCTCTTTAGGCCTTTTTGCTCAGTAGCTGCTTGAAGAAAATGATATCAGAACAGATGATGAAGGCAGCCAAAAAGGGCCAAGAAATGGTGAGTATGTGTGTACGTTGGTATCTGAATTTGTATGTAAGAGAAATAAGCCTGCTACTCTATCACTCTTTCAAATGTGCAGAGAGAAGTCCCACTAATGAAAAGGATCTTGCATGTTCCAACATTTCAGTACAGAATTAATTGACTAAAAAGTACACCTTTGCTTATTTTTACTGAAATAATGTTCTGAATGTTAAAGATGGTTCATCATCACAGTTTTAATAATCTGTTTGGCATTCTCTCTCCTTCACTTTAATTTTTGTTGCATATGATAAAGGATATATATGGCATATTTTTTTTATGTTCTGCAACTACCCTGTTGTATCCATTTCTGGCTTTCACTTTTTCACCACTTCACTTGCTTGCTCCATCTGCTGCAATGTTAGGCCAATTTGAGATCTGTAGCGTTCACACTGAGAAACTTTTTGGTTTTAAATAGAAGTGTTAATAAAATAAAAATCTGATTTGTAGTTAAAATAGTTCTGATGTCTTTTGTGTAGGCCTTTAAGGATGAAAATATCTTAAGGGACTTGTTATTTTTAGAAGTAACTTCCAGCATTAATAATGCCTTTGTTTTAACCTTGTGATATCTAAAGACTCTGAATGTCTGCTAACTGAAAACTTCTGAAGAGAAAAAAGGAAAGGAACATATGTGATCCTCTAGACCCAGGCTGATTCCAGTGAGCAAAGAACAGCATGTTATTTCATAGCTTTAAACTATAAGCAATTCAGAAGAAAAGACCAATTTTAATTTTGGAAAAGATTTGATCTCTTTCACTCTAAGTTTGCTTGTAATGGAAGTAGAGTAAACCTTTAATTATGAAGATGAGCATTCATTACTTAACTGTTAAGCTGTTGACAGTACTCAGGTAGCTTGAACTGAAACAGAATTATGAGAAGGGTAAATATGCCGGTTCATTTCCTACACTGTTTCTGCTGGGTTTAACTGAATGCTGATTTGCTCAGTGTATTTTGTTGGAGTATTTGGGGGAGCATTTAAGCTTTTTGTAAGTTTAAATTTTTCAATCTGTTCAGGAGATCAAGATGCCTGAATCCACGAAAAACAGCGAGAAATCCAGCATCCAACAAAAGCAGGTTAGTGAGTGAGAAAGCATCTCCCAAACATAAATGCAGTGTGTCTTGCTTGCCTGTGGTGTTTAGCCCAACCTCTGTTTTGCTGGTTAGAGAGATCCCTAATAAATTTAATGGGAACTTCTTTGAGTAGGAAAAAAAGCTGAACTTGAATTTTGGAAGGAAGAAGAGGGCAAGAAACATGTCTGAATAAAATTTTTATTTTAGTTTGATGGGTTTAATGACAACTTGCTTCATTTTATTTGCTTTTTGCAAGTGTTTTTGAATGAGACATTTGAAGTTTACAGAAAGCCAGAATATATAGAGAGATCAAGTGCGTATATCCACATGCAGCTGCTGATGTAGTTTACAGATTCGTATTTGGATTCCACACTAGGACTGTTTATGCGTTCATTTTCCCCTGTAGTTGGGAGTTGTACCCACTTGGAAAATATGACACATTACATATCTCTATATATACATTCCTATCGTGTAAAAGATGTAATTCCAAGTTCATTTGCTGGAATCAGTATTCATAGCTAATAGTTCCTGAATAGCTAAATGGCTAAAAGGTGTTGCTTTTCCAAGTCATTTGTTGACTATGAGATAATAAATAAATAGAAAGGGAATAATGTAAAGCAAATGGAAATAAATACCTCTATTACAGTGTGTGATTGGACAAAAGGAAAATATTTCTAAGGGAAAACCAAAATCTAATCTGAATTCAGAAAAAAAAAAAGTAATGTTGCTATATCTTCAGAAACCGCATAAAACCAATCACAAACTGCTCTTCAATATGCCAGTTGATTAACCTCTGTGGTGGGTTTTCTTGCCCCTTTCTCTCTCTGTGCTTGTCACTGCTGGAGACAAGATTCTAGGTTAGGCGTCACCTTCAGTATTTGCAAATGACTTGCAAATGATAATAAGGGAGACAACATTTTCTGAATAGACTTAGATCTGTGATGAAGACTGAAGGATGCAGTTCAGTGGCTTCACTGTGGTACAACTTTAGCAAGGACTAAGTTGTGTGGTACTCTGGGATTGAGGCAATTGTTCTGACTTGAACATACGTTAAAATACCTTTTTGATGGACTGTGAATGCTCCCTCTGAATTTTTGCGAGGAGAGTGGCCTTGGACAAGGCAACATAAAACTACTGAGCTCATCAGCTGTGTCTTGCTGGTGCAGTGTCTGGCTGCTACTATGAAACTCAGTGAACTAAGAAAATTACAACTGATAGTTAGAATGGACTTGTTTGTTAAAGCAAGTCAAGGTATGCTGTTGCGTTAAACAGTGATAGTATGGCATGCTGTGCCTTATTTTATGCAGCAAGTTTAAACTGATTTAGGTCTTCACGCGCCAAGCTGTGTTATTAGACAGGCAATTAATATACAGTCTCAAACTTCTAAATGCTGTGATTGCCATAATAATGTTTTTAAGGCTTCCCTTTCCTGTTGCTCTATTTCTTTGTGCAGGACACTTCAAAAATGTATTAAAAGTGTGTCTTTGCACATTCTCATTTGAAAAAGTGTTGTTTGAGTTGGGTCTTTATTATTTTGCCATTAGTATCCCCAAGAGTCTTGCAAGTCTTTGCACCAACTTGGCAGGAAGTTTAACCGACTGCTGTCCAAAGACTCTGAAAACTTACGCCAAACACTTTTTGCTGACTCATGAGAAGAAAAACTTAACTTTGGTTTTCTTTGTGATCCTGTAGCAGTATGCTGATACTACTAGATCAGCATAACAGCCTGTAAAGTCTTGTTTGAATAGATAATTTAGTGCAGCATTAAGATTTAGTAGGAAAATCTAGAACAATCTTTTGAGTTGAGATAAAAATGATTCAACTAGTACGCAATAGGTGGACATTGCAGATCGTGAGGCTATGCTGTAGAATGTGCATGCATCTATTTAATTTTGCTGTTATGTCTTTTAGAAATCTTGAAAAAAGAGGTATGAAATAACTTCTACAGAGATAATAATCTATGCAAAATTTGGCTCCAGTTTCCTAATGCCTTAACATTAGTTATTGCAGCATGGTTGCTATAGCTTTGTGATGAGCACTTTTAGTAGAGGTTTTCAGGACATTTACTTTACATATATATCAAAATACCATGTTGCAAGAGGCAGAAGAAAAATCTGTGCCATAAATTTTCCTGGTACAACAGAAAAGTGCAGATACATCCAATATAATGGTATTGTTTGCCTGCATATAGCTTGGGTGCTTATAGTTCACCTGCTTATACCTGCCGGGTGATGTGATGGTGGGAAGTTTCAGACAGTACATGGTACCATTTAGGAAAAGTAGAGTTGAAAGGTATGATTTATGCAGGTGTTATGGTTAAAGTTAAGAATGTGTGATTAACAGTAGTCAACCTAATTCAGAAGGCTTAGTAGGCAGTTAAAGTACCCATACCTACGTTATTTGGCATTATGGTGGCCACAAGGACATCAGTGTTAGCACATTTGGAACTGCCATTCCATCTGCACCACATCAGTACACTGCAATAAACCTTAAGAGCAGAAATAACTGTTCTTGTGTCCTATTCCTGCAGGAAAAAAAAATCTGCCCTGAAATGCCAACACAGAGATCAACCATTGCACCTGAACAGTGTCATATTTTCTAGCTTATGTTTGTATCTATAATTATTGAAACGAGTATACTCTTTAACTGTTTTTGTTTCACTGCAGGTAGTTCATTCGGGTTTTATATCAAGGAAAAGATTTTTGGTTAGGCCAAATGAAGAGGACTGTGTATTTGAGAAAATAAGAGAAGAAGACCTGTGAGAATTTGAGATTCTGTCTTTCAAAATGAATTGTCTAGCAATAATAAACCCATTGTTGAAACCTTGAATTATGAAGGAAAAAAAAAAATCTTCAGTGTAATTCCTTGCCCTTGGCAGTGTTCTCTATAGCATTTACAACTATAGTAAACCAGTTTGAATGGGTGCTGAGAATCTGCAGACATCTCACATACATGCTTTTTTGGCTTTTTTTCCCCTCAGACTGAAATTATTGGGGCAGAAAGCACCTTTTCTAATTAACCCTCCCCTATGACATTAGAGGAGGAAAAAGTATTTACGTATCAGTTCATGATGTTTCTATGAGTACTGGTGTAATTAGCGTGGTGGCCAAGCAGGCCATCTGGAAAAGGCGTGTATTTGGACCAGTCCTTCCTTCCACGCAGAACAGGGTGTTGTGGTGCTCTTATCGACCTCCTGAGATAGCCTCCGTGCCTACTCAAAAGCTGCTGCGCTTTGGGGAACGACGGTATTAACGTGCTCCCTGGCCCAGTGGTGGGGAGGGCTGTCAGTCGAACCTCTGTGACTGTGCATGAGGAACGGAGCTGGTTTATACTGGTGCCACTGGGGTAAGCAGGTACCTGATGCAGTTGGATAAGCGCAGACGCACTGTTAACCACAGCGCTAAGTTATCTGCTACTGCGAAAAGACTACAGTGCCTAAACCACGATACTGTAAACCATCGCCCTGGCCGTGCCTCACCCAACCCACCTCCGGGGAGGCGGCAGCCCTGTGAGGAGCAGCGTTCCCGCCGCCGGCCCCCTTCCCCCGGCCCGGCACCGGCCTCCCCGGCCCTGCCCGCCGGCCTGCGGCCCGGGGGAGCGCTGGGCGGACGGGCGGTGCCGCGCCTCCACCTCCGGCCGGCTCCACGCTTGCAGGGACAGCGNTGTCCGTCCGTCGGTCTGTCCGCGGGGAAGGGGGGTGGGGGCGGTGTCTGTCCGCCGGTCTGTCCGTCCGCGGGCAGAGGGGCGGGGTCCGTCTGTCCGTGGGGGCAGGGACGCGGTCGGTCTGTGAGGGAAGGGCAGGGCGCTGCCCGCCCGCCGGGGAGTGTGGCGGGTCCGGGCCCTACCCTGCACGGTGAGGAGCAGCCCGGCACAGCCCGCCCCGAGGCCGGGACAGCCTGGCCGGAGCGGCGGCGACGAGCGGACCGCAGCGGCCTCAGCGCCGCCCCCAGAGGGCCGGCGGCGCGGCTGGGAGCAGGGCCGGAGGGCGTGGGGCCGGGGCCGGGGCCGGGGCCGGGGCCGGGCCGGAGGGCGCCGCGGTAGCGAACCGGGTGGGGGGAGGGCTCGGGGGTGACAGGCACCGCAAGCGGCGACAAAAGCGACATGGGGCCTGGGCAGTGCCCGGCCCGAGAGCTGGCGGGGGGGAGGGCAGTCTGTGCTGTTTGGGTCGGAAGAGGTTTGATGGGAGAACGGCGAGTGCGGTGCCAGCCTGTGTCGAGGGAAGGGAGGGAAACGGAGAGAGGAGAGCGGCCGCCCTCCTGGTTAATCAGTGTGCAGCCCCTCTGGTGTGCTGCCCCTCTGGTGTGCTGCCCCTCTGGTGTGCTGCCCCTCTGGTGTGCTGCCCCTCTGGTGTGCTGCCCCTCTGGTGTGCTGCCCCTCTGGTGTGCTGCCCCTCTGGTGTGCTGCCCCTCTGGTGTGCTGCCCCTCTGGTGTGCTGCTTTGGAGCATACTTTTTAGGAGAAAACAGTGAAGATAAGCAAAGCTAAAAGGCAATACGTGTTTTTGCTAGAAGACCTTTATTTTTTTAACCTGTCCTCAAAACTCTGATAAAGTACTTACTGTTTTTAAGGGGAATGGAGTAGTTCTATTTGTTTTCTAGGCAACACTAATGTTTTTGATCAGCTGCTGCAAAGGAAATGGTTATTGTGCTGAAAAGCTAGGGATAACACCAGGCTTGTAAAGAGGTTGGGGAAGTAATTAGAGACAGACTATAGTGAGTAATATTGAAAGGAAAACCCATCAAATCTGAGTATAAAAGGTTATAAAATGAGTTCTTTGAAGATCCATCTTGAGACTAATCTTATTAAATATTTAATAAAGATCTTGGTGTAATAATTAAAACTTTACTGTTCTAGTTTGGTAGTGATGAAGAGTTGGGAGGCATTGGCAACATAGAAGAGGGTTTACAGTACTACACGGAAAGAATTGGATGATCCTGAGAACTAGAGAATGAAATAAGTACAATAACAATTCAAAGAACAAGAGTTTGCAGTTGCAAGCTTGTATGCACACAATTTACAGAAGAAATTCTTACCAGTTGATAGCAACACAAAACCAAAATACATGTTAGGTAGTTACAAGATGTGCAATTACAATTTACAGAAGAAATTCTTACCAGTTGATAGCAACACAAAACCAAAATATGTGTTAGGTCATTACAAGATATGCAATTGTGAAAAAGTGAATGCCGACCTATGATGATCCAGAAAAAGAAGTGACTATTATCCATGAACAAAATTCTAGAATACTTTATATAACATTAATCATCTCACGTAAAAAGCTAAAGATGCAGGAAGATGCTCCTAGGAAAGGCAGGGACATTGAGAGTGTCGAAAGAAGCTTTTGGCTTTTTTAGTTTTGCGGAATAAAGGCCTTTTTTGCTTTCTATTGACCCACCAAGGTAAACACTGTGAAGGGAATAAATTTAGCTAAACAATGATGTTGATACATGAATAATTTAACATAGATTTTAAGATTAATAATATATGAAAAATTCTAACCATCAGAAAGCACTGATGTTCAGGAGCAGCCTTTGGAAAGGTCAAGGAGGAGCAAAAACCTGACACTTTTGAGATGGAATGCGACTGGTTTGTAAAAGTAATGCTTTTGTTTGCTGCAGCAGGGGACAACTAAACTTAGTGTTATCCGTAGACTTTAGGTCTGTTTTTCTTTTTTGTTTGTAAAATAGATTATTAACAAGAACTTGTTAAATGCATTTTTTTGGGAAAAAAAAAAACCACCAAAACCCAACATAGTAATGGTTGCAGTCTGAATAGTAGGATTGTTGACAATCAGAAAATGACGCTAGCTAATTGCTCTCTTTTTGAGTTGAAGAGAAGGTATTGGAGAGTAAGGTGAGATGAGTCAAAGGCTGGAGTGCAGTATGTGCCTCTGCTGTCTTCTTACCAGAGGAATGTTAGTTTGCCTCTGCAAGAGAGGACTGTAAAAATCAGTTCTGATCTGTACTCAATGACAGGTTTCCTCTCAGCAGGTTTTGGTATCCTTCATTTAGAGTTGCCTCATCAGCAAGAGCAAGGGATTCCAAGTGGTGCCTTAAGTTTACTGTGTTATCCCACCTCATATTCTTGTGCAGCTAATTTCTGAATACATGTGGCCTTGAAGTCCTCATCTGCAGCCCAGGACCTGAGGTACCTGGTCACCCAAGGAGTGAACTACTCATGGCTCTTCTAGGGATTTGGGTATGCTGGAATTTTGAGGGCTGTTGTCTCTTTTCGTTTCATCAGTCTGTCAGTTGGTTGCCTCCCACATAATCTCAATTGTGGATGCTCCACTTCCAGATGAGTCAGTTAATAAGCACATAAAATATTTCAGAGGACATTTGTTTATACACATTATGTGAAATACACAATCCCTGATGCATTCAGCTTTCTATAGAGACCATTCGTAGCGTGCTGTTAGTGTAGATAACAGGCTGACGGGCCTGTCTTGAGTGCCTGGGCCTGTTCCACCAAATTTCCATTGTCAGTGTTTACTGAGGATCTGCCGTCAACTAGGTCAAGAGCACAAATACTGAAATGTTCAGACTTGCTGTAGTTTACTTTACTATTTAAAGATGATACTTACTAAATATGTGGAAAAAAGTTTTATCTTGTGCAGTACCTCACTGAAACCATTTCTATACTTACGGAACTTAGATTCTGGCTTTAATTCATGTATCAACACGCTTTTCCAAGTGGCATTTCTTTCTTTTACACTATCGATAAAATTTCAATTGACTAAGTGGAACAGAGCTGCTTAAACACCAGTTTTGTCACTCAGCAAATTTCTCGCGTCCAAGTAATGCAGCTACATCAGCTGAATTTTATAACATAAACTTAAAAGAACAAATCTTTTAAAGTTCATTGATGGGATTATATTCTCCAGCATGCTTAAGACCTCTTACAGTGTCACATCAGCATAATGGGTGATGACAGAGAAAGGGCTGCAGCCCATTTCAGGGAAAGCTTCTGGTGTGTGGGTTTCCCATGGATGGTGTAGTACGCTTGTCTGTCTTCTTCACCTCAACATGTTTTTGTGCAGAGAAGCATATGCCAGTCCTTGCTGTGTGTTAGTATGTTAGGGACTAGTTCTGCCTGAGTTTGTATACATTTTTAGAGGTTTGCTACATCTAAGGCTCATCAGCTTTTACTAAAGTTTACCGAGCAGGATTGTAGATGCAGGTGATGGATTCTGAACTGTTGGCATTTCTGTGAACAGTGTGGAAAAGGCAGTGAGCAACAAGGTGATAGTGTTTGCCAATGACAGAGAATCATAGAATATCGCAAGTTAGAAGGGACCCATAAGGATCATCAAGTCCAACGGTAATGTCGACTATGAAAAGCTGTAGAAAGACTCTATAAGTCTGAGTAAGTGGTTAATATAACGTAAAGGCACATAAATTCACTGTAGGTAGAGTGATTCAGATATGAAATACTGGGCTCTCCGTAATGAGCAGCATTTTGTAGTTATGATAAATGGTTCCATGAAAATGTAACCACAATGTTCAGCAGCAGTCAAAAAGGTAAATCGGATAGTAAATATTACTGGGAAACAAGTAAAGAACAAACCAAAGAATCTTGTCATGCCACTGTGTTAATCCGTGGTTCACCTCAAACACCCTCTGTGGTTCCCCTGCTCCACCCCCCAGCTCAGAAAGCATGTAGTAAAAATGAGTGAGATTCAGAGAAGCAAAACAAGAATGGTCAAAGACACAGACCCCCTTCCATATGAGGATTGACCAGGAAAGCTGGGACCCAAAATTCATCCTGGAAAGGGATGTCTGAGGAGGATATGAGGAAGGCCTGTAGAATCATGAGTGGCATGAAAAGAATGGGCAGGGGTTGACTGTCCATTCTTCCAGGGGTCCGCAAGTGAAGCTGACAAGGCCCCGATTTGGCATGATCAAAAGATGTGGTTCTTCACAGGTAATTGAGTTCACAAGTAAATGAGTTGAAGCACTTGCCGGAGTGTGTTGTGAATATTAAAAGTATATGTGTTGAAGAGGAGAATGGGCAGATTCACATGGGGGTGGCACTGAGGGATGCTGAATACCTAGGAACCACATCCAGCAGAGAGAGATTTTGAATGGAAAAACCGGTATTACGTATGCTTGCCCTATTCTACTTTTTTTCCTGGCCTTTGCTTTTGGCCACCATTTGAAAAATGATAATAGGCTTAAATGGGCCTTTGCTGTCATCTGCTGTGGCTACTTTTATGTTTGCATTATTGCTGGAATAAAGCTGACTAAGCTCTGACTTCTGATGATTCCTACTGGATGCAGAAAGTTTTTCCCATTTTAGTAAAGTTGTCGTCTCAGGCTTCTTGGTTGTCTAGGTAAGGACTGGGCTTTTTGGGTGTGGTTGTGGAGGGGGTGTTTTTGTTTTCGTTTTCAGGGTTTTTTTAAGAAACAGGCATAAATGCCTACTTTTTTTAAAGGAAATACCTTTGTCTTGAGAACTCAAGCCACATACGGAAGTCCTCATTTCACTAATACCGGATCAGAGCTTAAACGAGATTGGTGTTTATACTACAAGGCAATAGGAGTTCGGATTTCAGAATTCTTTTTTTACCAAGTTTTATAAAATCTTATTTTCAGCCCTTACATCATTTCCTTCCCAGGAAAATAGAAAACACCAGAAAATGTAGAAAAAGTGGTCTGTGTGAGTCCAGGGTTACCCACCGCACCGCCCCTTTCCTTCAGCCGGACAGGGGTTTGTCGTTCCACGCGGTGGCAGTGTGCCTCCAGACACCAGTGTGGTACCTGCTGTGGCAGCTGACGGCGGGCCGGCTATCAACCATCCCTTGTTCCTCAGGTACTCTTGTCTTCTTTCCCAGAAGACTGTTTCAAGGTCTGCAGCAAATTTAAACACAAACACTTCACTAGGAGTGGAAGGAATTCTCTCTAGTCTGTTAAAAACCACACAAATAAACCAACAACAAAACAGTCTGTGATGACCTTTAATAGTTTCTTGACCAACATACGTGTTACCAGGAGAAACAAAGAAGGAATTTGAATAAAGGTTTGTGAAGAGGTTGATAACTATAACCGATGTAAGCGATTCAATAACTTTATATAAAAGCAGATGTATTCAAATTTACCACAATGATCAGGGAAATACTGCAGTTATTCACTAATTTACCCAAGTCAGCTGTGGGGGATTAAAGTTACGGATGATTTAAAGAAATCTGTAAATCGGATTTCTCCCTAAATAGTTCTTTTGCAGAAGATGAAAAACGAGCAAGGTTCAAAAATACTTAAATGTATATTTGATAGAAGTTAAGTGCACTGAAACACGTAATGCAACTGAATTACCAGTTAAGTGTAGTAAGGGTAAAATGTTCATGAGTCTGCTTGTCAATAAAGGTGTTTTAAAATAATGATTTCTTTCCTATCATTACCTTATTTTGTGTACATAAATACACAATGAATGTGCTGTATTATCTGGGGAAGCGTTCTGCAACCCTGGATTGGCATTTGAGATATTTTTTATTTTTTATCTTGTAATGTTGACATACTGTACAATGATGAGCAAAGCTTCCTGTTATTCAATGCCATGGTCTGCTGATCCACAAAAGAGCAGCAATAATTATTCTAATTTTTTTCATAAAGCACTTTGTAGCCTGTATGTACAAAGCACTATGTGTATGCAGTGCACCAAAGTCTCTACTTGCAGGATGGTCCTGACATCAAAAGAATATACCTGTATGTCTCATGTCTGCAGGAGGGAATGGGAATGACTGAAAATGAATGGCATAAATGATGTTCTGGTATTACCACTTACCCATGTGTCTGGCTAGAGACATGAAAGGAGAGGTAGGTCTTAGGAACCTGCTGTGATACCCTGAATCCAGGAACTGTTGAAAAAATAACTAAAGTTAGGACAGGAAAATGCTGCAAAATGTGGCTGTGTGTAAAACAGACATCATGCTGTACTGGATCTGAGATGCTGCTTTTAGCAGCAGATCCTTGTTAGTGGAGCAATAAAACTCTCTTCCAGTTGGACTGAATAGATAAAGGTTTTTAATAGAAGATACAGAGCTCTCAGTGGAACTTGATGTAGATAGTGGGGTTCTTTCCTAAATGGAAATGACAATTGATTGTACGATTTTTTACTAAATACAACATTTATTCAGTTAAATGACTTCTTAGTAACTTACACATAAATACAAGCGTGCATGAAAACTTACCAAGGAATTTCACCCTCAGCCTACCTAGAAAGGGAAAGAGAGTAATATTGCTGGGTTTACATTTGTCGTGGTTTAGGCCAAATCGGCTACTGGGGACCTAGGGGACCCCAGTTGGGACCGACAGATGCTCCCCTCTACCCCTCTTCAGAGAGAGAGGTAGAGGANTCTGCACAATATGCTGTTAATTTCAGTAGTTAGAAGAGGCCCAGCTAAGAAGCGAAGTTACTGAACAAAATTGGTTCTGTTTTAACTCAAACCAGGACAACATTTCAACATCTGATCAGTGTTCAGAGGATACACTGATCTGTGTGAGGTATTGTAGTTTGGTAATGTAGTGAAGTAATGTAGTTTGGTTTTCCTTTTTTAATTATTAAATTACACCTTTTAAAAAATTTTATCTTGTATATCCAAAGAGAGTGTAGTGTTTTTAAGGGAACAATCCCATTTGACCAGGAAACCTTGCCTTCAGAGATCATGGGTTTACAGTTTAAGCAGAGTACTGGAATGTTCTCCATTTATTTAAAAACTGAAGAGGAAGAGCTCCGTAAGCCACTGCCACTCAAAGTGTATTGCTGAAAGAGGAAGCTGTTTGCCATGAGGGAGTTGGCAAATGTAGATTTTGCAAGTAATGCATGTTGTGTCTTTTGCTGGTGCAGGGTGGGGGATGTTACTTTTTCTTGGTTTTGTTTTAGTTTCCATTTCTGGGTGGTGGCAGTTTCTCTAGTGGTAGTCTTACTGAAGGTTAGGTTGTAAATGTCAAAGTGTGTATTAATATTGAGAAATCTCAAGTACTGAGCAATCTGATATTGTTCCGTTGTCCTGACGTGTTGTTCTAAAATAGGGACAATTACTTCAGTTTTTCTGAATGTTCTTGGAAATACTGCAGTTTTGCAGAATTGGTATATCATAGGTAGCAGTGACCGGGTGATTAATTACAGCTTGTCAGGTTCATAAATATTTTTGTAGTGGAGATGGGTCCTGGTAGTGATTCTGTCTCACAGTCTTGGTGTTCTCTCCTTTTTCTGGAGCTATTTGGTATTGGTATTTGGTATTGGTATCTATTGGTATTTGTCTCTGACTGTAAAATAAAACTGTCTGTGGTTAGTGCAAATTTAGGTCTCATTTAAGAAGTGACAGAACTGGCATCTAGCTCTATGGTTTGAATTATTCAAGATCACTCCTGGCTTCTGCAGGTGTGAAGATGTTATACAACAGATCAGCGTGTGACACTGAGTTACCATTGTACACAGTACAGTAAGAGACAACTGTCTTCTAATAAATAAATGTAAATTCTTCTTGCAGAATCACTTAATATAAGCATTCCTTTTGAAAACAGAACAGTTCAATTAGATTTTCTTATCCTGTACTAACCCATGTGTGTCATTGAAGGGGCTTACACCATAATTTCTAAAATTATTAATAAAAGTACATTGTGTGCAGGCTATATCTATGTTGTATAAATTTAGGGAAAATGTATTCTTATATTATGCCTTTCTAATGGCATTTTTGCTTGGGAGGACGTCTTTGAATTTACTTTTTTTTTTCACAAAACTAATTTTCTATCAAAGTCACAAGTTATTAACAGCAAAACTTTTTTTTTTTTAACAAAAGTATAATTTAAAAGATACATTTTCAGTAGATGGTGTTGCATTTTTAGAAGCACTTACTTACTGAACCAAATTACATTTATTTAACTCCAGTAGTAGTAATTTATAGGGATATTCAGAATGCTCATTTTGCAATACTTTTGTGTCTTGTTACTAATGCAAGTCTGTCCTAATTTGTGCCTGTGACATTAGTGCTTAATGGTAGGTGTACCAGCTTTTCAGCAGATTCAGAGTTGTTATATGATTCACTTTTCAGAAGCAATTTAAAGAGGATGGCTAACGCTTTGGAATTTTGTTTCTAAATCCACTGCATTAGATACTCATTACAGCAGTAAGCTTTTTGATACATACTGTGGACAGAAATGTAACCGTAGGTTTTTTAATTCAAAAATGTCTAATTAAGTTGACTATTGTAATTTTTTTTCTGAGCTTTGTTACTCAGGAAATAATGCTAAATTGGGTTAAATTTGAGGCAAGAACATATCATTAGGGGACTGGCATTTTAAAGACGGTGTATAGTTCAGCTTTGTATGCAGCTCATATCTGGCTAGGTTAGGTAGCCATACGTGAAGTAGAATTGTGTTTGTAGAAAAAGTCTTTTTAATCACAAAGATAAATCAAACCGGATGGTCCAGATTTTTTTGTGTGTGAATGCATTTGCTTAGTCCACAATCTTCAAGCATTGGGAAGAAGGATTTGTTGGGTTTTTTTCCTTTCTTACTGTGAAATAGTAAGGTTTCACTTCAGTCTATTACACTGCAGCGATCAATTCTAAAAGATTCCAGTGATAATAAATTCTGAATCAGAATTACTTCCAGTTACACTTTCTGATAACTGCTAATCTTTTTGCTTCCTTTTCTGAGAAGATAAGGCAGTGACGGGGTTTTTTTTTCTGGTATTATTAGCTAATGTTTCATCAGAGTTGTATGTGAAGTGACGGGGAATTCTGTAAGGCCTTACCAGATATACACGTCTGGAATGAAAATACAAACATTAGCTTACATTCAACAGAGCGTGCCATACTGTTTCGCAAATAGCATGTCTCTTCCAGTATAATATTCTGCTGTTGATTTGTGTTAGGCCGCCTTTTATTAAAGAGGTTTAAACTCTCAAATACTATTTTACAAGCGAACCACGATCTTTTTATCAAGTACAAGTAGGGTTTTGTGCTGTTGATGTGCTGTTACTGTGGCTGATAATTGGAGGTTTTTAAATGATTTATGATCTTGCTTTAGGGAAGATTTAGTGCAGAATGTAAAGGTCACAATCACATTGTACAGAAACTGGGCCCAATATTTTTCTCAGCAAAGACTGGACTAGCAGAGTTGAAGAAGCATTCTCGTATTGAGAAGCATTCTCGTATTGAGAAGCATTCTCGTATGATTTTCAAGACCCGCCTGGATGCAGTCCTGAGTAATGTGCTCTAGGCAATCCTGCTTTAGCAGGGGAGTTGGACTAGATGATCTCTAGAGGTCCCTTCCAACTCTGAAAATTCTGTGATTCTGTGATTCTGTATCATTTATGAATTGGGTGGGAAAGGGGCAAGAAAACTGAAATTGCAGTCAGCTGGGAATCCTAGCTTTGCAACATCCAGGGGTTTTGTAACATACTTGTTGGAAATACGAATAAGCACATTGTCCTTTCTTTTTGTGTAGGGTTATAAGAAAGTTGTTAGTGCCCTAAATGACACTGGTCTTGCATGAAGTGTTTTACGGTACATCAGTGGACTGTCCTTTTGCTGTTGGATATGATTGTGGAAAAGGCTGTTTGAGCCAGTGATACACCATCACGTGCTTAAAAACATACTTGCAGCCTCGGGGAACGTACTCTGCTTACAATCATTCCTTGTACAGATACCAGGACACAGAAGTTATTCCTATCTCTTTCTCTTCTGCGTCCAAGAGAGAAAAAAGTTGTGCATTCCTGCACTGGGAAACTAGGCAGTGTTGATACATGTAGCAGAATTTGTCCAGATAGGAAATACAAACTAGTGAAGTTTGAATATGATTTATTAAACTCAACAGCCCCAAATGCTACAGCTGTTAATCAGACCAGTGTGTAAACATTTTGAAACTACTTCTGTAGGTACTTTGATCTTGAATTTGATCTAAAACATGGGGGAAGAGCTATAAAATATAGACATTATAAACTCTCAAAAAAAAGGAGAGGTTTTAAATCGAATTCTTTGGCTCCTGGCCATGTTTCCATTCTCTCGGCTGAATGAGTGCACTGGTGTGGAAGGATACCTTATATAGATGAGAAAATTTAAATCTGCGTATAGCTGTGTTAATAGGAGGTTTGGATAGTTAATCAGAACACTGCTACATCATGAATCCAAAATACAAACCCTGGGCAAGTGAAACATACTGTTTCAAATGAAGTTTCAGTTCAGTTTCCATTCAAAGCTTATCTAGTAAAATCACTTTTCCTTCCTGTCACTTGAACTGTGTCAATTCTGTATTGAGATTTCTTCTAAGGATTTTTACTTGTTTATATGATTTTTTTTTCTTTTTTTTGCCTCCTCTCTGAGGCAGTGCAAAGCTTTGTTGTCCAATCTCCTAGATGTTTTCATTTCTTCTTACCATTGCCTCGTGCACATTTTACCATCCTCTTGCATAGCCATTGTCTTTTTTCCTTATTGTTTTCAAGTCATCTTTTCTGTGTCCCGTAAGCACACAGTGTCATCATACACTCATTATTTGACTCATCCTTAAAATATTCTTCTGCAAAACTTAAATCATAGTTCATTAAATGTTCTGTATCAAGAAATCCATGGTGAAACAACATTTATCTTCCTCTTTTAGGTCCTGATACAGGAAAGGACCATATAGTATTAAGCCAGGGAAACTACATTTGTGCTTCTCCGTATTAGGGTTCTAGTTGAACCCACAATAGCTCCATACTTGATTTTACCATTGTCATCCTTGGACCAGTTACCATTGTCATCCTTGGACCTTCCAGTTTTCACTTTCAGGTTAGCAATTTCACATAATACACACAATTTTCTATGGTCTGTATTGGTATTCTTGTTTTTCAGTAGTTTGTGTATCCGTGGCACAATACAAATAATGTTAGGCAAAAGGTATTGAAAAATATATTTCTTGCAGAATGAAGGAATTAGTATTTATAGCGATCAAGCATTTTCAGCCATTGATTGTACTTTGTGCATCAAACTTCAAATTCAGACGGTGGAAATCCCACTGGCATAGCTTTGCTTATAGCTAGTAAGAATTGGAGTTAGTGTCACTATATTTGTTAACTGAATTGTTTATAGTTTCCCGATTTATGAAAGGTGGTTCTTCTCCCTTTCAGTTCTGATCCACAGTGTTTTGTCCTTTAATATCAATACTACTACATGTGATCTCTTGCTCGGTGAAAGCTAATCACCTGTCTTGCATTTGTGGCATTGATCTTACCAGTTTTCTGTAATAACAAAGCTTTGCTGCTGGTTCCAAGGGTGTAAGACTAAAAGGAGCTCTTTCCATATTACCAGAAGGGAATGCAGCACACAAAGTTAATGTATAGGATAGGAAGATTTCAGAGTTGGTTTATAAGCTAGTTTCCATTCTTGTTTGGGAACCTGAGCAGTCTACCGAATATTTGTATTGCGTCTATTTGCCTGGTTTCACCATCATTTCTTCCCACTTTTACTTGCAGGTTAGTCACCTACTCCGGAGAGAATCAGAACAATGTCCTACGTTTTTGTAAACGACTCTTCCCAGACAAATGTGCCACTGCTGCAGGCTTGCATTGATGGAGATTTTAACTATTCCAAACGACTGTTAGAGAGCGGTTTCGACCCAAATATTCGTGACAGCCGAGGCCGAACTGGCCTTCACCTTGCTGCAGCCAGAGGAAATGTAGACATCTGTCAACTCTTGCATAAATTTGGTGCTGACCTGCTAGCCACTGATTATCAAGGTAACACAGCCCTTCATCTCTGTGGGCATGTGGATACCATCCAGTTCCTGGTTTCTAATGGACTTAAAATTGATATTTGGTAAGTCACTTTTTTTTTTTACAGCACATTTTATAATATATTAGTCTTCTGTCACTGGAGCCTTGCATGTAAACCTACTGTTGCTGGAATGCTATATTTGGTGCAATTCACCTTTTTTAAGTTACCACTTAATAAAAACATGAAATAAGAAGGCAGGAAAACAATAGGAGGCCACTTCTGCTAGTCTGTGCAACAAGCAAAACAAATAAAAATAGCAGCTGCTGGTGTGGGCTGCTTTATCCAATTCTGCTTCACTGATGACATTGCTGTCCTGGTTTGGCCAGACAGCCAGGTGTGGGTGGTTGGCACCAAAGAAAAAATCACATTGACTGCTTTAAAAGAATTTTCTCCACCACAGTTCTATTGTTTTAATTGTTGTACTGTATAAGACAAAGAAAATACAGTATATGTGTGTGTCAGTTCATTCCCATACTCCTTTGGTAACAATGCTTCCTTTCAGTGTTTTCCCTCTCCCTCAAAGGCTGTGACTCAGCCCTTCTTTTAAATATTGTATATTCTTTCCTTCTGGCTTCCAGCAGCTGTCAGATGCCAGTGCTCAGATGCAGGCTCTCAAGCTGCAAAATAACTAGCTGTTTCATTCCAGTAACTGAATTATTTTGTTTGTGGAACTTTCTGTATATTCACAACACATGCAAAAAACAGTAGTAACTTCAAAACCTCAGAGTTTTTAAATCTGTCCCTTTTTCACCTGTCCCTCATTAATGTTTTCAACTCAGCGAAACTAGTTATAGGCAGACCAGATTCTTTATGGGTTGTGAGTTGTTTTGTTTTTTTTCCTCATTTCAAATGACTCTGTTGAAAATCCCCAGTCTGAAGGCAGCTCTGCTCCTATTCAGTATTATTTTGATCTTAGCAGAGGGACCATCTGTGTTTTATTTCATTTTTGCCTGATGTCCTAATACCCGCATGGAAAAAGGAACTATGAGGAACCAGATTGCACAATTCCGTCTTGAAATTAAGCTTTATCTTGAACATTGTCATAAATCTACTGTTTATTTTTTGTTATAACACCCAGAGATTCCAATTAGATTAGAGTACTAGGAATTTTGATTTTATTTAGAGGAAAAAGAGTTGTGCAATTTCAAACGTAAACACACTGATTTTCTTTTATAGTGAGTTATGCTATAACTTGTATAGACAAGAATTTCTTACTTTCTGATATGACAGAAAATAGTTCTGAGGACTTACTAAATTGTAATGTGTTATGCTGAGTGTCTTGTTACAAAATTTCTATATTAAAAGTTTATTTTCTTCTCATGTCCTTTTGTGGGCTAATTTCAGCAATCACCAAGGTGCAACACCGCTTGTTCTTGCAAAACGAAGGGGTGTGAATAAAGATGTGATTAGACTGCTGGAATCTTTAGAGGAGCAAGAGGTGAAAGGATTTAACAGAGGAGCTCACTCAAAGCTGGAAACGATGCAAACTGCTGAAAGCGAAAGGTATTTACAAAACAAAAATAATTACTAGGAAAAATAATGTTTATGGCTTTTAGATTTTTGCGATTGACTTGATTGTTTGTTCTCGGGACAGATAATATCATATTTGGCCTGGTGTTGTCAGACAAAATCAAAATCAAATTTTACATTTTGGAAAAATCTCTTTAAGCAGATCAAATGTAAGAAAAAAAGAACTTTTTTTATTGATATTTTCATTTTACGGTGGAAATTTTAAAAAATAATTACTAATTTTCCATTACAGACTCCCAAAAATAAATATTCTACCACTTATCACAAAGCCAAAGGGAAAATGGGGTGAAACGTCAAATGCCAGTATCACAGGCTAACCTAACATCCTTTCGGTAAGATGGATTGTCTACGCACAGAAGGGATAGCAGACTTTCCATCTATTTGAACTTGAATAAAGGATTTGATACGGTGCCATATATGAAATTGCTAACGGTAGTAGTCCAGGAAAACATGGAGAATAAAAAAAGAATTTTGTGGTGGCTAAAGAGATAGTTAAAGAAGAATAGAAGATTTCAGGAAAATTGCTGACAATTTCAGGAAAAGTAATGGATTAGAGGGAAGTTACTAATGAATTCCTAAAAGTCTGGTCTGGAACTGTCCTTGCTTATAATTTTCATAAACGATACTGGCATAGAAAGTAGTAGCATGTTAGTTATACTAAGAAGTGAGATATAGGCAACCCAGAGGAAAATGGGGATGGCATAGACAAAAATCTGGCATGACAAGGGGGAGGAAATTAATTGGTATAAATTGTGATTCGGTAGCACAAAATGCAACTTCATTTACGTAAAGCTGTATGCTGTAAAATGGAAGTTCCTCAGTGGAAAACGAGGGTATAGGAGGAAAGAGCTGATGTATTAGTCAGTTCCAGGAGCTGATGCTACCCTGAAAAAGTCCTAGAACGTGCAAAACGAGTTATTTCCACTACATAAAGGAAACTGCCAGTGCCATTGTAAAAAGCTATGGTAACTTCTGCTGTGTAGTAAACTTTATAATGCTGTTTAGCCCCATTCAAAGAAGTTTAATTTATCTTTGGAGAAGCATTACTTCGGCACTCAAGGGAACAGAGTGTCTTCTTGCAAAAGGAGGCAACTAGAGCTCATTTTAGCCTGTCAGTGAAGGCTGAGAGGTGTGTGGTTGCTGATAAGAAATACTGGTTTTGAACAATGTGAAATAACTGTTTAAGACAAAAGGTGATGATAGCACAAGAGCCAAAGGATACAGATAAACCACAGATACTTTTTTGATTGAGAATTGGGAGGGTTTTTTTACAATGAGCTTCGAAGACAGCCTTCTTGTAGGATTTAGATGAGGCAAGAAGCTTTGCAGGTTTCAAAGGAGGCTAATTCTCTTGCAGAAACCATTGAATTGCCAGTAAACATGACAGAACATGGGACTGAGATTAATAATGCAAGAGACCTTTCCAGTACTGTTTTGTTTTCTTTTGTTAATTTATATTGGAAACAGGATATCAATGTTGTTTGGAATACTTGCTCTCATACTGGATTTATTCAAATTTGTAATTTCTTATATTGTCTAATAATGATCATGAGCTGTGACTGCTGGAACATTGTATCACAAAAGACAGGGAGTTTTGTCACATAACTTGTTGAGTTTGTGTCAAAATGTACACAGCTTTCACTCTAAGTGAAAATTAAACTGTGTAGATGGAGCTGTTATCTGAGTAAACAGAAAAGGTGAAACCAGGAAAATTACAGAAATCATGCAAGATACTCCCAGTGAGCAGATTGGAAGTTCTTTCTTATACATTA
This sequence comes from Anarhynchus alexandrinus, assembly GCA_008711295.1. NCBI lineage: Eukaryota > Metazoa > Chordata > Aves > Charadriiformes > Charadriidae > Anarhynchus > Anarhynchus alexandrinus. The sequence goes on from VUYV01000107.1 coordinate 1,610,631, forward strand.
GGTGACCCTACTCATCAGAGACTGTTTTAAGCCCTGGAATAGAAAATGTAATATTATTCTCAAAATCATATGGGTGTAAATTATTAGAATTTGTGCATATTACCTTTCTGACTTAACTAAATTTTATTGACAGTTGCTTGTCATACAGAAATGCATTTATGTGGGTTTTGTTTAAACATATGGACCAACAGCTCAGCCCCATTTAAATTCCGATTTTTTATTTGATAGTGTCCCTTTAATGAACATAGCTTCCTTTCTGTTATTTGACCTTCATAAATGTTATATTGTTTGCTTTGGCAAGGAAGTCAGCAACTCTCCTTGGGGAGAGGCACAGAGACATAAACAGTGCATTACCCAGCTTGTTTGTGAATGTGTTTAAATGTCTGAAATACATTATTTTAAAAATAATAAATAACAGATGCCTACAGCAGCAAAAGCAAGTGTATGAGCTTGTATGCTGTTTGCTTAGTAAATAAATAATGTCTTTGTAACAGTTGGCTTTTCAGACCTCCACAGTTTCACTCCTTCCTCTTAGTATTATTTTCACATTTTACAGACACTTAGATGAATGTCTTCTGTCCTCTTCCCCCACCGCCCCCCCAACTCTCTTACATTATGTATGAACCTATGGAGAAATAATGATCACTCTTTCTACAGTCTCTGACTTAAGTTTTCTGCTCCGTGTTACATGCAGTTGCTGCTGCTCTGGAAGCAGAGGCCAAAGCTAGGTTCCCGAGTCAAATTTATTTTCTCTTGCTTTGCACTCCTGCCAATGAGGAGTGGCACTGTGCTGGCAGGAGGCAGAGCTCGCTCTATCCGTCTTTCAGCGCAGACAATCTGTCCATCTACACAGCCCAGCGTGACCTGTGGCTGTGCCCACAAATGCATCCAAATGTGAACTTCCACGTTGTGGTGGAAAGAGAACATCTGTCTGGGCTATGTGGCACAAACTCTTCTGTAGGATGCACTGCTGCCTTACCGTTTCTTAGGCAGACGTAATTTGTAATAAGAAAAAATATCTTGGATAACATTGCTTTTAATTGGGTTGTAATATAAAACAGCAAAAGTGTTTTCTAAGTACCCTTTTCTATTTAATGAGCAAGCATGTGATCTTTTCACTTAAATTGCATTGCACCTCTATTTAACCTCTCTGTGGTTATGTATTAACTAGTTAGTACTTAGTGAGTAGTTCTGTTCTACACCAGTGGCTGTCTTTTATTAAACCCTTTGTTTTGCTTGGGAAATCATAATAAGCAAGGAAGATGACTAAATCCTGCAGCTATGGGCAAGCAAAAATAGCTTTACAGCAAGATAAATATTTAAAAAACAAAAAAGACAAGCTGTTTAATAGGCAATTTCTGAAATCTTCCCCATGTGACGCTGCAATACTTCAGCAAGCTATGGGAGTTTAGGCTAATTATTCTTCAATGGCTGTACTTCTGAAGAAAAAATACCATATGAATAGCGTGAAGGTTTCTGTGGTATAATCTTAAAAGAGGGATTCATAAATGAGACTTTTTTTCTGATAATCGTTTGTCAATTTATTATTGTCACCAAGAACAATAGCATTTCTACAATTAGTTTTGACTTGGAAATTGCTTTTCCCTGAAATGTTTTCTTTTATTATTTCTATAAGAGAGAGCTAAGAATATAGTAACTGAAAGCAATTAGAAGGAAGGAAAGAAATTGGTTTTTCTCTGCTTACCTTCTGCTATTGACATCATTGTGTATACTACATACATGGTTCGTGCTTGTCCGAGCCTGATCCTGTAAACACCTGTGTATGTAATTTCACTCAAGTGAGAAATAGTAGGACTGTGCAGATGGCTAAAATTTTATGTAAGTGAAATCAAGTGAGGAGAAAGTTTTCCTATTCTTCATGAGTTTTTTCATACAGCAACAGAAAGTTTCCTGTTATAAACCAGTTGTGAAACCAGCAAAATTGGGAGAATGATACAAGAAGCCATGCAGTATTTGAAACAACTTACATTTTTTCTAAAGGCGATTCATTGACAAGATGACTGTATGATTCTGACTTTGTATTTGTTTCTCATTTAAAAGTGAGAGTTCTAGTCCCTAACTTACAGTCTGACAATTTAAGGGGGGGTGATGGATTGGTAGTGGAATGTTAAAAACATCAAAGCAGCTGCTGAACGCCATATGGCAGAAAAGATAGCAATGCCAACTTGTCTTGAAGATCAGAAAGTTTCTGAACTTCTTGTTATCCAAATTTATTGTTTTCTGTGATATTTTTATGCTAGGGAAGAGGCCTCTGTAACAAAGACACGCAGGACCAGAGTTCAGAATCTAAATTATATTGGTTAAAGTTTCCATTTTATTCATCAGAGTTTATTTTTAATTCATAATTTTTTGTTTTATTAACAAGAGCTGTGCCCCTTGAGGTTTCAGCTTATGCTTCGTTAAATTTTACTAAGCCATATTTAGTAGAAATTACGGGGACTGACTTTTCAAGGCTTCTAGGTGGCAAGCCTGCAAACTCAGTGCAGTTGTACAGATACAAATATAATTCTCTTTACGCAAGTTAATAAAACATCCTTTCAACTAACTTAAGGTTAGAGTTAGGAGTCTTTTCCTGACCTGCTTCGTCTTGATTTAGCGAAGGCAATGCTATAAATCTGCAGGTGGGTTTAGTTTTTAATTTAGAATGTTTCAGTTGCACTTAGTAGGATTACTGTCATACTTAAAGGTGCATTCTTTTGCTCTGATGTATTTTTAACTTTAATCCTTCGTAGTGCGATGGAAAGCCATTCCCTCCTTAATCCAAACCTACAGCAAGGTGAAGGAGTTCTTTCCAGTTTCCGCACAACATGGCAAGAGTTTGTGGAAGACCTGGGCTTCTGGAGGGTGCTGCTCCTCATCATTGTCATTGCTCTTCTGTCGCTTGGAATAGCATACTATGTTAGTGGGGTGCTTCCTTTTGTAGAAAACCAGCCTGAACTGGTGCACTGAAGCAAATGCAAATAAGCGCACTGTGCTTTTCCCTTTTCTTATTTTGAGCTTCTTGGAATTATTTTCGTGGTGCAGGCAGTGGCAGCTGTATATACTGTTTGCCTTTTGTACTTATTATTAACCCCTTTGAAAGAGGGATTAATTCATTTCAAGTAAAACACTAAATTCTAAAGCATTCCTAAGCTACCTCTGACTTATCTTGACTTGCAAGCAAGATGTGAAGATAATCCTCTCTGGTGATAAAATACTATGATTAGAAAAGGCCTTTAATAATGAATATTAAATTCATGGGCATGAAAAATATATCCTAGTACAGAACCAAATTGGATTTATTTTCCCTATGAAGAGAGGTAGATCTATTGTTGCATTTTTGTGTGTGCTTCAGTTGAAAGAAAAACATTTTAGAAGTCCTACTTAAGAAATCTGAATAATAACACATTCTGATGTATAGACAGTAATAAGCTGCAACTTCATAGTTCTTTTAGTGCCTCCCCGTAGTTTCATATCTGCTAGTTTATAAAAAGAATGAGAAGTAGTTCAAGTTTTACTATGTCTTTAATGTACAGATCACTCCTTTATTTATTAGGTTAATGTCGTGTTTCTTCCCCAGATGAATTTGGTGGTGTTAATACCTGCCTGAAGTAAAATTTGTAGAACAAAGCTGTTTGTTGTGCTTTGGAAGTAAATTTGTTTCAGCCTTAGGCTGAAATTTTTGCCTTTTTGTTGAAATGTTACTAAGCAAACCTTTCTTTGTAAGGGGGGTTAAAAAGTGATTTAGGTGTTCTGCTCTGTATATAACAGTTCTGTAAGGCCATTGTCTTTATGAAATATGTCATGAAGGGTAACTTTTCCTTCCTCCCACAAGGACCAGACTGAACCATATAATTGTATTGTTTTCATGTTTGCGGAGAGGACTTGATTGAATAGAATTCCTTTCTAGAATTGTTTTCCATTTCAGTTGTTTTCAGGCAGCACTTAGAGGCTTATGAATTATTTTCTGGGTATGCAGAATAAAAGTATTTAAAATGTTAATATTTAGGAACATTGTATGAAATGAAATCTTGACCCATTCAGTACTTAGCTGTGAAATCCTTTGTTTGTAACTAACCTAGGTATATGAATCAGTTAAAATAATCTTTAATGAAGGCTAGAAAGGTACTACATAGTAAGTTGGAAGTTTTCAAAGAAAGCAGATTCTCTCCTTCTATGCTGATTAGACATCTAAGTCCCTTGGTTGCCATTGCCTTGAAAATCCCAAACAAAATGAATTCTGCAAACCTAACGAATCATTTTTTTTTACTTAGCCATTCCTAAATTGTTGATAAATAACATCAAACATTTATAAAATTATAAATTACAGTACGTATTGATAGAAGTAACTACATACTGTGCTGCTATCATGTATATTTTTCTTTCTTGTTTATGGATTTGAGTCAAGAGGGTTGTTGTCTTTGTTTTGATGTGTGACATGGGCTTCACTGAGCTGGGCCCCATTCTGAATTGCATCTGAGTAATTCTTGGTTTCATTTTTTAAGTTAGAGGTTAATGAAACGATACTTTTCTAGCATCCATGCTGCAGAAAGGAAAGCCTCTTAAAAAAACTAAAACAAAACAAAAAAACAGAGCATACTCCTCTTCTGAATATTTCAATTGTTGTACATCTGTTCATGAACAGAGAAATACAAACTCATAGTATACCTAAATGACATTTACTTCTCTAAATAAGTATATTTCTGTTAATAATACTCTGTATCTTGAATAATCATGTTGTCTTTCAGTATGTATTGTCTGCATAATTTGTAATTGTATTCTCAGTATGGGTGAATGCCACAAATAAATATATGTAGTAAATATGTTTTGTTTTATTATTACATTAGTGCAGCGGTAATGATGCTACCCCATTTTATTGAGTTCGTTTGTTGTGCATTGATAATGAGCATTTCAAAAGTGGGGAGGTTCCCTCCCTGAGAAATGGAAACCACACAGTTGGTATATGAGGGTGTAGAGCATGATTTCTTTAGATTGGCCTGTTTTATTTTCAGTATTGTCAGTGAATCGAAGCTGCTGTCTGTCTCTCTCTCTGTTATCTAAGATTTCAGGTATTGAACATGTGATCTAGAGGTCCCTCAAGATTTAAGATTACCTGTGAGGGAGTACAAAATAAAACCAACAAACCAAGCTTGAGCCTTAAGTAGCCTTTCCTACTTTGCTGTACTTTGCTTATGCTGCATGCATAAGCAGTTTCAGAACTGCGCATTGAAAAGGTTTGAAAAATCATGTGTGCATTCCAAATTAACGTATGTCACTTCTGAAACCCAAAGCACTCTTTGAACTTTACTGTGTAATGACTATTACTCTTTGAAATAAGGATGTGATAAACGTCTGACTAAAAGAGGAGTTTGTTCTGTATATACCTCTGTTATTGAAAAAGAACAGCTGTGTCTTTCGATATATCTATAAACATTAACGACTTCCTTTTCAAAGGCTGATTCTAAAGAATGAATTTACCTCCTGTACGGTAGATTTCAAGGAATACAATCTGTCTGCCTTACAGGAACAGAAAGAGGACTTTAACCTACTTCCTCTTGAAGCTGTTGTCATAGGGAGTTTCACTGTTTCAGCGTAATGACATAGATCAGTTTAGATTATCTGTAGGTCAATAAGATTTCTTTTATTTATTATTGCAAGGGTGTCTAGATACCTTGATCCAGGGACTCTATTTTGCTAGACACTCTTCAAATCCAAGACAGATTGTTATCTCAAGCTGTTCCCAGACTAATGAGCTAAAACAGAATGAGGAATTGAGAGAGAAAACAATCATGGAGGGATGACGTGATTTTTTCTGGTGTCGTAAAACGACTTGGTGGACAAGATAGTGCAAGGTAAACTGGAGTGTAAAATGGGTGCACACAGGCTACTCTGCAGTGGGCTGTCCCTCTGCTCACATTTATTCCATGACAAGATCAAGGCTGTCTCACCTCATAGTAACTTGTTCGTGTACGATATCGTTTTATCTTCAGGGGCTTTGGGTTTCACTCATATTGGTAGTTTGCTTTGTAGAAGGGGATGATCTGTTGTGCGACTGTCGTGGGTAGGTATTGTTTCTGGTTGCCACAATACAACCGGTATTTCATTACTGGATGTGATCTGGCATTGTGAGGTGGATCATCATGGAAAGCTCCTATGAGAGAAAGAACATGGTTTCACATAAAAGTATTGAGACAGAAGATCTAGGCAGTTTCTGGATCTGCAGCTGATCTGGAGTTTGATGTTCGCATGAGTCGACTAATCTCTCTGGCTGTTTTTAATAACTTAAGTAAGTAAAAATAATCAACTTGCCATTGTACTGTAGATGGGCCAGTTAGCTAGGTAGCTCCTTTTCTAATCAAAATATGTTTGGTCATAATGTGTTAGAGAAATGCAAATTAAGTACTTTATTCAGAAATTCAATAGCATCATTTTAAAGTAGTACTAGAAAGTACAAATTGCAAATGCAAACTCTCCTGCAAACTAAAAAAAAAAAAGGTTAATATTGGCTGTTGTCACATCCAGAATTTTCAAGTCTGGCATATATTTAAACGTTACCTGAAGTTGACTTTTAACAGAACTGATTTCTTCCTCAGCTGATACACATTACCTTGTTTCTGAAGCCAGTTGTTCCTGAAGTTGTTCCCATTTCTGAAGCCAGCTCTTTGTTAAATTGTTGTTTCATTCATATTTGAATTGGTAATTAAAATAAGTCTTAAATGATGTGAGAATTAGGTCAGAATGCCTTTCCTTCGTTCAGTGTTCTTTTCTTACATTTCAACATTAATCCTTGTAGATTGGTTACTTGGGCTACACTGTGGAAAATTTCCTAAGTGATCCAAAATGTTACAGAAGTTGTTGTTGCCAATTGTTACGACATTTCTCATCCCTGGTGTTGGGGCTTTCTAGAATTCAAACGTCATTTGCACAGTTTCATGACCTGCAGTTCTCTGTAAACTTTGTAAATGCTGAAATACTGTCGAATCATGAATCTCAAATCTCTATTAATATTATGAAATTGATTTCTGGTGACAGTAAAAATAATTCTGTACCTGCACTTGCAGGGTAATATGATGCACCTGTTACCTTAAACGTATTTAAGTACTTCAGCTGAATTTTGTGTTGCCTGGCATCTTTTGTACTGCTCTTACAAATGCTTCACAGGAGGAACACTTTTAAAATATACAGTATAAGGAAACAAATGCAACTAATTGGTAGGTCTTTGCTCTTTATTGCCAGGAAGCAAAGTGTTCCCAGGGTCACGCTGCCAGAGAAATCTGAGATGAAAACTAGAAGTCTCCGACTGATGGTGATCTGGTGTAGTCTGTGCTCTTATGCAAAGCAGAACTAACGCTCTGACGTTGCAGCTGGAGCAGTCTCTGTGCAGAACCCTGAAAAATGTGACTCTGCTGTAGGCATTTAGTTTGTAAATCATTGTTGTAACTAAGCATTAAGCAACCAATATTTCCTAATGACTACGATGAGACAAAACTATTGTTCTTCATTACTGCCAAGGGAATTGGAAATCTACTGGAAATTGCCATAACTAAAAAGCAACAAATCAGAATTTCTTTTGAAGTCAAAGTGTGAACAAGTCACAACCGTGGCTTCAAGTGACACATTCTTTTCGCTTGTGATTTTAAACTACCTTCTGGATAAGGAAAAACGAGGAGACGTTTGGAACAGAATTTGTTGTGTGGTGTGTATGGTTAGCAGAAAATAGGAGGGAAATGAATGCAGTGAGCCAAGACAGCAGCGAGGGAGGCAGAGCAGTGTGATACCTTCATGAATCACGGCTTAAAGGCCAATCCCAATGCTTGTAAGAAGTGCGAGGAGTGACCAGTAATAGCCTCCTAGCAGGAGAAGGATTTCACTGGCTTGTGATTACACCATCTCGCAGGGGTGGCCTGCAACCTGAGCTGGCCCTTCTTGACTTTCAGCGTCTAGAGTGCTGCTATTTCAGACAACTGCGTGCTTGAATGTGTGCCTACATTAACAGCTGCTCATGTGGAAGCTGAACTGGTTCCTCTTATACGAGAATCCATCTGCACATAGGTTAGCAAAAGAAGTTTTGCCGAATGTGAACAGAAGCTCTTTGTAAAACATTAAATATTTCTGGTGTATTAAATTATGTTTATCTAAATATCAGAAGGCAGGAATTCAGATGAAGGATCAAGTATATGTAATAATACCTCATTTTCCTTTGCCAAAGAAAAAATAACAGATAACATTCTCTTAATGCAAAGCAAGAAGAAAATCATAGGAAATTTGTTTTCAACTGTAGAATATGAATTCCTTAGTATGAGGAATTTTTCAGATTACACAATCTCTGGCAGGTAAGTTTTCTACTAGAAAGGCTGACATAACCTTGCAGTGGTGTGAAGGTAGTAATGTTTAAAGGTTGTGCTGGCTTAATGAAGTGTGCATCTTAAAACAAAACTAATTAATAAAGATAGTAGATTTCTGCGAGGATGTAAGAACTGAAATGCCATATGCTCATCCTTATATTGTCGTTGTCTCATTGCAGGCTGAACATCTGGCTTGGTTTGTTTTGGCACAGATATTTGCAGACAAAAAGTGAAGTATGTATACATCCATAGGTTTAAGCTGGCAAGCACAGTTTCTGTAGTGGACATAAAGAATAATGGAGTACCCCACTGTAGGCCACGGCAGCTTGTATGTGGGCTGCTCAATCCTGCCAGACCTGTTCCTTACAGAACTGGTGTTTTTCCCATTTATGGTATTGGTTTGAATCCTTGTATCAGTCGATGAACACCAGTGGTTGACATCAGGGTTGAACTGAAGGTTGTTTTCAAATATTTTAATTATAATAGAAGTCAAAGCTTTATTCTGTATTTCAAAGTTCAAGGAACTTTTTTTTATTATTATTTTATCTAATGTTTACTTGAATTACAGCCTGCAAATGTGCACGGATAAGGAGCATGTATGTGTCCTTACTCTGTGCACTCCTATGCCAAAAGGAGGTTTAGGAACAGCAAGAGAGGACTCCAGGGGGATCGGTTTGAAATAAGTCTGATTTAAAGAATTCTGGTTTTTGTCATTTGTCATCAGATTCGTATTTAATATACCGCTAGCTCTGGTTTTATTCATTGCGCTGACTTACTGACATATTTTCTTGGTCTCAGTGCGGAGTTTGGGAAGTGTAGATCACATTACTGACCTCGTAAAGGTGTGCTTCATCCACTGAGCGCCATTATTTTGATAATAAGCGAGTTCTTCAGTTTCAAAATGTTAGTTGGTTCTCTCTGGTTTTTAGAGTTATGCTGTCTGCTTTGCAAAGCGAGCAGCTCTTTTGCTAGTATGGTATAGTTTGTTTAGTTAAGGACTTTGTTGTTTTGTCCGTTTTTCACGTGAAATGCAACAATGGTTAGTGGAACTGTTGGCCTTGGCTTTACCTGGTCCTCCAGAAAGCCTCTGCAGATGGAGCAAACACTTTGAGGATTAAAAGGCAGTCTGGCAAAAAGCTGGAGAGGTGTCTATTCCCTGCATTTTCAGGCTTTCCAGGACTCTGGGAATTTCATATTGTGCATTTGGAGTCACTCTGCCAGAAGGACAATAGAAACAAGGACAGTAGAAACTTTTGGCCTTTATGTATGTTCTGAAATTCAAAAGTGTACAGTCTTGAAAGCTCTTGTCTTCCTCCAGACAACAAGCTATGCTCCAATAGAGCAATTAGGAATACTTTATATGTATTTTTAAGCCAAGAAAGCAATCTAACTGCAAGTCAGTTTTTAAATCTTAACTAAAGTAAGGGTACAAGGCCACAGACTTCACCTCCTGCCCGCACCCTGGCACCTGCTACTTTATTCCCAATATGCCTCCCTGCCCCTGCCCTGGCACTAGTGCTAGCATGCCTCTGACCCCAGGGACCAGAATCGGGGAGCCGTGCCAGTTAGCCCCACCAGAAATCTACTCTCACTCCCACTGCATTCTTCCTAGCTCTGCCCCTCCCCGTCGTTTCATCTCCTGCCCACCACTCCATGCGTCTATCATGCTTCACCTGGGCTTCAGATTTACCCCATTTCTTATGCTCCAAGGATTCTCTTCATAAAACCTATTTCTTCCCTGTAACTTCTTTCCATTTTCCTGTCTCCGCTGCTTACAGCACACTATTCCCCATCTTATTTGAGCCATTGTTCTTTACCAGGTATATTTATTTGCCCAGCCTAGTCTATGCTGAAAGGTCTTCATGGGATGGAAGATACCATATTTTGAAGAGAGGGTTATCAGTTGCCCCCGATTCACCAGTTCACTGCTAGCAGAAGAAGTCATCTTTTTAATTTACATTTTCCTGTAATAAAGATACAAGAAGCTAACCTTGTTGTATAAGCCTGGTTTTCAGTTTTGCTTCCTTTCTCTAACACTGTAGTTGGTTCTTTTGGTACCTTCATTAAATCAAACTAAGTCATGTGTGGATTGCTTCAGCTTTCAGTAGAAAATGTCCAGTATGTGACCTGTGAACAAACTGAGCTTGGTTTAGGTCAGTGGATATGAGGGATCTGTGCACCACTTGTGAGACTCTCTGGGTAGTGGGACTGGATGGAGACCAGTCTCTGCTCCGTGGAACAGGGCATTGCAGCCTCTGGACTCCTGTAGTCTACAGCAGCAGCACAGATCACAAGAACAGCATACAGGGATGCCCCACATTCACCACCCTTCTTTTGGCTATGGCTCCATTAGGGCTTGTGCTCGGCATACAGAGGATGCTGAAATCGCCTCTGGAGTGGACAAGCACCTCTGGAGATACTCCCCTTCTGGTGCAAGACTTTGACATAGGACAGTTAGTCTATTAAGGCCAACACAGGTGTGAAGAGATGAGACCGGTGTGGTTCCTAGTTACCGCCAAGTGTCAGTGAGCTGGTAGAACCAGCTGCACATCTACCACGGTTTATGAACGTACCTTGGCTTTTTCAGCTGTGCCCCGTCACTTCACAGAGGAGACGAGGATGCGCACCTGCTGCAACGGCGGCCGGGGGGAGAGGAAGTGGAGTCAGTGCTGCGCAGTCTCTTATCTCTGCATGGCCAGTTAGCAAGCAGTTTGGAAGCCACAAACCATACGTGAGAGCCACTGCTGCACACAAGAGAACATATTTTCTTCATAAAAAATATTTTATGCAAGTAACTTCCCCCCTCCCCTCCCGGTTTTGGGGTATTTTTTGTAGGCAGGCCAGCATTAGGATCTGAGCTTCAGTGTGACTTTTTGGCACGCGAAGGAAGAATGTTGAAAGTAATGGATTAAAAAGAGTAAGGAGAAGGACTCGGAGAGGGAGATTAGCAACTTCCTTAAAAACTGCAGATGCTTCTGAGGAAAAACTGGGCAGATGCAGACATGCTCCTGGCAAAAAGAACAGTTTTGGGAAAATATTTTCATTTTCATTCTTCCAGTTATAGATATCTAAGTGTCATTTTACCGGAGCTCTCAAAACGAGCAAAACTTTCCCAGTTTTGTAACAAGAAACATAAGCAGAATTGGAGTGTTTCCTCTTGACTAAAACCGATAAGATTTCTATTGTGAATTTTATTTGTAACATCATTTAAGAGGTTTCTGTATACCGGGACTCAGAAGGCTGTGTTTCTGAAATGATAATGCATAGCAGGAGTAGTGTCTGGTTCTGACTTAACTACCCGCAGAGTAAGTTTAGAATGTCAGGTTCTAAATTAAGTATCAGAATATGTGATTTCCCTGTCTATTTTTTACATGTGGGTATTGGATCAGGAGCTCTTTCAGCTGCTTGACTTTAACCAAAGCCAAGTTCAAATAGGGCCATTCAGTTCTTTATTCTCTGCTCTCTGGGTTTTTTTTTTTGTTGATACTTTCTTTGTCACTTGAATCTGAGTCTCTACCTCTCTTTCCATGCACAAAAAAAGATTGTTGTAAGTACTTAAATTTGAATCTGCCGGCAATAGGTTGGGATTTATCCCATGGCATAAGTTGTATAAACATAAATGAGATGCAGTCAGAAGAGGGTACGTGGAGCGGGACGTTTGCAGCTTGAACTGCTCTGTGCATTAAGGCCTTTACAAGTCCCATCTGATTATTCGGGGAGCTATGTCAGGTTGGGCATCGCCCGTCTGTTTACCTATAAAAGGAAATGAACTTTTTATGGATGGATACTCTTAATGGAATGGAAATGAATTCTTTAGATGAATTCTCCAGAGCCAGATTCCAGGCGGTCTGGTTATAGCATTGTCACGTAATCGTCTCTTTCTTTCACACTTGTCTTGGTTAATGTCTTTGAAATTGCAGAGTCAGTTCCATTTAATTTTCTTAGTTTTCCAAAAATGTTTCACCTTTGAGAGGAGTAAATTAATATTTAAATTCTTGATTTGCTTAAAACAGGTTTGATTTTTTAAAATGTTCCAGTACATACAGATAGGTCCAGCACTGAGGAGCAGACTTACATAATATGGAGCAGTAGCACAGAAATACTCTCCCAGACGCTGGAATAACAGTATCACTGCTGGTTTCTTACAGTCTTGCGGATGCCAGGATCCACGTAGAGGGGAACAGTTCTGGCTTCTCTGAAATTTAAAGCTACCGTGGGATAAATCTCCATAAACTTCATTTGAAATCTCAGACGCATATTAGATTTTCTTTGTACTGGAAACCTCATGACATAAGGCTGTTGTGTCTGACTTTCGGTTTTGTGAAAAACACTGTCAGAACAATCTCCCTCGTGGTGCTCTAGTGCTCCTGTTTCTGGCTGACGCACTGGTGAGGTGTGACAACTTAAACAGAAGTTGGCTCATGTTTTTTGAATAGCAGAAAACATTTAGTTTTTAGAATTAATGTTTAGTTTATCTGTACCTTTTGTTCCTTTTGATTCCTCTTGTCCCTTAAGAGTTTGCTGGAAATATACATTCCAGAGTGAGTCAGCATGGCCTGCTGGACTGAGCAGAAGGCAGATTTGGGAGTTATAAATCCAAGCACTTACTTGCTGTGTGGCCTTAAAAAACTTACTTAACCTCTGTTTCCCCACCAGTAAAATCAGTATAACTTTTCAATCTTTTGAGCGATGTTGTCATTAATATACGTAAAAAGACTTTAAAAATAAATTCTGGTACTGATAGCCTGTAGGCTTTTTCACTCAAAGCTATTGTATTGATTTTACCCAATATATTCTAAGCATAATCTAATGACAAAGGAATATATATTCCTTGATATGTCAATTATTAATCTCATCGTTTTTTCCTATTCCTTCTTTAGCACTCTTAGGCATGCATAAACTGCAGACAAAAGCTCTGATCTTACACCATCACTCTCTGGCTGAGACTCCTGCGCCACTGTGTGGAGTCCCATTGATTTCAGTGGCTGTGGGCAAGAACAGCTGGTGTCCAGAGATGTTTTAGATCCAGAATGATGGCCAAGTATGGAAGACCTGCCTGTTTTCAGCTAGGCGTAATGGAAATGGAAGAAGGCTAAAATACAGAAGCTGAGCCAGATGTCTGCCAATTCCTAAAGTTTTTAAGAAGACCATTCCCAGGGTCAGTGCCTCTGGCTGAGGTTGAGTGTAGTCAGAGTAGGAAGGATTGTGACTAAGGCACTTCCCTTTCTTCTTTCTGGTGGATATAGGGGCTCTCACATTTCCCTGTTGAGCGGGGGATCGGTTTTCATTCTGGAAACACGTTTGGCAGCAAGAGGATGTGTGAGCTATGGAATCAGAGATTTGGAAGGTCTTCAGTGACATTTCTCCATTCTTAGCACATCATTTAATGACAGCACTTGATGGCCAGGTCCTAAATCCAGCACCCAGTCTCAGAAGTCAGGCCAGACATTGCATGTTTGTGTGCAGGAAGCTAGGGGAGTGCTCTCCAGACGTGTCTTGGACCTACCGTGGAGCTACTTTGCTTAGACTGCTCCAATCGCACAGTTACTCTAACTTTCACAGGATGAAGACAAGTTTTTAAAACAGAGCTTCTTTCTTTTCCGTAGCATTTTCAAGTCTTACCCGTTCTGCTCCCTGGATTGCCCGTCCAGGCACTCACCCAGGATATCTTAAAGGTCTTACTCAGTTTTCATGCAGCCCTTGCCAGCACCTGGTCCTGTGCAGTAGAGGCCATGGAGGAGGCAAGTAGATGGTTCTCAGAGCGGACAGAGGCTGGTGGCTTAACATATCTTCTGGTATCCAGAAGAAAGAAGTTCAGAAAACTTCAAGGGGAGGGGGGAGTAAAAGCAATCAAGAATCCACTGAGAGACAGGAAGGAGGAATAGTAAAAGGAACTCAAGGTCTTGATGGCAGGTAGTACTTTATGAGGGTTTATTTTGGCTGTGAAACTCATTGCTTTCACTACCACTGTGCACAGTGTTGGCCTGTGGGAACAAGATGGCGGTGTTTGGGCTGCTACCTTGTGAAAAGCTGCCTAGGAATGTCAGCTTGTTTGGTGGGGCTCTTGGTGCAATGTAGCTAATGTCAGAGACATCTATCTAGCATGGAAACAGCCAGCCAAAGACCATTCTTAGGGCTGCAAGAGGTGTAAGTTTGGCAGCCTTAGAGCTCCTGTGTAAGCTTCACTATGTTTCTATTGTGTTGTGCTTTATAAAACGTCCTTTCCCACAGGTTTTATTGCACTGGGCTGTGGCAAGATCAAGTGTGAACTGACCACTACGAGATCTGTCACTTACATTGTTAAATTTAAAAATAATAGTAATCCTGGTTCTAGAAAAATCTTTCTCCCTCTGCAGCCAAAGGTCCATCTTCCTTTAGAGCAGTTGTATCCTTTGCATTCCCTTACTTGGCTGCTTGCTCATCTTTCATGAGGATAAACATAGAGTTTGAGGGAATTTCCCAGGTGGAAACTCCCTGTTCTTTATGAGAACATTGTGTGCAGCATTAACTGTGTGCAACAGCCACTACACTTTACTTTTGGTCCAGTATCATTATCTTTCTTGGGGGGAAAAAAAGGTGACAAAATAACTTACTCACCCCTTATTAGTTGTCCAGATTCCAATCTCACTTTCCCCGCTGTAAATCCAGGGTAACTCCACTGAAGCAATGCTATTAGTCCAGCTTTCGTCTATGGAATTACCCATCTTCATTGTCTCGAGGAGATATCCGGTAGAGATTGACAAAGTTGTCTAACAAACAAAACCGTCTCTTTCCAGTTGTGTGAATTGCAGCCAACGCTCCAACCGTTCACAGCCCAGAAAAGTATTTTTGGATATGGGCAGCTCATCAGTTCAACAGAAATATTGCTATGCCTTAGCAGGGCAGCTAACTTAGGACAAGTAACTTAGGCGGTGGATTTTGTCTTAGCAGTTCTGTGAATGTAACTATCTGGTTATAATTTATGATAGAAACACAGAAGGGTGTGAATACTGATTGACAGTTACTCTGGGAATGGGGAAGAGGTGGGTAAGCTGAGTTACATTGCTTAAATGCTGTCACTGGCAGACTATAAGCATCTTTAAAACCCTGTGAAAAGTACAGATGCCTCTTCTAAAGGCAAGAGTAACTGTTTTCTGTTGCCAAATACTCTTCAAGGAGTTATTACAATTTGTAAACTAACAAATTTCTTTGCCATTACAAATCACCAGCTCAGGCAGATTTCAGTCAGTGTGTCCCCTTGTCACCCCGCTGCACTGTCCATGTTGAAGATGCACTCCTTTTATTCTGCCAAAGCTGGGTTGTTGTTTTGTTGGGTTTTTTTAACGAACCAGCTGGAAGATGAGATGCTTGCCTGCTTTTGCAAGTCTGTATGATAAGAGCTGATCCTTCGGTTGAACTGCACTGATGATGAGGCTGAGGCTTTCTGAAAGCTCTTTCAGTTTAGGCCCATTCAGCTCTTCGCGACACCAAAATAAGCTTAAGTTTTGGAAAAGATGGTTTTACATCCAAATGATCTTAATCCTTTCCTTAGCAATTTTAAGAAAAAGAGCTACAATAAGCGCAAAGTGCAAGCCTCAAGCCTGTTCTCTCAGTCCTTGCAGATGCAGGTACTAACGTGCTGGAATTCAGCAACAGTGCTTGTATTGGTAAAAACTGCTTGTAAAACTAAGAGGTGCAAGGTAATTCTTAGTGCATGTAACTTGGCTACTCAGTGTTAAGTAGCGAATCTAGCTAAATTAAATATTGATTAAAATGTTTAGGCTCAGCTTGCAACATTTTCAGCTTTAAACTCTGAATGCATTTCTTTGTATTGGGAAAAAGGAAAAAAAAAAAGATAACTTGGAGTTTTAATAATGAATTGGTTTGAAGACCAAGCCCTGGAACAAGTCCCGAAAGCAGGAAAATTATTCTGACTAACATATGGGAAAGCAAATGAAGGTAAAGGCAGTGCTCCATAGGGAAGGGAGAGTTGGTTAGCCATCTCAGCCAAGTAGACAACAGAAAGTCTAAATGAACTAGACTAGATGTGTTTTTCTATGTAAAGAGTGACTTACACCAAGTAAAAAGCCATGTGATTCAGGCTAGGAAAAGTACTGTCTCACTGGGAATAATGAAGTACAATTCTTTTTAAAATAAAATTAGAATTCAGTTCTGTAGTTCCCTCACCCCGTTTTAATGGCACCCTGCCTCATGAGTTTTCAGTGGCTTTGTCTTTACTTTCCATGTTTATTCATAACTTATATTACACTGAAGGCCTTTTTGTGAGAAAGTGATATTATCTTGCCATGATTACTTCATGGATATTAAAAAGGGAAATCATAAATTCTATGCTGTTTTCTTAATTTATGTACCCAGTCTCTTTTTTCCCCCTATGCTAACAATGCAGGACAGAGTCCAGCACAGGCTTTAAGTCTCAGGCAGTGTAGTTCCAAAAAGGCTGATATGTATGAGATTATCATCACAAAAGCCTTCCAGAGACCTTGCAGGTACCGGCTTCTCCAGAGGAACTGGCTGCTGTTCCAGCTAATGGCAATGCAGTCTTTATGGACGTACCCCAAATTCCCCTGTCAGTGGATGCACACAATGTGCTTCTAGAGATGTGCAGCATAAACATTATGGGTTGAAGCCATTCTCTTTGAGCTTTGGATTGTGAAATAGAGAATAGTAAAAATTCCTGTGGCCCTGTTGAAATCCATCTCCTGAACAGCAGAACTGGGTTTTGCTGGTGGCAGGTAGCGCGCTGTCAGTCCCAGCAGCGAGATCTGCAGCTTGGTTCCTATGCTGCTTGGATAGCTGACTCAGCTGAAGACTTTCAGGTGCTCTGAGGTCTGAGTGCAAGGATGCCAGTCAGTGTCCGTCACCATATAATTGACCTGATATTGTTCATTTATCACAAAGACTATTGCTGACTTGCGGGGCAATAGCTCCGGCCCACTAGCTATGAGTGGTGTCAGAAACCTACACCAGGGCACCCCAATTCTTTGTGCTACTTGTTTGAAGTGGCACCCCCCATTTTGTGGACCATTATAGTTACTTTGGGAACAAAGGTGTGACAGGTATGAATGGAGCTTTATAACACTGTGAGATGGACTGGGATGTGCAAAAACGAAATTTTTTTTGAACGACAATATTTATGTACATAATAGTATTAAGTTTGAGAAAAATACAGGGCAAGTACAGAAAGAATGTAAACATGGATGTAGTGGAATGGACTACCTAGTGCAAGCCTGGCTGGTGGGTGCTGGGAAAGGATAAAAAAAAAAAAAAAAAAANAAAAAAAAGCAAGGAAAAAGAAAAAGAAAATATAGCATGGAAAATCAGGGGCCAATTCTATCAAACTAAAATTAGGGTAGGTTTAGATTGGGTATTAGGAAAAAGTTCTTCACAGAAAGGCTTGTTAAGCGTTGGAACAGGCTGCCCGGGGAAGTGGTGGAGTCGCCATCCCTGGAGGTATTTAAAGGATGGGTGTCTTAGGGACACGGTTTAGTGGTGTTTTTGGCAGTGTTAGGTTGATGGTTGGACTTGATGATCTTAAAGGTCCCTTCCAACCTAGAAAATTTTATGATTCTATGAAGTAAATAGATTCAATTTTGATGGAGTTACTCTGGATTTAAATACTTGTTTAACTGAGAGCTGTACCTGGCCTTAAGCACTGTCTTCCTGGTTCTCCATAGTCTTCTAGTTCTTGCCCCAACCTCTTTCTACCAGTATAACATGATTTACCATTTTACAAAGAGTATCCATGTTATTTATGATGTGTAGCTTAGTGTTCCCCAACTGAGAGCAGGGCCGGTTTGTGTTAGGCATGGCACAAGCATTCTGTTCCTCCACAGCGTGCAAACCCTGTTCAGGCATTCCCCAAGTATTAATCACCACTGTACTCTAGAGCTGAGACTGCTGATAGCAAGGCTTGGTATTAATAATGGGTGTTTTATATCTTCAAGAAGTGCATCAGGAAATAAACTCTGTCTGGAGAGATACCAAGTGACATTCATAGAATGGTTTAGGTTGGAAGGGACCTTAAAAATCGTCTAGTTCCAACCCCCCTGCCATGGGCAGGGACACCTCCCACTAGACCAGGTTGCTCAAAGCCCCATCCAGCTTGGCCTTAAACACCTCCAGGGATGGAGCTTCCACAACTTCTCTGGACAACCTGTGCCAGTGCCTCACCACCCTCACAGTGAAAAATTTCTTCCTAATATCTAATCTAAATCTACCTTCTTTCAGTTTGAAGCGATTACCCCTCGTCCTATCCCTTCACTCCCTGATGAAGAGTCCCTCCCCATCTTTCCTGTAGGCCCCCTTTAAGTACTGGAAGACTGCTATATATAAGGTCTCCCTGGAGCCTTCTCTTCTCCAGGCTGAACAACCCCAACTCTCTCAGCCTGTCTTCATAGGAGAGGTGCTCCAGCCCTCTGATCATCACATTTGTTGTTGTTTGGGCCACAGGAGGCTGAGCCATAGTCTGCAGAAGTCAGCAAGACATTTTCTGTAGATATCAGTGTCCCTGACCAGAGTTGCCACTTTTCGTGCTAAACAGAATGAAAAACACAGACCATTTGAGCTGACCTTAGTATTCCTCATTCTCTGACAAGCATGCGTGTGCATCATTATGCTGTATGGACAATTGTAATTTTCCACCCCAAAAGTTACTTCAATCTGTTTCCTGCCTATGGCATTAATTTGCAATCCACTTTGGGATTTCTTCTAAAGCACGCCATTAATTTTTAATTCTATTTTTTAAATATCACAAAAACATTTTCATCAGCATTAAGTGATTACCATCACTCGTACTATCCAGCCATCAGGTACATGGCTTGCTATGAGGATGGTCGTCACAGAGGAAGAACACAGTAAGCCATGGCTTTCTTGGGTCTCTCTGTCCAAATGTATGTTGTAAACTGAATGACAAAAGCAAGAAGCTATTTTCCACCCTAAGATACACCCATTTGAACTTACAGCAAAGGCAAATTTTACAAAGCTTTCATTCTGTGTGGGCCTTTATGACTAGCCACATCTTTGAGTGCATTCCAGTAATTCCTTAAGCACTGTGCCTAACGTCTGTCCAGTGGGGTTTGTTCTCTCGCTGTTGCCATGTGTCCATGCTTTCCAGTCGATCTTTTCAACAAAAAAGCATCAGTCTCTCTAGACTCTGCTTCCTGCTATTTTTGCTCAAACTTCCCTTCCTTTCTCAGATAAGGCCCGTCTTCATCCAGATATCCAAAGCAACTTAGCAGGCTACTGAGAAGTTTCATCAGTTGCAGTTGCTGTGTGGGAAGATACAGACTTTTTTCTCAAAATAACTCTTCTGTGAACTTGTGTGCTATTTCCTTTTCCTGCCTCGTAAGACCTTGAATAGTTCCCTAATTTTGGTTGTTGGAAAGCTGTCACTAAGCTCTTCTCATTGCCTAAGCAGAAACAAAACAGAAATTCCGGCATGGATGACCATCTCAAAACCAGTGCCTGCTGTGAGCCTGCAGTTCTGGGATGGCTCTTCTGACGGTGAGACTCAATCCTGACGGGCAGTGATAGCTGTTGAGGACTCCACTGTGTTTGACCCTTTCGGCAAGTGACCTTCTTTATGTGCGTCTACTGTCACATGCAGGGCTTTACACCATCCAAACCTGCCCCAAATGCCTACAGCTAGTCCTCTAGCACAAAAGCCTCTTCTTCAGAAGTGGATGTTTTATCCTTGGAAGACAACAACTAACAGTGTCACCAAAGGCCCTGTCTGCCCTTTTTGGCATAGTAAAGATCCCCTGAGCTTTCTCAATAAGTTTTCTTCAGTTTCTTTGTAAAAAGCCTTCCCTCCTCAAGTGCAATTTTTCCATCCCCCCCCCTGCTGTCCCATTCAGTGTTAGGAATGAATCATGGCTGTGAAGTAAATTCATCATCTGCTGAAATCAATGTTTCTCAGCACTGTAAATGAAACCAATTCTTGCTGTCACGAGGATGGCCTGGCCCTCATGTGAGAAGGGACGGAATAGAGGGAAAGATTGGGGTGGTCCTGAAGTCAGACTTGCTGCTTCTGCCATTGCCAGTGCAGTGGGAAGAGGGGAGAGTAGTGCCTGGTGCAGTTGGGTGGGCTGTCTTCATCAACCACAGGTGGCACGGAGAGGAACAATGGGCACGGAACTACACAGGCAAATGGAGAGAAACCTGAAAAAACACATAATCCACTACAGCAGGCAGCAGTCTTGTGGAAAATTAGTACATTAAGAGTATTGGTCACTATAGTTGCAGTTAGTGAGATTCATTAGGAGCAATCACTCACAGTTATTCCTGCAGCATCTTTTAATCATGGGGCTTCAAAGCATCTACCAGAAAACAAACAAACAAACAAACAAACCAAACAAAACCACTAAAAATCCCCCAACATTTAAAAGGTTTTGAGCCCCAAATCAACACTTCTCGCTTGGTATAAATATAAATAAAAATTGTATAAACAAAACCTCAGTTAATTTGTAAAGTCAAGCACTCAGAAAATTCTACAAATATATTTCTGTACAAATTTATTGGGGTTTTTTTTACACAGCAGCTGCAGCTCCTGAAGCATCTTACAAACACTGGAAAATCTTCACTATACCTCTCTAAAAAGGTGAGATATGGACTGGATAAGTGGCAATAAAGTGGATGGAAAATTGGCTGGACTGCTTGACTCAAAAGGTTGGGATCAGCAGTACAAAATCCACCTGGTGGCAGGTTAACTACTAGTGGTGTCCCTCTGGGACTAGTACTGCAGCCAACACTGTTTAATGCATTTATTAACAACTGGAACCTGTGGAGGATACTAAATTGTAGGGATATGGTTGAGATCACGAAGATGATCAGAGGGCTGGAGCACCTCTCCTATGAGGACAGGCTCAGAGAGTTGTTGTTCAGCCTGGAGAAGAGAAGGCTCTGGGGAGACCTTATAGCAGCCTTCCAGTATCTGAAGGGGGCCTGCAAGAAAGCTGGAGAGGGACTTTTTATAAAGGCATGAAGTGATAGGATGAGGGGTAGTGGCTTCAAACTGGAAGAGGGTAGATTTAGATTAGATATCAGGAAGAAATTTTTCACTATGAGGATGGTGAGGCACTGGCACAGGTTGCCCAGGGCAGTTGTGGATGCCCCATCCCTGGAAGTGTTTAAGGCCAGGTTGGATGGGGCTTTGACCAACCTGGTCTATGGGAGGTGTCCCTGCCCATGGCAGGGGGGTTGGAACTAGATAAGGTCCCTTCCAACCCAAACAATTCTATGATATGCTGGAAGCTGCTTTTTAGAGGGATCCTGACAGTGGGACTCACAGGAGCCTCATGACAATCAGCAAAGGCAAATGCCAGGTCCTTCATGTGGGATGGAATAACCTTGTGCAATGGTTCAGTATGGTCAACTGTCTAGAAAGCAGCTTTTCAGAAAGCGACCTGGGTGTTTTGGTGGATCTCAAGCTGAATGTGTGTCAGCAATATGCCACTATGGCAAAAACCAACCATGTGCTGGGCTGTATTAGCAAGGGTACAGCCAGCAGGTCAAGAGAGGTCATTCTTCTCTTTTATTCCACACTTGTGAAACCACAGCTGGAGTACTGTGTCCACTCTGGAGTTCCACAGTTCAAGAAATTCATTGACAAACTGGAGTAAGACCAGCAGAGGGTCACCAGGATGGTGAGGGGGCATGAGCACATGATGTTTGAAGAGACGCAGTCAGAGCTAGGTTTGTCCAGTCCCATGATGAGAAGGCCAAGGGGAGATATTTTTGCTCTCCGCAATTCAGTAACGGGAGTCAGACTCTCCTGTGTGGTGCACGGTGACAGGATGAAAGGCAATGGGCGCAAACTGCACCAAGGGAAATTCATTCAGATGTTAGGAAGATAATTTTCACCATGAGGGTAGTTCAGCACTAGAACAGGCTGCCCGGGCGAGATGTGTCGTTTCCATGCCAGCAGACATTGAAAACTCAACTGGACAAGGTCCTGAGCCTGCTGGACTAACTTTGCATGGGAGGAGGGACAAGATGACTTCTCAAGGTCTCTTCTAACCTAAATGACCCCAATTCTAAGGGGAAGGGCCACTGAGGGGAAGTTCAGACCTACTAAAAGCTATTGCTTCCGATATGAAACCTACTGGTTGAAAAGGATGTGAAATACTTTTCATGCCATCCAATGAAAACAGCTGAGATTTTAGAATTTTCAAATTTTTTAGTAGGTGAACACAAAGACCTTTCTATCTTTTGTATTGTTTTGTTTTTGTTTCTCTAAAAGGACATGAGAAAAGATTACCTATTTGTTTGGTAATCAAATAGCAGTTGAACCTGAACCTGGAGCTCTTTCATCCAAGAAGAGTGCTCTGATCTTCAGGCCAGAAGGTGGGAACCTTCCTCCACTTTCCCTGGCACAGCATATACTTTATCAGGAAAAGTAGCTCCAAAAAGGGTAAGTGAGGCATTTTTGCAGGGAAAATAATTTAGAAATTTCTGACCAGGTCTACGTGGCCCCTGCAGTGCAGGACCACACAGCAACTTTAGAACAAAAAGGAAAGAAATAACTCACTCACATTGCAAACTGCTGTATTTCTGAAATAGAAGGAAATTGTGAAGACAAAGATGTTGGCCAGGATTTTGGGATTAACACCTCTGAAATGTGAAATATGTCCCAAGACAGATTATAATCATAAATGATAGAGCTTTGCTTTTGTGTCTCACACAGTAATGATGTATTTGATCAGAGCAGGGACTTCCTACAGAAAAAAAAAGCAAGAATGAGACTTCAGGCTTTCAGCTCATGTGGTCATCAGGCATCTTGTGACTGTGGTGCTTTCGTGTGTGGCAAGAGGGGCAGTGGTAACTACAGTTTTGGGGCAGATGTCATGAGCAAGATTAAAATGCTTTCAGTGATAAAGACTGGTGTTATCTTCCTTGCATCATTCAAACAGTGCAGAGAGATGTAAATCTGTCCTAAATATCACATCAAATGTTTGTTGGCTGCTTCTTCACCACCTCTTTTGCCGGAGACGGTTGGTTACAGCTGGAAAATGCTCCCGTCTGCATGATAGTGTCCTGGACATCACCCTGTCAGCCAAGTCTGAGGAGGTGAACATGGGGGGAAAACGGGCCCTTGTGATTCTTATTGCCTCTCCTTCAGTTGAATCCAGATTACATTCAGCTGAAAAACTGATATTTTATCTTTCCATTTTAATCTTCCATTGCAGTCATGAGCTCTTTGGGGTGGGCATAGCCTCTGCCTGGGTGTCCAGTGCCTACCACAGCAGGTCGCTGGCCTCTGGGCACTACTGCAATAGGGTAATACTATCCCCAGCCATCCAGATGTGGGCACAGTCGTACTGTGGATAACGGTGACAGCAAAATAAGAACCAGGAGGGAGTTATTTTTGTGCTGCTGGTAATGACAGGGCATTTGGGGAACAGCAAAGTCCATGCTGCTGTGCTGTGTGTTAGCTATCAGTGTCGTGCTATGTTGTCTTGAATGAAGACTTTTTATCCAGTTCCCAAGTGCTTGGTGAATACAGGGAAGGTTATGTTGAATGGATTTAACGGTCAAAAATTGACCATCCTGACTCGTAGCTGGCTGGCGCTTGGCTGAGGCCCGAGGAGGCTAAAAGCTGCCCTTTGCCATCAGAGGCACATTTGGGAGTTCCCAAGAAACCTAAGAGCACTTGGCATCCCACAGCCGCCCTGGAAATCCCAGGAAACCTTCTGTTACAACATGTTTACTGCCTTGATTTTGCTTTGACCCCTGGATCCCCGTCCCCTCCCTGGTTCTCCGTTCCGTGCCCTGGCCCTTCGCGCTGGCCCTGCACCCACCCCACACCCTCTCTTGGTGCAGAGCAGGAGGACGGCCCCACTAGACCGCTAACAAAGGTTTGCTCAGAAAAAGCTTCACCACATCCAAAGCCAGGATGTAACTCCGGAGAAAAACATTGCTCTCCTGAACGAGGCCACTGTGTTTAAATCGGGCAAGGAAAGTTTTTAAATAGCTTTAGCAAAGCCTGTTTACCAAGCCTGTGAACTCTCAGGCCATGAGAGGGAGCTTTTAAAATGCTCTTCATGTACAGGAAAGCCTTTTGTCTTCTCGAGTTCTGGCCGCACTGCCCAGCTCACCAGCGGGCTCCCGTCCTTTGCCCCTCTGCTGAAAGCCAAAGCTGCCGGCAGCGCGCGGTGACGCAGCCGCCCGGTTCTGGAGCGGTCCTTATCTCGTGTTTATACTCTCAGCGCACAGCGCGCGGCGGCGGAAGGAGCCTGCTGCAGCTCTGCCTGCCTTGGCTGGCGACAGAAAATGTGCTGTCGGGTGAGTTCAGAGAGGTGACTAAGTCAAAGGGGATTCATTTGCTTTCCGTCACCCCAGTGTTTTCGTTTCTGCTTTCACTTTTAATAAATCTTTGAGTTTAGAAAAGCATTGTGTGTGAGCGGTTATGCACAATTTGGCAGAGGGGTGTTAGTTGTTAAACTGTTAGCTTTGCCTCATGGTGGTAAGACCAGTATTTCTGATAAGCCTGTGGCAACGGCCATAAGAAGTCTCATAACCACAGTTAAATAACAAGCAGTTCTTACAGCTCGGAGCCAGGGGACAGGGTCAGGCACCCAACCGCCACGGCACCTTACATTTAACCAGTCAGCTCTGCCGCTCCGGTAGTTGTCATCAGGGGCTGATGTTATACGCAGTTATTTTCTCCTGTGGCCTCGTTTCACGTCTCTGTCACCCCGGGGCCGTCACCAGAGAACAAATCGATGTGATACAGTGAGGAGCAAGGCAGAGTTTAAGATATCTGAGTTTTTTCATTGTACTTCTAGATTATCCAGTGTTCAGCATTGCAGGACATAGTCTTATTAAAGGTGTTTAACTTTTGAAGTTTCAGAATTTCTCATTTGCAAAACAACCCTATCATGTTCTTTTACATTTTGTACCTGTAGGTAGATATATCTGTATATAACAATTTGAGGCCCAGCTGGATGGATTATTCTTCTCGAGCTTTTGGATGGAAATCTTGAGCTTTTTAAAACAGTCACGACTGGATTATAACATTTTCATATGTGGTCTTGTTTTTGGAAGGTGGGTTGGAATGTTTTTAAGTTTGTAATTTTTCTTACTGTGCAAATGTCCCTAGAGGAGGAGGCAGATTTAATCTTTTTAAGAGGCCCTCTCAGGCTTATAACCGCCACAGGCTGTATTTTATATGGGGACCATTTGACAGTGTCTTGGAGCATTTATCTGCAAACTTATTGAAGCTCAAATATCTGATCAGTTCCAATATAGACAGCCTCTGCTCAGATGCTCCAGCATCCATCCAGTACAACTTGCTTCTCCTTCGTTTGGATCAATAATGGCTAATAAGGATGAAGGTAACACATCAGACTCCTTCAGTGGACTATTGCTGCTTCCCGACAAGCTGTTGGCTGAAAGGAGGGACCCTGCAGGCAGTTTCTGTTAAGAAGAAGAAATAACAATAAACAGGTTTTCTTTTTTAATGCAATCCCTTTCATTTACAAAGTACGTGCAAAAGTCTGTTTCTTTTAGAGCAGAAGGAATCAAATAGGAGTGACAGCATCTTGGAGCTGGGAACAAAGACAGTATCTTTCAGCCAAAAGTCTGTGGTAGGGTGGGGGGATTTTTCCTGCTATGACGACTTCTATGTTTGTCTGCACTTAGTTGCTATCTTTTTTTCTCTGCTGTGTCTGCATGTCTTTTACATCACACAAACCACCAGAGATAGCAAAGGAGCCACTCTGCCTTTGTTATGAAGCGAAATCTTCATTGTTTGAGTGATTTGGTTCCAGAAGGGAGCCTAAGCCTTTTTGTAACGATGGGAAGTGGCTATGTCCAGCCCCTAACATTACTTAGCGCTGTAATAGCTCTGCAAGTCTGAGAGCACAGACAAGGAAGGGGCTGTAGGTCTAATTTTTCATGAGACCAACGTATGCACTCAAAAACTATACATAAATCTTTGGGCAACTAAGCTTTTTTTATAGCTCTGAGACAGAAGCTGCAATTTTCATGGTACTGGTTGGGAATGATGGGTTTGAGATCAGTTTACTTTCAATAACATAATTTTAATAGACTAAGGTAATGACACCCATGGACCACGGCGGCTGTTATACTTGGGGGAGATGGTGACAGGTAGGGAGCACTTGAGGACTGAGGGATTAGCTGGTGTAGGAGGTGTGAAACATTGCAGGATGACGTGAAGCAAACGTCTCTGCTGATTTGCTGATTCTTAGTAGCTAGAAGAGGTGAATATTATTTTCTAGGCTTATTTTTGGTGTGTCTTTCTTGCAAACTGGTAAGTAGAGGTGAGGTAGTTGTTTTGTGAAAAATGCTCTCTCACGGGAAGCTGGCTTAAAGGTAGTCTTGGAGAGGTCATCCTGCTGGGCAGTGGTCCTGGGCTCACTTCTTCAGAGACCGCAGCACATCACAGCTAGAGTCTCCCCCACCACCACCATTCTGCACCAGGGAGAGTAGTAAAAAGGAATCCAAGATACAGTCACGTGAATTTTCTAGTGATTTTAGGGTTTTTTTTCTTGTCCTGTCTTGTCTGATAAACTTGTCCAGCCATCCCCAAGTAATTTTGATTATCATTTCTGGCACAGATGAGAAAACGCACTACTGATTGGCTTCAGGTTAGTTTAGCTCTGAGAGGGCGTGCGTGTGGTTATGTGTGGGTGTGGTGCATGCGTATGCTTATCAAAATCAGATAACACCAGAAAACTAATTACAACTTTTAACTGTCGTTGCAATCTCTTCTGTGGAAGAGAAGTTTTCACATGAATATTTCTTGCATTAGAGGTGAAATCAGATCCCTGTCCCGCACTTGCTGTGTTTGGAGCGTTGCCAAAAAAACTCTTCTAAAAAGGCATTCCTACTGGAATATGTCATGGACTATTCCCGCTCCCAGCTCTGACGGGCTTCAGACGGGGAGCTGGAATGCAGACTTCCCAGTCACACACAGGAGCGGCGGCATTTGGGGGGCTCACTTTACAACCTAGAGAAAATAAGCACCAAGGCAGGGGCAACAGCGCATGAAGATGACAGGGAGAAGTAAGCAAATGCCATGTGCTGTGTGTAGGGAGCTCAGCAAATCCACAGCTCTACAAATCTGCATTTAACACTAGCCAGAGCTTAAGCCGGTGGAATGATTAGCTGGGATTTACGCATACGCACTTGTACTAAAAAGTTGGTTTTATTGCTTTAAAAGGCAATATCCCCACAGTAGAATGGGCTGCCTAAAGAGTACAGTAAAAAGCAAGGAGAGAAGGAAGCACCTGAGCCGAGTAAAGTGAGATTTAGGTCATGGAAAACTCTTTAAGGCAGAGCATTAGATGCAGAGTCCTCTTCAATCATCTTCTGGTTAGCCCATCTCTCTTAGAAGGGACTACCCGGCTGAGAAAGAAGTGTAAATACATATATTCTGAGCTAGGGATAATTTCATTTTAGGTTCTTTGTTTCCCAGGTTTATTTTAAACAAGCAGACCCACAACCTCCCAGTAAATATTTCCTACTTCCTTTGGTGTCATGTCAGATTAAACCTGGAATATCTTTTAGACATCATGTGAAAATGGTTCTGTTTTCACTGGGTTACTGTCATGAATATCAACAGACTGTGATAATAAAAATGTTGATCTCTGTGGCTGCTGAAAGAGCGACATTAAGTGAATCTCTCTGATATTTAATTTGCAAACTGAATTGCACCTATTTAGGGAGGGGGAAAACAGCAACGCTTGTATTGATGAGAAATTCTGCATTTAAAAACACTCCTTATTAATGATTCAAACCATACAGTTCCTAGGAGCTGTAAACAAGTTCAGTATTCTGTACACTAATCCATAACCATTATCATATGTAGAGAACAAGAAGTTACTCACAAACAGATGTTCCCTCTGCCAAACCCATTAATTTAATGCACATTTTACTTTCCAAGTCCTAGTTAGCAGCTTTCAGTGGTGGGCGGATTACATGAAAGGATGGAAAAGCAGGGATTAGTTTGCCTGCAAAGGAGCAATGTCTTCATGTTTGTTCTGGAGTCTTTTCCATCTTGCCTTGCAGTGGAAGGGTTATTCCTCTTGGACTTGCTCTCACTGCCCTGGAGGGCACTGAGATTTATGTTTCCCGGCACTGTGAGGCACTACGAGATGCCAAACTTGTTCTGTTACCAGAGAGCTGCATCATTAAATGTGCTCTCTGCACTGACCAGTAACGAAGCCTGACGTTCACAAATGCTTATGCCCAGAGAAGGCAATTACCTTGCCTAAGTTATAGGTGAGCTTTCAGGGAAAGGCATGCCAAAAGCTAAGGGTGGAGGGAGAATTACTGCTCAAAGCATGACTAATTTCAGAGTTAATACTTATTTCTCAGGGCCTAGTTCCGTCAGGTTTTAAGTATCTCCAAGTATGGAGATTCCACCACCCTTTCTGGGCAATCTGTCCCACTGGTTAAGTACTCCAGTGAAATTTTTTTCCTTATGTCCAGATGGAATTCCTCTTGCAACTTGTAACCACGTCTACTGTCCTTTTGCTATGCACTTCCAAGAAGCATGTAACTCAGTCTTTGCTGGAACTCCCTGTTAGGTAGACGTAGCCACAGAACCCACAAAAAGATGCTATTCTGGATTTGGTGTGGGGCGGTGGTGCACAGAACCTACTTCAGATGTTAATGGGAGAGCAGTTCTGTGATAATAATCACAGTAGAGTTATCTCGGTGTTGCAATGGGAGAGAACAACCCAAGCATTTTCAGCGTATGGATATTCAGTTTCAAGACAGTTATATCAAATTGAGATTTAAAAAAAAAAAAAAGAAAAGAAAAAAAGAAAGAAAACCTTAAAAGGAACAGTCCAAAAAGCAAGAAGGGAACAGGCAGACTAAATGCTTTTAAAAAATACTAAATTAAAATTCCAGGTAGAAGTTGTGCCACAATTTGAAAAGAAAGCAATGATGTGGTCCGAAAAGGCCATTTCACAGCTCAATAGCAACATTAAGGATGCTATCGCAGGCAGTAAGTTAATGTTTAAGAAATGGGAAGCTTACCCAAATTAGGAGAACAGGAAAGCCCATAAAATATGGCAAATCAACCATATACCAGAAATTAAAAGGGCTAAAAAAGAATGTGAGTTGAGCCTTGCAAAGACTGATAGTAAATAGTTCTTTATATAGCAAAGGCAGGAAGCCAACTAGTTTAATGACAAATATGTAAAAGGGCACTCGGGGAAGACAAGGAAACAGCAGAAATGCTCAGTGGGTTTTATGTACCAGTTTTTCCTGCTGAAGACATAAGGGAGAGCCCCAAACCCAAAATATTTTTTATAGCAATTCATCAGAAGAGCTAGACCAATCTGAACTGAATTCACAGACATATCAGACCAAACAGATAAGCTGGAGGTCAGTAAACCAGCAGGACCAGGCACCATTTACATGATAATTCACATATGAAGCTGCAGAACTGCTGGCCAAGGTCTGTCAACTGTCATTGCAAATGGCCTCTGTGCCGAAGGAGGGCAGAGCTGCCAATGTAGCTCCCAGTTAGAGGGGTCCTGGGGAACAACAGATCGGCAAGTCTGACTTCCAGCCCTCCTATGACAGCAGAGCCCTAAGATCACTGTACACGTGGGGAAACGTGGTGTCGAGGGAAGCAGTCAGCACAATTTCTGTAAGGGACAATCGTGTCTCACCAGTGTGCTGGAAGTCCATGGAGGGGGTAACAAGTAGGTAGCTAAATCGGACGTATTGTATTTTGATTTTCAGAAAGCTTTTGACAGTTTCTCAACAAAGGCTCTTGTCCTGGTTTGAGGTAAAACAGCACCAATTTTGTTCAGTAACTTTGCTTCTTAGCTAGTCCTCTTCTAACTACTGAAATTAACGGCATATTGTGCAGACAATGTTCCCTCTCAGAGTGATAAGACCTATGTTTATAGCTGATGCTCAGGCATGGTATGCAGAGAGGCTCCTGCTTATACTTATTGCTATAACACCCAAGGCCAACCAACTTTGTTATTTGCCCCGTTGGAGGGTTGGAAGTGGAAAAGCACAGTGGGGTCCCACCTGCAGGGAGGAGTGGACAGGACAGGTGACCCAAAACTGACCAACAGGGTATTCCATCCCATCTGCCTCATGCTCAGTATAAAAGCTGAGGGATCAAAGGGTCAGCTCTCTCTTTCTTCAATGGTCTGTGTCTGAGGAGGACTCTGTCTGTTCGTCTGCCTGTGATCCCGATCCTGAATGCAGATCCTGAATCCAGATCCCGTCCATCACTGAGTCCAGACTGGGACTGCCCCAGTGCCAGCCGGTGGCATGATTGTCATCTTGATATGGTTTTGTATATATTTTTCTTTATTTCTTTTTATTTTATTATTAATATTTCATTAAAGTAGTTTAGTTCCTTCTAAACTCATAAGTCTCTTTTTCCCTCCTCTGCCTCTCTCTTCGAAGAGGGGTAGAGGGGAGCATCTGTAGGTCCCATCTGGGGTCCCCCACGTCCCCAGTAGCCGATTTGGCCAAACCATGATAGCGATGAAGATGCTAAATCACCACAGACTGGAGAAAAGGTCCTTTTGTAATTTGAAAGTAGAAAGGAAAGGTTGGGGCTCAAAAGTGACTTTTCAAGGATGGAGAAAAAGCAGCAACAGAACCCCTCGGAATCAGTTCTGCATCTGGTATTATTCAACATATTTAGCAGCAGCCTGGAGTAAGGGTGTGTGTCATGGCATGCCCAGGTTTGCAGGCAATAGCAAACTCATTTGTCTGCTGAAGTGCTGAGCCGTTGGTGAAGGACTCCAAGAGGACTTAGCGAAACCGAGGGAGGGGGCAGAAAGGTGGCACATGAGCTTCAGTGTACACAAAGGTAAGATGATGTCTCATGTAGAATAATCAGAACCATGTTTACATAGTGCTGAACTCACAACTGGCAGCTGCCATTCAAGAAAAAGCTCTTGGAGTCACCATTGACAGTTCCCTGAAAACCTCGGCTCAGTGTGCTGTGGCAGCCAAAAGCCTGGAAAATGGTGACTGTCCTCAGGGAGGCTACTGAGAAGAAGACAGAGGGCACCATTTTGCTTCTCCAGCTTGGTGCACCCATGTCTGGAGCAGTGTGTGTGGTTCTGGTCTCTGCATCTGAAGAAGGATACAGGTGGTTAGAGAAGGGCAACTGAAAGGGCCACGGGGATCAGCCTCCTTATGAGGAAAGACTGGAAAGCCAGCATTGTTTACATGAGAGATGAGACGGCTGGGACTTGATCAAGACTTTTTTGTGAATTTATTTTTCAAAGAATAGAGGTGGGTGTGAAATCTGGTCTCCTGGCAGTGAGGGGGTAACTTGCTAAAAAGAAAAGCAATTGTTTCCAGGAAGCCAAAGGCTTTGTTGGTAGTTCCCCAGAGGAACTTGTTGTCACAGGGACCAGGATTGTTCCCGTGATCTCATCACACCCTGTGCCCAGGAGACCCTGCAGATGGCTAAGCAACGTCCTATGTTCTGCAGGAAGTCAAGTTTTCGCTCTGTCACTCTTGAGCCAAGGACTGATCCAGCCCTTGGGTGTGCAGTAGTGCTAGAGCTTTTCCTTGAGGTCCTGGGATCAGCAACAGGGCTGAGGCATTTCCATTAGAGCTAGGCATTTGCTCTAGCCTTCTGGCCAACTTGTTTTGAGTGTGTTTTGCCATTATGTGGTTTGCAGTTGTGTCCCAAAGGAAAAGAAATTATATGTGTGCCCTTTATGCTCTTTATAGGATATTAAAAAAAAAAGGAGGGGGGGAAGGGGCAGGGAACCAACTTGTTTTGAGTTTCCTTCCAAACAGGATTTTTTTGGTTGTCTTTGGATTTTTTTTTGCCTTGTTTTATTTTACTGGTTAATGTCATCATTCATCTTTCCTGTTTTTGCTGTAGGACTTCTTAGATGGTTCACAGATGTGCACTGGAAATTCTCTCACTGGAAATAAAAGGTACCATGCTGAATCTTGAACACAAATGATCTTTGTTTGTAACTTGAGTTGTTATTGCTCACAAAAGCAGACAGAAAAGACATTTCACTAGATCTTGCTGCTTTGGTTTCCCTTTTCCCTGGAATTTTTAAAAACTGCCTCCCAATACTTGCGCAAGCCCCGAAGTAGGTTTTTTACAATAACATCACAGCTCAGTTGGCAGCTTTCCCCTAAACAAGTCTTTCCTCATCCCATACTTTCTTCAGCCCTTTGCTAAACGCAGTGGAACTTTCTAGTCAACAAAACCTGTTTTTTTCTTTTTCCTTCATCTTTTCCCATTTAAAGCAGCTTGTTGCCCTGCTCAAATATCTCCTCGTGCTGTTTACTGCAAAAAGCCAGGCCAATTTGTAGACACATTTCCCTGGTTCTCCCTGCCAGCTGTTCTTCTCAGGGTCCCCTTCATATCTATTTCTCCTTTCAAGCTTGGACTTGGGCTCCCAGACATGAACCTCTCTTAACTTCCCAGGTCTAAGCAGCGTTTCTGCCACATCTGCTTCACATACTGAGCATCTTTGGAGATGCTGAACCTTTTACCCTTCCTAATTTTGCACCTTCCCATTTCAGACAGGACAGCCTCTTTTTAGCAGAAAGCCATGACTCTCTGGGCCAACAGTGACAGCCCGCTACCATCTGCCCCAGTAAAATAATATTCCCAATTATTTCTATCTGTGTATAGCATGTCATATTTTCTTCATAACGTGGTAAAAACCACTTGATTAGAATGTGAACTATTCACTGGAGATGGTGGCAAACATCCCCATGCCTGCTGTCCCACCGAGTGTTAGAGTTGATCATGTTCCTTCGGAGAAACTGCATGACGATTCAGCAAAGAAAGGTGGCTGAGTATCAAGTGTATCGAGCATCTCTGGAAATTGTATCATGTTGTTTTCATTAGTTTCCGACCTTGGTAAGCTGGGATTGACTGAATGCTCTGAGGGAGTTCAAAATGAGAACGGCTAAATCACAGCAGACTCACTGGAGTGATCGAAGGCAACTGCAAACAGAAATCTGCGTGAGTCATCCTAAAGAAAGAGGCCAGAGAAAAGGGTGGGTGTGCTTTGTACTAAAGTACATAGCTCTTCTGGGAACATGAACTTCTCAGGAGCTTCTCCTTTCCTATTCTGGTGTAAATCCGAAAGGAATCTACTGATTTCTGTGAATTGCTCTAGATATGGATAGGCTCTGCTGGGAACATGAGGTACAGCCCAAGCTCTTACACCTAGTCTGCCCTTAGACCTGCCTGTTTTTCACCTGCTGCAGATCCATGTACGTGGACATGGGAAGGCATCACTCCAGAACAAAGGCCCAGGGCTGAGCAGGGACAAATCTGTACCCAAAGACATTACGGGACCATGGCCTCAGCTTCTTCCGCTGTGATATCCTGAATATGTGGAGAAAAGGAGCTACTCTTCTTGGGCAGAGGCTGGGAGCACAGTGCCTCTGGCATTAGGTCCATGCCTTGTCCTTATGTTGCTGCTTTGCACAGCCTTTCTTTCGTGCCCCGTCTGACTAGTTGTGCCATTTGCCCTTCTACACCTCCCACACTTGCCAGCATGGGCAGGAAAGAGGACTATCAAGAGCTAGTTGGCTTGAGAGGGGGATGCGTGGAATTTTTGGTATTTTTTGTGCAGATCAAGGGACTGGCAATGCCACAAAGAGAGTTGGTCTGAATCTCACACATCACAGTGGCCCAGCATCCTCGCACTTTGACAGGAGCTGTATGGTCTTTGCAAAACTGGTGTCTAGTTCATAGTAAGAAGCTGCCTAGTAAATACAGCCACCACCAAGCCTTTGCTTGAAATCCCAGAAGGGAACTAGCTGCCCCGTCCTCTACCTTTCCCGTGGCTGTTTCTAGAAAGGATTTGGTACACCTGCCATTCTCAAACCAGTTAATAGTTCCTGCTGCTCATTTCTGGTGGAGGATGCTGTCATTTCAATGTGTTGAGCTGCTGGTGAGACCGCTCCCAAATATCCTTCTGTCGGAATGAGCTGCATGAAACCAGGCAGCTTAAATCATCTGTCATCTTGATAATTTGTCTCCTTTTGACCCAAGAAGGTGAAGGATAGCCCAAGTGAATACTGCAGCAGCTCTGCTTTCTCATTAATGCTCCCAGTACCTAGAAGCCTTCACTCTGTGTTGTAGAGTGTCTAAAATCTCTGGTATTCTGTTTTCCATATTGTTTGTGTGTGCATTTTTGGAAGGCAAGATCAAAATGTGTACAAGGGTAGGAGTTTGGTATGCCAGATCTTTCATTCCCTAGGCATCCTTATTTAAAGTTTAATCCTCTGTAGAGCCAACTTGTATCCCATGCTTCACTAAAGCCCCATCTGAACCTGATTCTTGAAGTGGTGGGGTCCTCTTCACCTCCAGAGCACAACTGGTGACAAGTATTAGTATCAGCTGTACGAAAAGATCATCTTTTATGCACTCAGAATTCTCTCAGTATACAAGCTTGTTCATGCTAAGCCTTTTCTACAGAGTATAATTATCACTGAGAAACCATCTTTGATTTAAAGATGCTGTAGGATCATGATCTTTCCAGAAAAAGTACATTTGGGTTTTGTTTTCAGGGGGAACTCGTGAAAGGATATGGTTCCACCCAAAGCAGTAAGTGTTCACTTTTTCCTTGTTGGGCTTTTAAAAGTCTTGAAATTCCGTAAAGATTCCTATTTTTATCTGCAGTAGTTATGGATCAGTCTTTGATTGTTCAACCCAGGAGATCTGTTGAACAATCAAAGACTGATCCATAACTACCGCAGGTAAGAATACCTGCCCTAGCAGTCTGCCAGTGCACGGAGGGTGAGCAGCCGAGTGCTCGCTCATGTGCTGCCTGCTGCTGAGCAGTGGGCAGCATGTTTGAGGGACCCCTTCACAGTGACTCCAAAAGCTTACTCTGGCCAGGCTCCTTCTGAATTTTCCATTCAGGGCACTGTTGGCTATAAGGTGTTGTGCTTCCATGGCATGGTGCAAAGTTCTCAAAGCTCTTTACAGATAGAAGTGAGCACCATCTCAGCAGTGACCTTCCAAGGTGAGGAAGCATCCAAAGCCTCAGCTTGGAGCCATAGTAATGGAGCTGTTTATCTTGGGGGGGTCCAAGGATGCACCACTCTACCTCCCATTAATGACAGGACACCATCAGCTACAGTCAGTGGCAGAAAGAGCTGAGGGCACTCAGCGCACTGGCAGAACAGGCTCCCAGCTTGGCAGGCAGAAAACAAAGGGCAAAAACCAGCCAACCTATCAAAAGCATCCCACAGGTGATACTCTTGCACAGGTGTCCATGGACAAACCTCAGTGCCTGTGGATACCTGTCATTCCACTGAAGGAGCTGAGGGGGCTCAGGTGACAGAAACAGTCCGTCCTCTGTCCCACTCCCCCAGCTGCTCCCATAGCTCACCTCCTCTCTGCCTGGCTTTATCTTCCCAGATTTGTTGCTTTTGCTGCGCTTTCTGTTTGTCACAGGAAGAGCGCCAGCGCGACCATAAACCCTGTGTTCCCCTGTGGTGACCTCCTCCACATTCAAAGGAACGAAGTTAGGCTAATATTTACAAGAAATATTCTAATTCCAGCGTGTGAAACCATCATCTTGACAACGTCTTTCTATGGCTAAGCATTAAGATGTTTATTCAGACTGGACTGAGGTCTATTTCAAGTCAAAACCCCACAGTCAGACATTCCTGCATCCTACAACAGCATTCCTTCAAGTCAGCTGTGACAGGGCAAAGCTGGCTGTAGCTGTCTGGGGGACAGAAAGGTCCTCTCCTTCTCATGCATTGTCCCATTGTTTCTGAAAAGTGATGCACAGTGACAGTCAGGGCTTTGGTGGTTCAGTACCTAAGAAGCATTGCTGCTCTGCACATGAATGAGTGCTCAGCACTTCCAGGAAACTATGAGATGGGCAGTTTCCCTTTTTAATGCTCTCTGATGTCCAGTGAAAACATATATGGTAAAATATACACACCAAACTGCCTCCATCTAAGCACTGGATTTACTTGCATGTTCCCACTGATCTTCCACAGCAGAAAAATATCTCCTGGAAGCTTTCTTCATATCTAGTTTCTCTGTATCTTGATGTGAAAATCTAGTGTCTGATGAGATGTGAGAACTGTTTCTTTCAGGCTCTTTTGGGCTTTTTAAACCACATTACTAGATGTGTCCCAGAAAGTTTCTCCTCACGATCTTATGGTATGAATACTCTTCGGGGTATTATGGCATGCATCTTCCCAGACTAGTCCAGGAAATGT
This sequence comes from Anarhynchus alexandrinus, assembly GCA_008711295.1. NCBI lineage: Eukaryota > Metazoa > Chordata > Aves > Charadriiformes > Charadriidae > Anarhynchus > Anarhynchus alexandrinus. The sequence goes on from VUYV01000107.1 coordinate 1,647,170, forward strand.
AACCAGATGAACAAACAGAAGTATAATTACATATTCCTGCACCTTCTATACATGTAAGGGTCCAATAGGTATGTAAAAATATAAGGCTTGCATGTATAAGTATGATAAATGCAAAACCAAAGGATATTCTCTGTAGAGACACTGCAGCAACATATGAAGTGACATGTATGTATGAATACATGTATATATTGTGCCTTCCTGTTCCAGAGTGCGGTATTACTAACTTGGAAAACTAAAAAATATCAAGAAATTATTGCATTTCCTTAAAAATTATGAGATTTTTCAAAAGTCAATATATAGTGAAATCTCTGTCTTCCACTTTCTCAACTTTCAGGTGTTGCTCTGGGATATACTGTCAAGCTTAAAAAAAAAAAGCATTGTTGAGATTCCTATATAATCAAAACAGGGCTTGAAAAGACACCATTTGTCATGAGCCACACACTGAAGCTGTGAGAGCTGGCAGCAGTGACAGTATTACAATTAAGAATAACATTTTTTCCAGATAGGATAAACACCATTTGTCACTTCATAAGCTTTAGAATTTGAAAATGGAACTACAACTATTTCCTTTTCTCTTCCAGATGTAGACGATGTTGCTTCATCTTCTGACATTGCAAGTATTAGTAGACATCAATAAATGAAATTAAAAGCCTCCTCTCTTTCTGCTCCCCTCCCTTATTCCCCAATTTTGACACTTTTCCTGAGCATTGATGTAGAAGCCATCCAAGTATCTTACTACTGATTGGCTGTATCACTTTAGATTCAAAACATGCTATAATAGAAAAGAAAGATCCAAAAAGGATGACAGAGAAGTGTGTGGGAATACTTGAAGTTCTTAGTATCTATACTGGAAAAATCTGGTATTTGTTATGGCAGCACGTTTCATAATTGCAGGTCTAGGATCTGCATGACAGAGGTAAATTTGCAGCTAAATTGGATGCCTGCGTATCTTTTTGTTATGACAGTTGCACCCTGTATAGAAATGTCAATAAAACTGTTAGCTATTCATTCCATATGTCAGTGAACAGGAGAGGGATGTGACTGCATCCACGGCTGCGGCTGGGAATGCTTACTGCAGCACTGCAGAGCAGAGGAAACACAGAAAGGATCCCCGTCGGGATTTCCAGATATTCACAATGCAATAATCTGGTGCGCATCACCCAGGAAAGCTGTGGGAGTGCTGGATGTTTAATGGTTTTAAACACCTTTGACAATCCATCAGCCAAAAGAAGTATGCCACTAAATGAAATGTAACTGCAGGGCACTGGATAGACCATTGTTTTTCTCAGCAAAGTTAAAAAGAGACCTTTAATACCACAGATAAATAGGATCCAGGTAATGCCTCTTACTGCTGAGATGGCATAACAGGGTGTCCCCTCAGGGACACAGAGGAAAATCAACCGCCAGCACTTCCTGTAGTTCTCAAGTCGTTCTGAAACCTCTTTCCTGCCGGCGTGTGCCCGGCTGTGAGCCACAGGGGCATCTCCAGGCTCCCCAAACTGCGGGGCTTCTCACTTTACCTCCCTCAGCGACTGCCAGAGCTCTGCTCACTGGCGTGCTCTGCTCCTGCCTGGGCTCTGGGCACGGACAAGTCATAACATTTCCAACTGTTTTCTTGTATTGGTCTTGATTTGATTTTTTTTTCCCCAGGCAGTGCCCTCCAAAGTGATGAGAGGCAGCCTGGGTGCAGATGGCCAGGCCCGAAGCCTCTCCCCCTTGCAAAGCTAAAGAAAATGCACATTCCTTTGCAGGGCCATCATGAGAGACACACAGGTCCCTTCTGCCCACTCTTGCCCTCTCACTGGAAAAAGACGGTGCCCTCATTCAGGGAGAGAAGCGCTGCTGGGCTGCTTCCTCCCTGCCCTCCATCGGGGACACTGTCCTCTCTGGGCCCTGAGTCGATGCCTGTGTGAGCTGGCACTTGATACTCCAGCCAAGAACAGCATAACGTGAGCACCAACCACTCGGTCCACCTAAAGGAAGGTTAACTTAAAAGAAAACACTGCACTTAGTTACGGCTCCTGAGAGAACAACATCCTGGAGCTACTGCTAGGAACAAAGCAACAACTTAGTGGGGGACAGCAATCGTATTTCGTGTACAAGAAGATGAGATGAAAAATTGCTAGAAACTGCAAAGTGACATACCCCAAAATGTTAAAGTAAATGCTGAACTGCCTCAGCTTAATTTTGTGCATGACGGTAGTCTCCCCACACCTTCACCAAGGCACTGGCAAACTGATGGGTCGTAAGCATGACAAGTGCTGTGCCCAAGCTTGACCCTACGGTTCAAGGCCTGGTTCCCTGCTCCATGGGCAGCCTCAACCTCACCCTCTGCTCCAACCCAAGCAGCAGCATCCTGAGGCAAGGACCTCTGCTTTGTCCCCCATACACCATCCCAATTCTGAGGAAAACAGGGACCAGCCAGAAGAAGGATGGGCCTTTCAGCCTCCTCTGTTCCCAAAATACCTTATTTATAACCTTAAAACATTCTTTACAGTCTTAAAACAGCCTGGGAACTTGGCATCTCCACTGTCTTTGATCCTCTGACGTTCACGCTGGCTGCCTGCAGTTTCCAACCTGGGAAGGATGGAAATTTCATGACAGTGCCCCTCCATTTAAGCACTTGCCTGCCTTGGGGTTGAGTCATCCCTGGTGAGATGTTTTGCAAAGCAAAGCCTTCCTGACCTGAACTCATTGTTTTTTTGGCCTCACCACACTGTCTGGCCCCCCTGGGCTGTGAAAAGAGCACTCACACACATAAGTTGGTTCATGAGGCACAGGCTCAGAAACAGCAGAAGAAGCATTTGACTGAAGTGTGTCTAGTGTGCTAGAAACAGATCAGCATGCAGCAGCGAGAGGCGCAGATGCCTTTTGCACAGGAGAAAAGAGGAGCATGGGAAGCCTTTTGATGTGCCTCAGAGAGCAAGCAGCGACATCAACAAAGACAGGAAAAGATTTAGAAAAGTGTACTTGTAATAGCTGAACACAGAAGTGTCCAAAAGCGACAGTTTTGATAACTTCGGAGACGATTTGCTTTGTGTTGTGCCTGATTGGCCTGTCATTTCACACAATATGAAAACTTGGAGATAAGGCACAGTCAAAATGTTCTGGAGGGGTAAATGGCTGCTTGATTTCCACAGTTCTAACATCCCGCCTGGGGTGAACTTCCTCCGTTCTACAGTCAAAGGAGGGAGGTATCCATAGGCCTCAAGATGGGGATGGTTTAGGCTGTCTTATTCAGGGCACTTCTGAGACAGGGGAGAGACAAAGCGATGGGATCAATCCTCCCCTTTTACCTGAAACCTTTCTGCTTGCCCTCCTGCAGTGAAAAATCTCCACAGCTATTATCACCCACCTCCCACTGGCTTTGCTGTGACCCTGATCCAGGGAGTCCTCAGCTGTTTAACCAACAAAGTTGAGCAAAGCAGAGAGTGAAATAAAGGACTGTGACTAATTAAGATGTTATCTTGTGAGCACATTCAGATGAAAGTTCCTGGGAAGAGAATACAAAAACCCTAAGTAGCTGTAAAGTGGCTCTTTTCACCAACCTTAAAGCACAGTACCACATAATAACTCACAGCTGCGCATATTTGATCATCATCTAGCATTAGCTCATGCATTATTTACATCCTTATTACTGGCAGTGGAGCTGAGCAGAAATGACGGTAATATCTGTTACACCTGATGGGAGATTTTGCATAGCTCACACTTGTTGTGAAGCACAGCCCCTTTGCTGGGAGAGGAAGGCAGGGGAGGAGGTGGGAAAGCAACTGAGCTTGGAGAAACTGGAATCCTTTAGAAATCAGAAAAAATGTGAAGGGGGAAGCGTATTTTGGAGTGTGAGCAGGCACGCAATGGATGGGAGAAAGAAATAAAACTTGCTTGCTTTGCCTCTACTGCAAAGAGCAGGTGAAGAGTGGAGAGGCACAGGATCCTGCAGGATTAGGAACACATGAAGCAACTGCATGCTCTCAGAGACTGAGCTGCAGTCCTTGTTAGTAGTGTTCTTTGCTTGGCACTTGATGGCCTATGATAAAGGTAAGGGGTCGGGCAGGCTTCTTGACTACCAGCCCAGGCAGGGAGCTGCTCCCTGGCCAAGAGACCTCTAATAGGTACAGAGGGCCCAGGCGTGCCCCTAAAAGAGGTGGTGAGGCACGCCACACCCTGTGGTGCTCAGGCAGCATCTTGCCACGAGGAGTCCCAGGATGACTGTCACGTAGCCTGGTTGTGGAGGTGGCTGGTGGCGACTTTTGCCTGGATGACAGCCTATGGGAAAATGGATGGACACACCAATTACATCCCTGCAGAGTACCAGGCAGCTGGTGGCAGCTGAAAACTTTCCCTCCTTTCCAGTGAGGTCAAGAACAAAACCATGAAAAGCTGCATTTTTCCGTGCCTGAAACCTGCTTTGGCTCCTGCAATGCTGTCCTGTGGGCAGCCTGGAACAAATTGTTTCTGCTGTCTTAAGCCACTCCAAAGCCCTTGCTGGACAGCAGGGACAACCTTCCCAGACAGGCTGCCAGACAGAATGGTTTGGCTCTGCTGGTGCCTCATGGTTATCACCAAAAGGATATTTCAGGACCACATCCAGCTGCTGGCAGAAACAGGCAGGGAACTAACACACAATCTCTCATGCATCGTCTGCTCCAGATACTGGAATCAAACCCCCTTAAGCAGCAGCCCTGCAGTCAGCAACGTGACTAAACCCATGTCAGCTGAAGCCAAATCCTCCACTGAAATAAGCAGACCTCCAAGTATTACTTCTCTGACACATGTGGTAGCACCACGCTGGATCGTTGCACACAAGATGAAACTAGCCTTTCCCCTGCCCTGAACCCTAAGTCAGAGGCAACTTTTCAATGAATCATGGATCGGTCTGTCCAATTGTGTCTGATCCACGTGGGTCATGAAACAGGAGCACCACATTGCAAAAGCTCTGTGTGCCAGCCTGGCTGCAGAGGAGGAACGTGAGGAAGGAGTCAGCAGCGCGAGGCTCACGTCGGGTCAAGTTCCTGTATACATGGAAGTATGCTACCAGCTGCAGCTGCCCAAGGCAGCCAAGGCTCAAGGACAAGCAAAACCTCTGTGGATGAAGGTAACAGGAAGAGAAAAGGTCCAGAGCTGTACAAAAGCACCCGGCCCATTTGGAGGACCTCTGAGCAGCGGCCCCCAGGGAAGGCATAGCTGCCGGCGTGCATAATTGCCAAGAGTTTTAAAGGGAAAACCCACAGCACAGCATGACTCTTGATGTTGTCCAGATCAAAGCAGCTTTGTGGTTTAGAAAATGTGTCATCAGAGGGAGGAGGAAAAAAAATTAATGGGAACCTCTTCCAGGACAGCCTAGCAGTAAGCAAGGGATAATCTGCTTGGTACAGACAACCCGTGTGAGGTTTGTATAGTCCTCACTGACAGCCTGGCAAATTGCCAGTGGGATTGACAAGAGGGTACAGTGTGCCCCATACCAAAAATAGGCTCGTGTGCATGGACTAGGTTTGTAGGCTACACCACATCGCAGCTAGTTCAGCTGGCTTCCCCTTTCCAGGGCGCCTGGACAATTTTGCCTGGTCTTACATCTTCTCTGGTATCTTATTGTGATTTAGGAAAATGTAAGGAGACATAGCCTCCCTTTCAATTTAATTTTTTTTTTTTTTAAAAAAGCTTTCCCTTTCAATTTAGCTTTGCACAGGATGGCCTCAGGAAAACTCCTTATATTCCATCCACCCCTCCCTCCCCAAGTTCTTCTGTGCAGGGGTGAGGTACAGATGCACCTCAGCACTTGCTCCTTGGAGACAATCCCACTTTAGACCTTTATCTGACTCACCTGATTTGTCCTGGCTCCAACATGTGACTGATGTAAGCGGTAGGACAAGGCTGGTGCGGGAGAATATGTTCGTTAGCACATTCCATCCATCCAGTTTTCCACAGATCCTTAACGAAGGCAGCCATGAAGCTGGGCAGCTCAGGCCTCATCCATAATTGCTTCCTGTGCAGCAAGTTGCAATCATATGAGAGCTACAGACATTAGATTATTGCCCCACCAGGAACACAAGCAGGAGGAGAGACCTCCCTGACATGATTTAAGTTCAAATCATCTCAGGATCCACGTGTGCTATGAGAATCACAATTAATGGGCTAAATCCTGAAGGCCTTGCTCAGTATTTTTTCTGGAATTGAAAAATGTTTGTGGAAGCCTTACCTGGCTAAATGCTGTGAGACCAGGTGTCCTGCTTTCCCTCAGCAGGTATCTAGCACCACAAAACCTACCTTCCTTTCCAAAGCACAAAAGAGAGAGGGATTCTCTGCCCTAAGGAATTCCCAGTCTAGGAGGTGTCAATACAAGGCCAGGCATTCTCTTAGTCTCGTCGTGGATTAGTCTCCATTCATCTTTAGATCTTTCACAGTTTGCCATTTTTTAAAACAAAAAAAAAATCCAGTGTTGTTGTGAATCACTTCGAGGACCTAAGGTAGCAGACCACTCTTGCATGTTTGCTGGAGAGACTTGACAGGAACAATGGCAGGGGAGTTCAGAGAATCTCAGGCTCTGGAGTTCATAAAGGCGCTGACTGGGGGTACGTTTCTCCACCCTACCAGGAGGATGGAGAGAGACCTGGGAAAGAACAGGCATGTGGTTCCTTGCATTAAAACAGACAATTAAGTACTACATGGTGTAGTACTGCGTGTGTTCTGGCAGTGCCTGCTGAACCCAGTGAAGGCAGGGGGTCCTGTGGCGCTCGGCACAGGCACTCAGGCTAATAAGAGGCTCACCCATCATTTCTTACAGAACATGGCAAGAGGTCACAAAGAAAGATGTTTCTTCTGTTCAGTATTTATCATTAGAGCTCAGGGTTGTTCAAGGACTCCCTGTCCTCCCCTCCCCGACAGGCTGAGGTCAAATGAGAACACAAATCTTGCTGATAAGGTTGACAAAACATGCCAATTGAACGTCAGATATGATTAATAAGGAAGATAATAGTGATGTGATAGGTCATGGGGAGGAGACTGTTAAACCAGTTGTAAAAGTGGAGAATACATTAAAAGAGGCAGCAGAGCCAAGCCTGAGTGAAGAGGTTTACACTGCAGAGCAAAAGTCAAATTTGGGTGCTGTCGCAGGAAACTTTATTATGAGCTCACCAGTCACTATGGGAGGGCTTGGAACATCTGCAGGAAAGTCACCCTCTTACAACATCCAAATGGTTTCGGGATAACTTCCAGAGACACCTGTGATTTCATTGCATTAGTGTGTTGTACGGCATTCCCTGGTACACTGATTTTCAGCCTGGACATCCATCCAGCTGAACTATCTCTGAGTGGTGGTGGGACGTGTCCTTAAAGATTTTAGTTCTTTAACACCGTGATTGTGCAGCAGACCAGGGACACAGCAAGGAGAGGAAATCCCCACACATACACCACTTGCAGGATTACAAGGACAACTACAAGGGCCACAGTCCTTATTAGCATCAGCTGCTGCGGCATACATGCTCCAGGTCACCCAGGAATGGCCATACGGCTCCTGTCACTCAGATTAGTTGTTTCCAACCCTACACATGTTTGCTCAAGAAAAGGCTGGAGGCTGAGGTGGAGGAGGAAGGGAAGGCTGGGCACAGAGTGCTGCACTGCTCCAACAAAGAGAGCAGGGGAAGGGCAGGACAGGTTTTACAGTGCCCTTTCAGCCATCCCAAAGCACCTCTCAGCAGAACTGAGAGGTGATGTAGTAGGGGTGAAGAGCACATCACCTGTACCTCAGAAGAAAGGGAAGAGCTCTTGCTTTCCTGGCTCATGATTTCTTGCTTACACTCCTTCTGAGACAGTGGCCCCACACGATGCTTCAGGCACAAAACAGGCTACTTCACCCCAGTCTCAGCCTCATTTACTGCTTTGGGTTCAAGGTCGTTATTGTGAAAGAGTTGGAGAGGGCAGACCCTGGCAGCTGAGCCTGGCACACCCGTGGGACCTTTGGGTACTGTGGCTGTCCAGAGGTACACTTTGCCCCGGGCACTCTCTTGGCATGCTCTGCCTTTCCCTTCCCAGATGCACCAAAGCCCTCCTCTTCCCATCGCTCCTGCACCCCAAGACCTGTGGGTCTCCACTGAGCCAGTGCGACCACCTTGGCTGAGCTGAGGAATAAGCAGCGGAGAAAGCAAGTGCTTTGCACCCGTGAGAGGGTGTTTCTATGTCAACTGTCAGGATACCGAGTTGTACTGACACACAACCCTGGCACAAACACACGCAGCTGTAACCTACACACAGCGTAACTCCAGGCAAGCATAAGTTGATGGTGGGAGCTGGGATCATAGCAAGAGAGCAGGTTTCTGGCCACCAACAGCAGAAATTTAGGTTAATTTTTATGCCGACAAAGCTTCCATTTTAATTTAAAGCTCGCTCTCTTATCTTTCTGCCTTCCTACTCTAAACCAAACATGCTTTTACCTACTGGAGACTCATTGCCAGTGGATGAGATGAAAAAAACATTTTTCTTGCGCTGTCACAAAGCCCCATTCTGGGCCAACTACATGTGTGGAATTTTCCAGGTGGTTGTGATAAGCAGCCAGTGTGTACAGAAAAATAAACAGTATGGCTTTTAGATGGTACTAGAGTTGCCCCGGATTATTTCCGCAACACCTGTACAGGCCCTTAACCAAAGCTTATGGCTGCCTCCAAGTGAAACAGGACTTCGATGCTATCAAGACAACCACACGCTGAGCAGAGCATTTAGAAAGTGTCAGTAAACAATACTGGAGTTGTTGGGATATTTAAAAGTGTCTCGAGCAGCTGTTGCCAGCTAAAGTACATAAAAGGCAATAGCAATTAATTCACAGTGGTCCACACCACTGATTCAGTGCACACAAACTGGAGAAGCAGGGCCCTAAATGTCACTGTCCTGGTTTGTTTCTGAAGCCCAAGTAACAGATTTCCAGTTCCTCAACAGAAATAGTAGAAAAAAAAAATGTGCAGTGACTTCCTACTGTGGCTGTGGAGTCAGATAAATCTAATATGAGGGGTTATTTTCACTGATCCATAGAAAAATGAAATAAAGTGCCCTGCCTCTATGCAAGTATAGAAAAAAGTCAGCTGCTTCCCTCCTATTGTTTTCTTGAATATATTTTAATTTTCAGGTTTAGTTGAATTATTTCTAATTGGTGGTAAATTACATGAGTCTTTCTTACCTGCAATTAAAATTTCACAAATTTCTTGATCCACTCCTGCTCTTCTTAAAACCAACAGGAATTTCACTGATGGTTAGTAGGAGAACTAGTCCTAGTGCAGACTCTCATAATGAGATCCAGCATATAGGCATCAGAAAGGTGAAGACCCACTGTATTTAGTATTGGTGTGGCCTCACCTCAAGCACTGTGTGCAGTTCTGGGCCCTACAATTTCAGAAGGATGTGAAGGTCCTTGAATACATCCAGAGGAGGGCAACAAAGCTGGAGAAAGGGCTGGAAGGAATGTCCTATGAGGAGCAGCTAGGCACTTTGGGCTTGTCTAGTTTGGAGAAAAGGAGGCTGAGGGGTGAATGTTATTGCTCTCTACAGCTTCCTGAGGAGGGGAAGTGGAGAGGGAGGTGCTGATCTCTTCTCTCCGGTATCAAGTGACAGGATGCATGGGAATGGTTCAAAGCTACACCAGGGGAGGTTTAGGCTGGACATTAGGAAGCATTTCTTTACCAAAAGGGTGGTCAAACACTGAAACAGGTTTCCTAGAGAGGTGGTCGATGCCCCAAACCTGTCAGTGTTTAAGAGGAATTTGGACAATGCCCTTAATAACATGCTTTAACTTTTGGTCAGCCCTGAATTGGTCAGGCAGTTGGACTAGATGATCGTTGTAGGTACCTCCCAACTGAGTCAGCCCTATTCTATTCTATTCTATTCACACTGGAAAACTATTCCTCCTTCCAACACACCTCTGCTTTAGCAAAATACATGGAAAGGGCATATGTAGAGGTCAGTCCTGCTTCTGGGCTCAGCTGGGCTATGCTTGTTGTATGAATCTAATGCACCCAGAGGAGGTGTTGGGCAGCGATACATATGCCTGAGCTAAAGAGAAAGGGCTAGAAGGTGCTCCTGGGATCATCAAGCTGACTGCCACAAGCACTGCACTGCATCTTAATTCCCAGTATGAATTTTTATACAGGACAAGAGGGGATATACTGCCCTTCCCCTTGCACCCCAGCTCAGTGACACCACACACCACACGGTGACCTGGCTGCTCGGCCCCTCCGTGTGCGCGGGAGCTGGACTCTCGCCATGCATGCACTTGTCAGAGCACCTCTGAAATGTGCCTGGGGTTTTCCTGTGTCCCTGAAAAGCCTTTGAATATCCTGGCAGTCTCGTTTCCCAGCCTTCCGCATTAAGCTACATAAGGGAAGAAGCCAGGCCTGCCATACTGGCCTCCCCTCCCAAAATCCACAACTGCCACTTTCCTACAGTGGAACCCCCCCTTCACATCCTTCACAGCCTGCCCCACACCAAGGACTCTGTCCTCCCTCACGTCCTCTCTGCCACACACCCAAGCCTCTCCATCCCTCGTATCTCTGGTCACTCACGCTGTCACCCTGCATGCTCCTTCCCCAGCAATCTTCTGCGCTCTCAGCTTTCTGCCTTCCCCGTCACCTGGTGAGCATTTGGCTGCGGTGCCAGCTCCATGGCCCACAGGTGTTCCAAAAGAGGTGAGAAGAGAGCAAGCCATGTGACACCGAAGCCTACATCTCCCTCTCTTTGTATGTACAGTCATATGGGATGGAAGGGTATCAGAAAAATGCCAGCATGGGGCACCATCCAGACATGGCTCATGCCTCTTCTATGAATTACAAGGAGGAAAAGCCTATGGGGTGGTTATGGGTAGTTTCCAAAACCATCCTCTGTGATCTTCTTCAGCTGGCGCTGCACCTCAGGTAATCCTTAAAGGCTGGAGCTGAGACAGCACGCATCAGCTTGGAGACCGCTCTGTGCGTGGGCATGAATTCAAAGGTCACAAGAAATGCAGAGGCTCTCGCAGTCACGCACAAAGCCCGGCTGTGCCAGCTGAGCCGGGAACAGCTCGCAGACAGCGGACAGCAGAGCCAAAGAGCCTGTGAAGAAAAAATTAGCCCAAAGGAGACAAATTTCTTACAAACCACACTTTTTTTTCTGCAGTGCTAACAAACTGTGTTCAAGAAATCCACCTCTTCTTTTGGAAAAAATCACCCAACTTGCTCCTTCTCTCAAGAAACGTTTCCAAGCCCAAAGTGAGTGCAAACAGATGTGAGAATGTCAGAGGCTGTGAAAAGCTGGGGAATCTTTATGGGAAACGGCACCCTCACAGAAACACACTCAAGATTGACTTTGAAACTTAATGATGATAAGTCTGACCTGAACACCAGGAATGGTGTCCAGGGGGATGACTTCCATGAAATATCCAGACAGCTCACCTGTTCCACAGCTCACAGTGCCCCTGCTACCTTCCCAAGGGCCAGCAGCTCCAATTCTCCCTGCCTGGATGCCAAACCCCACCGCTGCTCCCAGGACGTAGCCCGGCATTTTTGCTTTAGCATTCTATAGTGCAATGACAATGTAATATTTAAGAGGAGCATGAAATTAAATGTGATCTCAAACTAGGTCTCCCCAAGAGTGCTGCACAAGGTGCATTATTCATTTTCATATTTAATTCATTCCAAAACTCCATTTGTGGATCCCATGACATGTGCTGGCCCAGAACAGCACAGAATCAAGGTTTCTTACCACGGGACGTACAGACATCCTCACCAGAGAATGGAGACAGCTCGGAGAGCTGTCTTCTACTTCTTCAGTATCTTGAACGTAACGACATGGCACATGCTTGGGTTCCCATGGCTCAGGGCTTGGGCCTACGATCTGGGGTTTAAGATCTGTCTTGGTGCTCCTTGGGCTTATTTTTCAGAAGGGCTGAGCACCAAACTGAAGTCCCTGGGAGCTGAGCTTTGAAATTATAAGTATTATTTGGTGATGGATACTGTGAAAAACTAGGTATATCTCAAACTGTGTACCCCAAGTTTTTTAATTTTTCACCTTAATCTATCTCAGTTGTACCAAATCAAATCTACCTACCTTAATCTAGCTCAGTTTGCCGTCAGCAGTGGACATTGCTCCCACCAAAGAGGGGATGTTCTGAACAAAAACTCACAAGGCACTCCAAGGCAATAGAAATGAGTACTGATGATAATAAAGAAATGAGGAAACAACGATTTCTTATGGGTAGTGGGGTTTGAACAGCACGCAGTGAAAAGGATGTAAATTCACATGTTGAACAGTCAGGAGAAAACCAATCTTGCCTCGTTGCTCAATAAATTAGTACTGCACCTTTCATACAATGAATGAGTCAATGAAAAAGGAAAAAGCAGAATATATGATCGGGTAATTAGCACTATGCAGAGGAGACTGAATTAAAGTGGTACAGGACTCCCTAATCCTGGTCTTTCCTGTCTTTGGCTGCTTGACTTAGCAGCCTTAGTGTTCTTTGAACACAGATTTTGGGTTATAAATTAGTATTTATATTACAGGAATATCCTCATTTCCCCCTTAAGACAAGATGCATCAGTACAGGCACAGCATCTGATCCAGAAAGCTGACAATCTAAGAAGACTAGTATAGAAGGAAGAGGAGGAAGGAGAAACAAAATAAGTTTAAATGCATATGGTTGTGTGTATATAGATATGCGCACACACATACACAAAAATGCATTTATATATAGATACATGTTACATGATTTAAATACTCAGCATTTTAAATATATATCTATGCATAGAGTATCTCCAGAATTATATATATATATATATGTATGTCTTAAGTATTTAATGAAGCACTGCCTTCCCTAGCTGCCTTGCAGCCCAGCTAACATACAGTGGCTGGGTTTTCTGCTGGCATTGTAGCATCAGCAAGCTGCGAGATGCATACCAAAGACAAGGCCTTCCAGATTTCTTCAGAGAGATGCTCCATGCATAAAGTGAAGTGTGATGATATTGCAAAAATGTGTGTGAAAGGAATGCACAAATTTTCTGAAAGCTTCTAGGAAATTACCTTTCTAATTAGCTTTGGCTGAAAATGTTTTGAAGAAGCATTTCAATGGGAAATTATTTTTAGATTTCTTCTATTTACTTGTCTTTTGTAGAAATTGTCCATTTTGCTTACTCAGTTTTGAAGGAGGGAGAACAAAACCTGATTTTTTAGTTTCAAAAATTATTTGGGTGTGTATTGCATGAAAATTGAGATTTACTGTATGAACTTTAACATAAAAAAACACTTCTTCACTGTGAGGGTGACTGAGCACTGGCACACGTTGCCCAGGGAGGCTGTAGAGTCTCCATCCCTGGAGACATTCAAAAGCCATCTGGACACACTGCTGGGCAACTGGCTCTAAGTGGCCCTGCTTGAGGAGGGGATTTGGACCAGACGACCTCCAGAGGTCCCTTCCCACCTCAACCACTCAGTGATTCTGTGATTCCGTTAATTTGGGCTAAATATCTAACTGTGATGATTTAGATTTCTCATTTATATAATGTCATTTACTCTCATCTGTGAATGGCAAAAGTGGTACTCAGTAGTTTTCAGTCCTTTCTGAGTCACTAAACCCTAAATGTTTTCCAGTAGAAACACAGATTCATCTACAGTGAGATGAAACCTAATCACAGGAGGTTTAATTTTCTTACTCATGGTTTACTGAATCTTCTGGTCCTGGGTCAGAGGAACCCAGCAGGGCTTCAAAGACCTCGGTAATGTAATTGTTATCACTAATAACTACTTATTTTCTTAGAAGGACTTTGAGCTCTATCAGGCACATTCAAATGGCTACCAGTGAGTAATATTTATCATACGTGTGTATTGAAGCACGTGGCACTGCTCCCATGCTTCAGGTCCGAATAGAGATGCCCTGTAAACAGCTGTGGGCTATTCTTGGGACACATGCATTTCCTTGTCGGTCTCGCACACAGCAACCCTTGCTTCTAACCTCCAGTGTAGTTTGTTTCTGGCATTTCATTGATTCATTTTTGAAGCGAACAATTAGCTATTTTCACCAGCCTTACCAAAAACAACACAAGGGTTTACAAAAACACTGAACGTCCTGGGAAACCTGCACAAACACTCTTTTACTTCCTCGGAAGCTTGCTTGTGCTGTGTAGACTAACAAATCAAAGTGCCTGCAGTGGTGACTAATGCCTCCCTTGAAGAAAAAGACTGGTTTCGTGTGATCTGCTGTACTTAGCAAACCTGCCTTTCTTCATACTCACCAGTGTAAATAAAGACTAATTTAACTGAAATCAGTGGTTATACCAGTGACAAACTGGGGTGTAGTAGGATCTGATTCAAGCCCACAGGGGTGAATACACAGTTCTTGACAAGTGTGCATATCACATACCTATGCCTCAGCTTTCAAAAAGACTGGGAAGCCTTGAAATTGTGTATTGCATCTGCACCAGCTAAAATCTGCTCTTTGACATACCCCATCTCACCCTGACCCAAAAGGGAAAGGAAGAGAAAAATCCCCCTGTTCTCTTTATTCTGTTATTAGTTAGCATTTCTCTACATACTAATAGCACTCAAAGTGCCCACCCTTCCTTCAGGACCTGCTGTGAAGGGGTGGGTGAATGAGGAATGACTTTTCAGTGGAAGAAACTGATGGACTGATGAATCAAGGAGACAGCTCCTTCCAAATCGTGGGGGGAAGACAAGGAGGGGATGGCTGAGAGAAGGCAATCAATCACATGCTGCATTCTTCCAAGAGTCTTTGCGAGTCTTATTTTTTTCATTCAACCTTATATCACAGCTGCATTCAGTTGCTCTAGCCTTTGCACAGACTTCCAAGAGCACAGTTGTCAATCAGTGTTACAAATGGTCTAGCCCTCAGTCTGCAGTTGTCTGCTGTCACACAGATTTTGTATTAATCCTGGCTGCCTGGGACATGTGTCTCAGAGTCCCATCTTGAGCACCTTGCCTTAAGTCTGAAGTTAAACGCAGGATTTTTTTTCCTATTTCTGATATAATCTACTTGAAACACACGTACACAACTCAGGAAATTTCTACTACTTTATATTGCTTGATAAAGGCACTTCCAAAAAAAGCACCTGTGTGTGTTGCAGTGTTTGCTAGAGGCACACTGGTAAATGGGTACTCTGTGTCCTTTCGGTTGGCATTAAGATTGTAATGAATCATTGATAAAGCTAATAATGTACTCAGTTTAATCTAATATTACAGCACAGTAACTGCACCCAGTGCTTACAGCACAGGAATATACAAAAGTAATTAATTTTACACTACTGAAGCTAACTGCAGTTGAACTTCTCCAGCTTATGAAAGTTTGCCAAAGCAAGTGGTGAAAATGATCACCATAGACTATGCAGGGGCTGAGAGCTAAACAGCTGGGCCAGACTCAGTGTCACTTTAACAAAAGAGGATATAATTTACATCTGGTCTATCCCAAGCAGCCCATAAAAGAGCTATTGACACCTACATATGAAACTGGGCTACACGGGAGCACATTTCAGGCAGGCATTGTTGCTTCCCAAGTCTTTCATGGAGCATGCTGGATGTTTACTTTACGAGCAGACTCACTTCATTTGCAAAGTAAGGATAGATAATATGGGCCAAAAGTAATCATAGCCCTGAAGCCAGTCCCTTTGTTGGTATGTACCACAATAGCTCTTTGATGGAGTTACACAATCATGGCCCAGCTGAAGCTCTGATCCACTCACTCCCTGAAATGGCAAACTAAGCATTTTCTATTAAATTAACATTTTAAACTTAAATCAGAATGTTATACTCCAGCTTACTATATATTTAAGTAGTATCCGTAGACAGACAACTCTCATTAGGTATCATATCCTACCCAGGTGGAAAAATTTAGTTGAGCTCATTCCTACAACAGCAGAAGCCAGAACCAAATTTAGCCCAAATTTATGCTGGTCTGTGGATCATCACAGCCCAAGATGTTCATAAGGGCATTTACTGCTACCTCACTAGCATGATGCTGCATTTTCCACGTCTTCAGAAATTATAGTGCTAGCTACAGTGTAAGAAGGAGGGTAGGATAGGAAAGGAGAGGACAGGATAAGCATACATGAATGGCTTGAGCTTGTGAGGCCATCAAGCCCAGTGTCCCACCACATATAATTCTTTTTGGAAATGTTTCCAGCTCAGAGACTAGCATCACACCACCCATCTGCCAGGCTCACTCTCAGGGGTGATCAAGGAAACATCAGCTCAAGCCCCCAGCCAGCCTCTGAGGAAAACCATCCTCTTCCTACCCAAATGCCTAGCATGTCACATCTCCAAAGGAAGATCAAAGAGATGGACTTGACCAAACAGGAATTTATTGGGCAGGAGAGCTGAAGAGAAGAAAAAGCTCCCTAAATATAAGCAGTCATCCCACAGCCCCAGATGAATAAGGGTTTGCCTCTTGGTGGAGGCCTGTTAGGCCAGATGGCCACTACCCCCCACTGCATAGGGCAGGCTGAGCAGAGATGTCCTTCTCCTCAGCCCCCTGCAAACTGCTCCACTTTGACTGCAGCTGTTCTGCAACAATTTGGAGGTGTGCAGGGACAGCAGTGAGTCCCCTCCCTGAGAGGAAGGCTTGCTAAACATGCTGTCTCTCGCTTTTACTCCTTGTCCATAATTTCTTTGCCTCAAGATGAGAAGCTACGGCAGCAGTTAGTGTTACTACTCACCCTACTCATGTGGGGTTGGTTTGCCTTCTGCTATCATAACAAAAGGATGTATTTCACATTAGGTTATGATATGGCTACTCTTCTTCCTCAGGCTACCAGGGCTATGTCATGCCAGACATGGTAGAACAGAGCTGGGCATCAGGTCCTAGCAAAGTCAACAGCCCCCAAGGACACCTACCAGGCTCCTGCGTCATGTTTAGTAGCAACGCTAAGGAAGCAGGAAAGCTCAGTGGAAAAAGTAGTCAAAAGACAGATATAAAACATTAACACAGATGGAACAACACCAGGAAACAAGAGTACTGTAGCCAACTGAAATAACACTGAACATTGGAAAACTGATATTAATCTAAGCCTGTTAGAGCTGAACAACAGGGCTTCGGCACAGTCTCCCCAGGTTTGCCACCTCTTGGTTAGAGCTTTAAAGCTAATCTACTTTATTGTATTTATTCTACAAACCTTGTCCAGCTGGGCTATGGATGAGTTTTACAGAGGAAGTTCACTGTGTTGATCAACAACAGGGTGAGTTTTGCCAAAAACACAACTCTGCTGGCAGTGTGTTGAGTTTTATAGTGATAGCCACTTTCGACTGTTATTTTCAGCATTCTGCTGGGAAGCCTTTAACACCAGGATCCCTTGTTTAAACAGAGAACATTCTTACAACCACCCAAAGTGGCTTTTTACCAGTTAAAGTTTCTACAGAGTCACTGTTTTATCTCTAAAGTTGCCATAAATTTCCATCAACTACTTTCCTCTCTCTTTAGAGATCTATAATGATAACAACAATAATAATAGATCATAAACAATTATGAAAGGTCCTAGCCAACTCATTTCTATCCGGAAAGATAGGACTTGCTTCAACTATTGTCCCTGCTGTCCACAATTCCCTTCATCAGTTGAAGTCTCATCTGTTCCTGTGCTCATTTTCTTGCCATTTGGCCTGGCTTTCTTCAGCTTCTCTTTAGCTTTGCATAGTGGAGATAAAAAGAGAAAAAAAGAATAATGAAGAAAAAAGACCCAATTGCTTGAGATGATTTTTCTTCCTGGTGAGAACGTCTGTCTCTTCAGAGAGACCAATTAACATTTTCATCATCTCTCCGGACCTAATCTAAATATGAATAAAATATCAAACCCTTCCTAAAATTGTTCTTTGTTCTTCTTACTGCACTGAAATTAACTTTTTGACATGATGCCAGGCAGAACTTCAATGCAAAATGCACGATTCCTCCCCCTCCACATTTGCATAATGAAACGCCGCTCCATGTGTCACTGGGCACTGCTACTGTAACAACAGACACACAGTCTTTCCCCCAAAATCCCAACGGTCATGTGTAACAATTCAGAACTGTCCCCAAATTTTGGGGGTTTGGGGTATCTGGATTATGACACATCACTTATGAACATACAACAGACTTTCTTTGATCTAACCACACCATTTTATTGGCTTAAAGAAAGGAGCTTGTAGTAAGCATTGAACATCTCCTAGAAAGATGAAGAAAATCCTGTATACGGGAACACTTGCGAGGTTCTTTCTCATTTCTGTCTAATTATGGTCATTTCCCCATGTAATTACCCAAATTGCTCTTGCAATCAGTGTAATTGTGCTAAGTTGTTTAAAAATCAGCCTCATTAGACTTTGCCTGGTAAAATGTACTGTTTTTCAAAACCTAAATTTTGATCTTATGTTAGCTACCAACAGGCCTTTAAAAGTAAATAGGTTTTCTTTTGTCTTCCTCCTCCCTTTTTTGTGTGCCGGTGTGAGGTTTTTTACATTCATTATAGCTTAACTGTAGTCAGAAAATTGTCTATAATCCCCTGTAAAAAGCTATTATGTGTGTCTGCAAGTTATTGTATGGTTCTCTTTCATTTTTGAAACTGTAAAATCTACAGTCTTTATGGTCATGAAATTAAAAGAATATTTCAAAATGTGAATATTGAGTGTTTAGGTAATTCTACCCTGAGTCTGCAGTGGGCCGAAATAATGAATAGTCACACAATAAGCAGAGCTGTTCACTGACTCCTGCTACAACCACACAACCAGGTTTGGGAGGAAGAGAGCAACATGCCAGAAGTGTGCTCCCTGCCAGCAGTTTCGATCGTGTTCTGCTTAGGATAAAATACACCGCCTCTCCCTGTCTGACCCCAGCATCTCTGCCTGGCCATCCACCTTGCTGCTTTCATTTCCTTTCCAAGAAGTTCCCTCTCTCTACGTAGTCATTCACAAGGAGAAGCTGTAACTGCAGTAGGGTGCTCTACACGTCCTTGACTGCAGCTAGCACTGTTTCACAGGACCTGCTCATGCTCTTAGCAAGCATTTGGGCTGGCATCATAAGCATCTGCTGCTCAGAACTAATGACAAGTGGGGCTTGTGCTCTGGGGAGAGAACGGCACTGGGGTGAGAGGGAAGAGTGGTGCTGTGGAGCTGCCTGAGACAAGGCTGAGGCTGGCCATGGCTCTGCTCCAGCAGCACATCAGAAAGATGTTGCCCCTTCAGTGGTACGTTTAACCTCACTGGCACCCTCCTCAGTGGGAGAGCCAGCTCTGTATCAGCTCAGCAGCCCTGGGTTACGCCAGGAGGTGATAATTGTCAAAAGGGGAGCAGTAAGTGCCATGCTGAGTGTGAACATCCACTGATACGCCTCCACAATCCTCTGTCCGAAGGATACTTTTTCACATCATGTTTTCTTCTGGAATAAAAGCTATTTGCTCATCAGTAGTAGGTACTTGAGTCTCTCTTCTCTGTTTTATTTTAGCTAAAATAAATCTCTTGTAGCCCTAAGGACATGCCAGGGTCAGGATTTGTTCTAGAGAGGAAGGCACAAACCAGGAGAGGAAGACAGATACAAAGAGAATTTAATTAAATAGGACCTTGAATTTGATGTGGGGCACTGACTGGGTGGCATGAAAGGGACTGTAGCGTGAAAGGGACTCTCCCCGACTTCTGTGCTCAGAGGTGAGTGGGGTGTCAGGAGGCTGAGCCCCAGGCAGCCCCTCGGTGGGCTGCGTATGGAGCCAGGCTGAGCCCCTCAACTCTCCAGCCTACAGCACATTCCCACAGCTGTGAGGGCACATCTTCTTCTGAAAAAAGCAAGTGACAAGCCTCAGCACAGCTACAAGTGATTTTTCTGTTATCTGAAGATCTGTTACTTTCCATGCCTCCCTTAGATTGTAAAGGAGGTTATGTTGGAGTCATCTGTAACAGCTGCATTGTAAAATACCTCAGCCATGTGGTTTTAAGCAACCCAGACAAAAAACCCTAGTTCTTTAAATAAAGATACATGTATTCTTGTGACATTTCCATACAATTGCAATATTCAATGGAGCCAAACACTCATTACTACACAGGCTGTTCTTTAGAGGCCAAACCTGACCTTTAGTCAGAGAAAATTCCCATTTGGCTAGGCTTATTCATACAGCCTACAGTTTTGTTTGAATTCTGCACTGACTGAAAAAAATTTAAACTAGACTGGAGAAGTAATTAGATTAAGACTAGGACTATTAAAAAGTCCTGCATTGGCAGAGAAATGGCCCTGCCTTGGGAGCTAAGGATCTTATCCTACGTGTAGTTTCCGGGGATCTAGATTTAGACGGAAAGTGCTTTATAACAGTGTATTGCAACTGAAGGGAGGAAGCTGAGGGTAAAGAATGGCCCCGAAAAGGTTACTCGAACTAGGACTTAAAAGGCCACTCAAATGTCCAACTTTCCCATATGGCAGATCACAGGTCAACAAAGAGAATGCCTTGCAAAATCTGCCTCCCCTGCTTTCAGGGTTGTGGAGATCATCTTTTCTCCAGTACACATTCACATAATACCCCTGGGGCAGCCGTATTCATTATTTCTGTGGAATACCATTTTTCCCCTGCTTTTATTAGAAGCTAGCAGCTGGAAAAGATGAGGAGCCAGCAACATGTGATCAGATGAGTCTGTGGGGACCACCAGGCAGCTCTCCATAGATTGCAGTTGGATATTTCTAGACAGATTGAAAAGAATTGGTTTCACTCTTGCTCTGTGCACTGACACTGAGACACTATCTTTAGTTGTGCCAGGAAGGATATTTAGTAGAGTATTACATGGGTTAAGTTATGTTTTTTCTGAATTTTTCTATTAATAATACCAAGGCAGGCACAAACAATCGGCAAATGAAAGTTCACAACATGCAGTATTTCCAAAGCTGTACTGAAGTCTTGGCCTTTTGTATAAGATGTTAGTAAGCATGATTATTAATTTGAAAAACAAGAAGGGCCAGGAAAAACCTGCAAAGCACCAAGGGAAAATAATCTCATTAAATTGGAAGGGACATAAGAACTGGGGAAGTGACCAAGCTGCAGAGAACTGGGGGTGCATAGCACGGCTGTGCTCTGGCAAACTCTGGCCAAGCCGGTTGGAATAGCTCCCTGTATTTCCCAAAGGAAAGTAAATGCCATCAACACTCTCCTCCAAGCCTATTTGTGCATATATACCAAATGATCAGGTTTATTTATTGATAAAAAAATTACCCGTTGATACATTCTAATGTGAAGAGATCCTTGAGCAATAGGGATGAAGGAACTTTGAAATGGAAAATGCTGAGAAGGTACATCTAGGTGCTTTTCTTTAGCAACAGGAGCACTAGTCAGTTTGGATGCCCAAAGATTTGCCTAACTCCTGTTAAAACATTACATATGGATTTCTTGTTGTCCTGCTACTTCGTTCCATACATGAATTATTGTGACTATTTCTTTGGCAGTTGGTATAGAAGTACCTTATATTCTACTATTCTGTCCATTTCAGTTTCAGGATATTATGGACTAGTCTTGCAATTCAACTAGCTCAACAAGTTTAATTGCTCAACTTGTTTAAGCTCAACTCCATTTGTGGCTTAGAACTTCTGTTTTCTCCAAAACAGAGCATACCTTAGTGAAGTTCCACTTGCCCTTAATTTCCCCTTTTCTAGAGACAACAATCTATTTTCGCTAAGCATTTTGCTTAAATTGATTTCTCAACTGAATGCAGTGTTTTGTCATCTTCTTCAGAATTCTGCAATACTAGTGAGATAGTCAGAACTGACAGCATCATTGCTCATTATGTATGTGTGTCTGTGTAAAACAGAACACTAGATCTTGCAACGAAAATATATATTCAAATTACAGGTTTACTGGCATCATGTCTTCATACTGTGCTAAAATAATCTCCTGCAGTCTATATTCAGTGTTTCTATTTATGCATCCTCTATTTTGCTTAGCAGTAAGACAAAAAGAAAGCAGGCCACCATGGGCATAGTGTTATGAGGATGTTAACACTCTCCTCTCTGGGGCCTTCCTAACCTATCACTATTGAGGGTGATTCTTGTTTTTAGCAATATGTTTAGAATTATTCTTTTCTGGCTTCTGTGTGGGGAACATGGACATGGACTCAGAAATGCAATGAAGCTCAAGAGCAGATGCTCCAGAGTAGCCTTCTGTCTCCTATTTTTATATCATTTACTCGCTCAGAGCCTCAGCTATAACCAAAGGGAATAATGGAAAACCTCTTACTGTCAGTTTATTCGCTTCCTAACAGCCCTAACACTTTCCTCCAAGGCTGGCTTCAAGCCCCTCAACAGCTACACAGGCAGAGCCAATGCCTGTGAGCTGTTGGGTCTGGGTGCCCGTGCCAGCTGCATCCCACACATGCCAGCCCCTTCCCTCTCTCCAAGCAGGAGATGCAAATGGTATTTTGGTGAGCTGTACCTCCCTTAGTAAGCTTTATAGCTCAGCCTAGATCCTTCAGAAAAAGGGACTCTGAAAAGGGTAAAAAAGACAGTCTGGTATGGTGCGAAGACCTGTGATCTTGTACTTTCTCCTTCTACTCATTCTAACCCTCCATTAGTCCTGACATGCTTTAATCCCACATGGGGCCCTCTCAATGCCTTTTACTTGGCTGTAGTGTCCCTTACACATCTCTGGTGCTGCACAAGCACTAAATCAAGGTTTCATGTGCAATAAAGAGGAATAAAAGCTACCAACCGGCTAGCTGACATCTTTGCACAGCAAAAAAAATACTTGCAAAGAGCCCTCACTGCTTCCCCCCAGTTGCCTGTTGTGATCTGGCTGACAGGATCCTCCAGCTGCGGAAAAATTGGTTTAAGGGTCTTAGAAATGGGATAAGAGTTTATTTGCAAATTAAACTATGTAAGCTCTCATCACGGACTAATTATAGCACTTTGCTTTTAAGTATGATCATTTATTATACCAAATAACTCTGCAAGAATCACTATCTAGATTTTTAGTAATGCTGTAGAGGAAGGAAGAAAGGAACATTTGATATATTTTCTGATATTTGACTGATCTGAGGGCAGAATTCATCTTACCTAGCCTTAACTGTTCAAATGGTAAGCATGAATCTAAGATCATAATCTGTGCTTTTTCTACACTGAAAGAAGACAGACAGACGCAGCCAGAAGGTGATTCATACAGCTTCTTCATATGCAACTAGTTGACATGAGGCTACAGTATGTCATGGGAAAATGGCATGCCTCAGATATACGATAAAACGTTTACATTAACCTATGACTTCGGTGTCAGAATATGAACTGTTTAAGTATGTCTAGTCTTCAGAACAGTACAGTACATCCTTCATATTCTAATTGCAGTTGCTCAGGCTCCAAGTGCTTTGTTTTACCATGGTAAGTAAAAAAAAATAAAAATTAGTCTTCATGCATTCCTATGACCAGATGACAGGCATCCAGTTTGTGATCCAGAGATTTTTTTCCTTTTTTTTTCAACAAAACTAAAATAAGCAAGCATGCCTCCATGCCTCTGACAACTACCTTAAACTCACTTTTGGGGTGGGGAGGTGTTTCACTGGTGTAAATTGCAACCTAGTAAAATGCTAATGGTGATACTGGATTCCAACTTCTAGGAGCACACAGAAAGAAACTGCAAACTGGAAAGCGATCACATCAGAGCAAGGGGAAGTTGCAAGCAAGGAAAAGATTGAGTCCCAATAAATGTAAAATCCTGCAAAAAGGAAAAACAAAAAATACAGAAAGCAAATAGGAGATGACAAAGAATCCAAAGATTTCATAAAAATAAGTTTATTGTCATTTTGACTTCTTCTCAGGCAGTGATGTTGTTTTTTTCATGTAACCAAGCAATAGATCTGTCACGAGGCAGGTGGAGAATCAGAAACAGGAGTGTGTCATGAGATCTCTGCTGTCAAGCTGTAATTCAGCACTATGAAAAGGATTTAAATTGATGGCATTGGAGTATCTGTCATTATGACTAAGGTAATTACTCCACTGAGCCCTGTCTCTAGCAATGGGCAATATCAGAGGCTTCAGAGGAACTGCTCTACTATGAAGCCAGAATGCACGTGTGGAGGTGCAAATTCTTCCCTGGTCCATGGTTAGTAGATTGCATCATTTGCTTATTGTCTTCTTCAGCTCTGTAGTTACGTGAATTCCGTATTGATCATAAACTCATCCAGCCTGAATGTCGGCTAAGTATCTGGGTGTAATAATGAATTCCAGTCACCAATAACATCAGATTCTATGTTGCATGGCCCAGATCTGACCGTTAAGTAGGTGGTGAACTGGGGTGACCTAAAGCTTAAAACACACACTCCTGGTATTGCAGAAAGACCTCCACGTGAGCAGAGGCATGTGTTGCCAGTTACTGTTCCAGGGAATAATTTTGTACCAAATCTCATAATCTTTGCTTTGTTCTAAGTCAGCATTCCCTACTGAAGTGAAGGACAAAACAATCAAGCAGCAATGGCAAGACTAGGATCTCAAGATCTCAGTTACTGTCAGCACTAATGTTGCAAAAGTACAGAGCACTTCTCAGCCTAGAAGGCTGGTGAGCTGTTTTTCTTCACTGTGCTGTGCTCTGTGGTTGCACAGCCGGCTGAACCCATGTAGAGCTAGCCCAAACGCATCTACATACCTTGCATTACAGATAAACCCCACAACAATGTCAGAGCGCATGCTTACTGAGCAGTATGGCTGCCCTTTTGTTGCTTCAAAAAGAAACCTGGACTGTCTCAGTGGTTAAACTCTATAGAAACTTGAAACAAACAAACAAACAAAAATTTCAACAAGTTTCAGTGTCAAGTGTCAGTTGTAACCCTTTAGGGATAAATATGGTACAGAAACACCTTCCAGAAAGCGATGAGTAGCACTGCAGCCTCCAAAGAGGACTCACTTCTGCAGATCTTGTGGTAGGCTGCATCTGCAGTGAGTATAAGATTAGGAATGGTATCTGAAGGAGAAAATGATCTCCCAAAAGGCAGGTGAAACCCTAACCCTTCCTTCTAATCATCCAGACTTTGTGACTCATTACCCTTGGGTGAGAGGAAATCTCTGTCCGTATATCTTGGCCAGAATTGAGTGCAGGGGGTGGAGGGGGGGCAGAGTGAGTGAAGTCTTAGGTGTCATGTGTTTAGCTGATCTAATGCAAAAATAGAAAGGAATCAAGGGGAAAGAAACCCTGTGAAGGCAAGCCAAGAAAAAAAAAAAAAGAAAAAGGAAGCAACACCAACACACACAGTACCTTCTGCAGAACTTGAGGCAGGCGCAGTCCTCAGAGAAGCCAAATCCACTGATTCCTGCCTTGATTACTTTGGGACAGTAGGCAAATTCTAGCATGAAAGAAAGTAAGAAGCCAACTCAAGACACCTGGTTCTAGAAATTAACAACTGTGGCCTGAAACATGTTAAATATATTTTAAATCAATTACATTTTCTTTTTGAGAAGTACAAGCAAAATGGGCATACCACCCAAGAGCTGTATCACCCCATTTGTAGAATGGCAGAGGTGAAGCTGGATGGAGGGCCAGCTCCTGGGAAACTTGTTGGACAGCAGGGAGAAGAAAACACATGACAGCATTTTCCTCACCTTGTCATCAATGCAAGTGCACATAAAGTCCCTTGTGTAAAACCTGCATGATATGTGTTCTAGTCCTATGGTTTTGAGCAGGATAAAGAGACTGAACTAGAAAAGACTCTGCATGATGTGGTTCAGAGGATTATCCCATAGCTGATTGGGAAGGTCGTTAGCATGGAAGCTGTTATGGACAAAGACCCACTGCCCACTCTCAACACACACAGCTGATCTTCTCCCAGATACCATGGCCCGTAGCCAATCTGAGATATTCCAAGGAATGTTCTGCTAACTATGTAGTCAAATGGCTAATGGATAGCAAAGAACCTAAACCTTCTTAATGAACCTGATGGGATTCACTTCTTGCCTTTCATGGATCCAGAACCCATGTGTTCTTTCACTGAGTAAAGGTGGCTAGTTAACCCCTGTGCAGATAAGAAACTGAGCTGTCAAAGACTTCAAGCATGCACAGAGGGGCTAGAAAGTAGACATAAGTACTTCAAATTCCAAAACAAATACTAATAGGTTGAAAAAAGCTATTTAAAATGCCCTTTTACCTATGAAGTAAGTTGGTCTTTAAGCAAACTAAAAGAAGAAAGGACTTCCACAATGTTCCTGTGGCCTTTTCACCCCACACAAGCCCTCTCAGTGCACAGCCTGACTGCTATGGATTTAGAAGGAAGCAGCTTGTAGGACATGCTCTCTTCCTCTGTCTCCAGGCCTGGAGCTCGCAGGAGCTGCCCTTGAAGTCTCAGCCCAAACACATCATGGATCATCTGCCAGTTCAGACTCCTTCGTTGCACGTGTAGGAGAAAAGATTTCCATCGGGGATGGATCTGCAGCTGATGGTAACACTGCTGGAGATAGCTCTGTTGCCACCCCTCTGCTGTGATTTCCTTCAGGTCCCCACTGGAGCATGTCTCCTGAAGATACCTGTACCCTCAGGGCCAGCACTGCAGCCTTGTGTATGGATGCAAGGGTTTGGCTTTGCAGATTGCATCATGGAAGCATTAATTGGAGCAGTTCTCCATAGCTAACTGCCCAAGTATCTGGGAGAGGTGTCAGGAACTGGGGCTCAGCCCTAGATAATGCACATTTCTGTGAGCACCAGCTTACACTGGAGAATGAAGAATCATAGAATCATAGAATGGTTTAGGTTGGAAAGGACCTTGAAGATCATCGAGTTCCAACCCCCCTGCCACAGGCAGGGACACCTCCCACTAAACCAGGCTGCCCAAGGCCACGTCCAGCCTGGCCTTGAACACCTCCAGGGATGGGGCCTCAACAACCTCTCTGGGCAACCTGTGCCAGTGCCTCACCACCCTCAAAGTGAAAAACTTCTTCCTAATGTTCAATCTAAACCTGCCCTCTTCCAGTTTGAAGCCATTCC
>VUYV01000107.1:1683390-1932852 GCA_008711295.1 Anarhynchus alexandrinus
CCCGCCCCTCCCCGCCCCGCCCCGGCCGCGGCAGCGCCCCCCCCTCCGTTCCTCACACACACGGAGACGTTTCCTGCGTGGGGCAGGGCCCGGGCGGGCGGAACGGCGCCGCTTCCTCCCGCCGACTCGCAGGTACCGGGGGTGGGCCCGCGGCGGGGCAGCGGGCGCGGGGGGGCTCGGCGGCGGTGCGTAGCGTCCCCCGCTTCGGGCCTCCGCCGCCGCCGGCGGCCGCCGCCCTGAGCGTGGCGGAGGGTGGGGGGTGGAGCGGAGCCTTCGAGCCGGAGCCGCCTCTGGGCGGGGGCCCGAGCCGGGGTGGGAGAGGGCCCGGGCGGGTCCCCGCTACGGTCGGGGGAGCCGCGGTCCGGGGGTGTCCCGGGGGGAAGTCGGCGGCGTCCGCCGCTCACCCTCGCATTGCTGGAGGGTGAAGTCATTGTGCCCATTGTCTCCCCTCGGCTCCCCCCAGGCGGAGCGAGGGGCCCGTCCCGCCCCGAGCCGCGGCGGAGGAGTGGGGCACGGCCGGCCTGGGCCGCCCCCCGCCCGAGGGGCTGGGGCAGCGCGGGGAGCCGCCGCGTGGGTNGGGCCCCCGGCGGGGCCCTGAAAACTCTTGGACTTGAACTTGCAGGGCACCGGGAGAGCAGTGCACGCTACTGCCGGGCCTTCAGCGCTATCCGGGGGGCAGGGTTCGCACATCTCCTCCCCCCCGAGAGTGTCTCTTACCTCTCCGTGCTCTGTTGTCCCCCCCCGGATCCGGCGAGTCTGAGGAGTGGAGGGGTTTGGAGTGGCCGGGGGTATTACGTCTGGGCTGTAAAGGCGGGGGGAGACAAGCAGCGGTGATAGCCAGCGTCTTGCTGAGTGTTTTCCTTGCACAGGTCCTTCTGCAGAGCTAGGAGTTTTCCACCTGGCAGTGTACTATACACACAGCAACTATTGCAGGCGCATCTTGGAAAGATAGGGAAAAATGGGTAATAAACAATCTGAAAGCCAGCGTGTATGTAAGTGAGCTGAAGAGGTGATGGTTGGCAAGGCGTCCTTCTGCCTTTTCCCCTCCTGCTCCAATAGTCTCTGACAGAAAGAAATGGGGCTGTGCCAAAGGGATACTAGTGGAGTAGAGTTATGGGGAACGGCCATATGCCAAAGGGACAGTAGTAGAATGCAGTTATTGCTGAGCAGAGAAGTCAAAACTTGAAGCCTTCATGCCCTTGTGTTCGCTTACGGGAAACGTGCCTGTGTTTCCCCGTGAGGAGCACAACAGATCTTGTTTCTGTTAAAATACTGTAGTTGGCATTGGTACTTTATCTCAATTGTCACCAAGGGATAGCATTATTTTTAAAAAGCAAAGGGCAGATTGGGAAATGGCTCTTGCAGGATTTAATTCTGTGGACAAAACTAAACATAAATTCATTTTTAAAAATAAAATTTTTTCCTTCAAAGTTTTTTTTTGTAATAATTCTTTTTTTTGTCAGCCAAAGAGCCATATTTCAATATCTGATGAAATGGTTTTTACTAAGTTCATTGGAAAAGAAGGTTTTTCAGTTTAATATCCTGGTCAAACTGAAATACAAATTCTGAATTGCCCAGCTAACAATTCATTTGCGTGCTTAGAAATGACGGCTGTGTAACATTAGTTAACAATTTCAAAAATCTTAACATTATTTAACTGTAAACATTTAAATGCTTGTACTTAGAGCTTTCAGAAAGCTGAGAAAGCACTTTTTTTTGTTTAAATTGCATGTGAACTAGGCCTATTTGGTCCAGAAAATGAAAATAAAAGTTTCACTTTTGCATAATGGCAATAATGCTACTCTTAAATTAGTTCAGTAAAAGGCTTACGCATATAGAAGAGTTATGCATATGTATTTCTTGAAGTATGTCAGAGTTTCAACTGTGCTTTATACAATTCAGTGTTTATAAAATGCTGAATTCTAGCTGTTATGTTTATGTTGTCAGCTATTTTTGAGTTTGAGGGTATCAGATCATCATTTCTAAAAAAGGTAGTTGAAATGTGTATGTGTAGTTTTCTTCTCTTCCCGTCCCCTTAAATCTACCAGGCAAACGACACATTTCTTATATAGAGCAATCATCAGATTTTGATTAATTGCGCTAGCTGAGGCTCAGGAGGAAGGAAGAGGCTTGGCAGATGTATATTTGTTTACCTTCATAGTGTGTACAAATCCTAGTTCTCTCTATTACTAAATGAATCATTAAAACTCCCTTAGCTGTGGGATTCCCAGTTAGCGTTAATATATGCATTAGGAAAATTTGTTTTGTGTGAATATTATCAACCTGTGAAAGAACACAAGCCCTTGATTTTTTTTTTGGCAGTTGGATAGAGCCTTTTGTGATGGAAAATGTGTATAGTTTTTCTTTTTCTACTATTAATTACCAGCATTTAGCTACTACTCCCAACAACAGAAACTTCAGACTGAATTTGTTCAGTGGGTACGTGATTCTTCCTGACTGGTCCAGGTTTTTTTCTGTTTGTTTTTTTTTCTGTTTGCTTGGGCCTTTATGATCTTTACTTAGTCTTACTAAAGTATCGCTCACTAAGATTTCCCACCGGCACCCCACCTTTTCTGGCAAACTAAGTAGGATCCCTAAATCTTTTCACAGGACTTCTGAATCCTGGTTTGGAAGTGCTAAGAAAGATCTTTGAACTCTGAAGTACAACTATACTGTTTTGCACCACTGTCCTTTGATGGCCTTTAGCCAGGCTTGTGCTCTCCATTATGGGGTCTGTTTACTCTGGCCCATGGTCGGACATCCATAATTAGCTTTGTGATTTGTTTTGTGAATTGTATATAAACACCACATACCAGCCTAGTAGAATAAATTTTAATGCCTGACTGGAATGGGTCAATGGATACATGTTTTAGGCTCTGTTCTTTTTAGTGTGATTTCTGGTTTGTAGCTGAGTTGCAAGTCAGTCTGATTCTTTCTTAGTGTCAGTGAATGCCCTTTGAAGGACTAATAAAAATATTCATTCTAACACTGGCTTATCCATAAAGAAGCTGATTTCAGATTCTTCTCTTTTTGCGTTTGTCTTAGCTCTAAGTTTGCATTGTCCCTTCTATGTTAACTGATGGAAGATGTATAGCTGAATGAATCAATGTACATAACACAGCTTCAAGATACTGTGAATGGTGTTGGATCTTACTTTGCTAAAAGCATCTGGATTGCGCGTGGAGGTAGACTTCCACCAAGAAGGTAAAAGTTGAGTCTTAGAGAACTAGTTGTTTTCAGTAGTGTTGCAGTGTAGGATATTTCCACCCCCCACCCTTCCCATAGGAAAAAATATGGAGGAGGCTGTATCAGTACCTAGAAAACAGTTTGGTTTGGTGTTTTGGTTTGGGTTTTTTTTTTTCAATGTTCCTATTTTTTTCACAAGCCTTTTATTTCTCATTCTCTGAAGTGGAAGTTTTATCCGTAATTTAGTCTAAACTTAGTTAATTTCTAGTAGTTTCTCTTTTAAATCTTCAGTGAAATAATCTTTAAGGAAATATTGAAACCTTTTTGTGTTGTATATAGATTAGATTTCAGATATTCAGATATAAGGTGTTCCACCTTAACTCAGAAAGAAATAAGAGTCCAAATAAACAACTGACTTTGAACTAAAGAGTAGAAATCAGAGCAGAATTTCAGTCTTCCTTCTTAAGTATTCACTTGAAGGTTACTTCAGAAGATTTCTTCAGGCACTCCTTTTTTATTTTATTTCTTACTGCTTTGTGATAAGTTATTATATAAGTAGGTATTTGGTCTATTGCTGATATCTATGGATTGACAGATTTCTTCCAAACTTCTGTAAAGTAATGTTCACCTCCTTATCCCAGATTTTCTTGTAATGTAGTTTTTTTAGTTAATGAGAGGAGACTTTGTGGAAGATACTTTGCCCATCTGAGTCATAAGGCAACTTAGTCTTCTTTCTTCAGTGATCTCTGGTTGTTCCATGTACACTTCTGGCAATTCTCAGGCACTGCAGAACTGTGGTTTACCTTGGTTTTGATTGCTGATCCTTCTCTGGCACAGGTTGCTTGTTTTTTCTTTTTTTTCCTCTTAGTGCAGGTACTGATTCAAGGATCCAAAACGAAGCAATGGGTATCTAAAGAGAACTGTAAGTGTTATGTGGGACTATAATATTACAGGCCTATACTAGAAGTTTTCTTCCTGTTGTGAGCATGACTTATACCAGCTTAAGAATAGTCTTTGAGTTCTTCAAAGACAATAGAATTCAGAGAAGGAAGAAAAGCCCCATAGCTGAGTTGTGAGATATCACTTGTGATACCATCCTTAGGTCTTTCCTCATTAAGGCAGGTAAGGATGGTTTCTGTCTGTTTTGCTTTGCTTTCGTGGAAGTTGTGGTATACTTCTATGAAGAGATAACCTTACCTTGACATTTATCCATGAAATAAGAAAAAGTAGAATGCTTATTTTTTTTTTGCAATGGAAAGATTACTGTAGGCTTCT
The DNA here is from genome assembly GCA_008711295.1 of Anarhynchus alexandrinus. Taxonomy (NCBI): domain Eukaryota; kingdom Metazoa; phylum Chordata; class Aves; order Charadriiformes; family Charadriidae; genus Anarhynchus; species Anarhynchus alexandrinus. The sequence continues at coordinate 1,687,852 of VUYV01000107.1, forward strand.
CCACTCTTAAACTGTGGTTTGAAGTCACTTGCTGGGTGACTATTAGTATCTTGTTGGACAGGTAGCCAGAACACTGCTACTGTAATTGCCATTTACAAGATGAGAATAGCTGTAGAATTTTTTTTTCTACAAGGGCGAGTTTCCAACAGGTTCACTTCATATCTGCACCAGTCTGTAAAGCTGATATAAGAGTTGCTTTAACCTAAAGCAACTTAGCGAAGAGACCGAATGAAATGAGCTTAAATAAAAGTTACGTATACACAGGTGTTTCCTCAGGCATTAAAACTTCCTTTCTTTAGAGGCCAGCATATCCCCTAATGATGTCCTCTGCAACGTGCCCTTCAAACATCTTGCTGAAATAAATGTTTGTACCAATTCAATTTAGTATAGTCACTTGGTTTTGCTTCCTAAGTAGAGCACAACTCTGTTAATGCAAGTATCCTGTTATTGTTCAGCACAAACTGTCATTGTGGGACTATGTCAGTTCTGTTCTGTTTCCATTTATAGTTGAGACAAATTGGTGTTAAACAAACATTTTTCCATAGGTCCTTTAGCTGGTCCCATAAGGCAGATTAGAGCTCCTATTCTAAATTGGAGGCCCTGGCTGTCCCCTTGAATTGTTCCATTTAGTGAATGAAGAACTGCCTCAGCAAGAGGAGAAGCTCTGGAGGAGCTGTCTGCAGTAAGAATCATGTTGCTTCATTCTCATTGTGTTTCCTTGGTGCTGCATATCCTTAATAAATACAACTATCAGTTTTAAGTTTCTTGGTTAATGATCAGATTTTTCACATAAAACCAAACTCTCCAAGCCACATCAAGTTAATGAAGTTTTATTTTTATCTGAAAATGCTTAATCTGTAAGACAGTTCCAGCTATACTGTTTAGCACACTGTGTAAGACTTCTGGTGAGACAAATTTACTTCGTGTATGTTTTCAAGAAGTGGTTTGTAGGGAGTGCAAAGTGGTCCTGCACCTCAGGGGATCTACTGAGAAGTGGACGTTCAGGTGGGACTGAAGATTTTATTTGAGGCAGGGGGATTTTACAGTGCTGCCTGGCTGGCGGTTTGGATATGATGACATCACAGCACTAGTGTTGCTGTGCCTTGTTTTTATTTTTAAATATTTATATAAAATAACCTTGTTAACTGACTGTTCTTAGGCAAATAAGAGTCTGTCTTAGCACCATAATGATTGCATTCCAGAGGAAAAGACTATTGATGGTGCTGTACCTAAATGCGTCCATTCGTCCATTTCCTTTGCTGAAAGTACATGGTGCACAGAATTTACAGTATACTTCATTAAAACCGGACAAGGGGAGGGATGTTTTGGCAGATCTTCTGCAGTATTGTCACTCATATACCTTTTTTAGGAAATAAGACTTTTATTCTGTCTAAATTAGATAGTTGATGAGTGCTTTGGGCTTTTTATGACCTGAAAATTGGGGGCCATGTGCTCAGCCCATATTCAGTGCTGCAGCTCTTCCTTCTATCAAGATCCACTTGTACCTTGACAGAAAATGTTTGAGTAAGTATTAAGTGAACATCTGTATGGGGACCGTATATAAAGTGAAGATGCTGACAGAGGGTTGTTGCAACATACTGTTTGGCTTTTCTTCTTCATATCAAAATGTTTTATGTAGGGAGCACCCAGTTATCCTTCAAACATCTGATAGCAGAAGAACATTTGGATGGGAATAAATAGTGGCTGTAGTGAGACCACCCAACTGGCAAAGGTGAAGCTTGCTGAGAAACTTTTCTGTCTGGTCAGCCATTGGGAACTATCTTGCTTTGGGTCTGCCTTTCGTTTGTCCATGATAAGCAATTTAATATGGTGATCAATACAAAGAAATGTGGGTGTAAGATGAAATGTGTGCGAGGTTAATGACTTTATTTTTAGAATGTGTACTGAAAAAATAACTTTTATCAAAGGTTTCTCCACTGTGTGTCCTGATGGAGGTGCTCTGACTTTTTGTTCCTCTGTCTTAAGTCAAGTATAAACAGAATAAAGCCTTTAAAATTCCTCATTTTTTGCTGAGTTGAAGGCCTTGCTTCAGTTTCCTGAGAACAGCAGCTACCTTCTGAGTTTCATTTTACCTGTAAAGCTGCATCTGATACTTGCTTTTTGTTTGACTTTGCATTTTCAAAAAAAAGGGGTCGCGCTTTACTTTATATGACACTGCTAAAAATACATCTTGGGAGACCAGGAGCCCTTTTACTCAGGGTCAGAGATGGAGGTATCAAACTTCTAGGTCCTTTTTAAGCAAAGGGATCTTCAGTGCTTATAGCCTGTGAAGCCAGGCTGTTGCTTTCCTGAAATGTAAGATTCTGCAGTCAGTGCAAGTATATCTGTGGGACAACATAGAGAAGAAACCTGCAAAGCTATTGTGCTCACTGTTTCCCTTAATTTCACAACGCCATGGTTTTAAGCCATCTCCATTTGGACTGAGGGATTTTTGTATCTAATGACCAAAAATACTTCCGTCTGTAAGCTCCTACCAGACTTTTTCCCCCCTTTCTTTCTTCCCCTTCCTGTTACTATTTGCTGTTGCCCGCCCCCCCTTATGTGGCAGTAGGCTTTCGTTTGCTTTGTCTGTGGTGGTGGTGCATAGCTGCATAAAAGTAGACTTTGCCTTCTGTGACCTGACACCAGGCAGAAATTCAGCCAGGGTAAGAATAGACGAGAGCCCTGTAAGCTCAGCACAGGAGTCCCGAGTCTTTCCATTATTAACAATTAAAGATGATTCCAAGATGAATTAGGTAATGGATTAACTAACTAATAAAAAGAGAACAAGGATAAACAAAGAGAAAGATCCTGCCTTGCAAGAATTCAGATTATTAGGATTACATGCTGCCTGCCTGTCTGGGAAAGGACGAACAAGCTCCCCTGTGTTCATTGTTAATTTAGTTAGTAGATAAGGTATATGATGTGCCGGATAAACTTATCTTTTGCTGTTGAATTGAAGCTTTGCAAGGAGGTGTTGTTTACTGAGGAACGGGTTAAGAAATAGAAGCATCCTGTTTAGTCCTGCCCAGCAGCGCTTCAGCTTTTTCCCTAAAACAGTAAGCAGTGAAAACGGTTTCTTCCCACCTCCTACACAGTGCCCTAATCAACATAATATCGTGGCTGGATCTAGACCAAGAAGTGTTGTTTGAGTAACATATGAAGACAGTGACATGGTTTTGTTTTCATTGTTCCTTTTTTCTGTTTTGTTTCTGAGGTGTGAGGTACTGATGTGTTTTTTATGGCTATATAATCGTATCTTCTTATCTCAAAGGTCATACAATATTACCTTTCTGTTTTCAGGGTAACAAATAATTTCTAAGTCACAGTTTCAACCTAAATCATCTCCCACAAACCGTGGGGATCTTTGCACTCTATGCCTTTTAAAGCCATTATACAGAAAATGGCATATGCACAATTAATGTAAAGCCACAGTACGCAGCATTTGTGGTATGGATTCTCTTGAACCTTTTGTAAATTTGCTTTTGTTCGTCTCTGGTGGTTAAAAGTAAAAATAATAAAGAATATGTATTTTGATATGGTTGGTGTTCCTCCTGAAATGCATGAAAACACACCTCTAAGAGTAGGCAGAAGAATAGTTTCATTGTGCTAAAAGTCATTCAGTGAGAGGACAAATTAGAATTCTGAAAGGAAGGAACTTCCAGTTGGCAGTGCAGGGAACAAAAATACAACACTTTCTATAAGGCCTCAATAGATTGAAGCTTTTATTTGCAAAAAAGCAATGTAGGTACTGAAGCATTCTGTAGAATGTAGTCCTTCTGAAGTTAGAATTACTCACCTTTAAAGTTCAGCTCTCTGAAATGTTAGCTTTGTTTCTACAGTATTACTGTAGACTAGTAACTGAATACGGGTGGTTCTAGAGTATTTAGTGATGAAGCTAAAACCTTGTTTTGGTGATTTTGATTTCCTTCAAAAAAGGGAGGTTAGTAGATTTACCTTCATAATGACATAACTGTCAAGTCATCAAAGTAGTTCACTGGAGTATGGCTTTGAGTAAGTATTGTCTAACTCGATACGTACTTGCAGTAATTTTAACTTCTCTAATGGGCATTCTGCAAAACGGTGCATTTTGTAGGTGAAGAATGGCTCAGGTTTTAATAGTGTATAGAATGGAAAAACTGTCCTTCTGTTGTAAAGTCAAGGAAGATGCCTTTAGGATGCTGGTAGGTTTTTTTTTCTCAGAAACCATTATAATGAGTGCACTGGAAATACTAGAAATGGGTAGGTATGGCTTCTGCAGCAATTAGGTAATTTATTTGCCCTGTTTTTGTGATGGTGAAGGATTGCATATGTCAACAAAGTGAAATTGATTCTGCCATTGCATGCAGTTTACTGTCATTTTATGGTTTCAGTGCAAATTCTCAAATGTTAAGAAATGCCAGAATTAAGGTTGAAGAAGCAACTATAGTTCGATCACCTTTTGTTGCCTACCTTTATTAAGTTATAGTCCTTAATTATATAGCTGTGGTTTTTTGGTTTGTTTTTGTTCCCCGGAGAAGCATTCGTCAGAATACATTTGCCCTGTCCACTGGGGAGTCCGTCTAGGTTGGGAGGCAATAAACCTAGTCTCCAGGGCAATTGTTCCCTTTGAGTAAGTTTGGAGACATAATGCAAATAAAGCAGAAGACTGAAAAGATTTTGGTTTTGCCTGATGAAGTCATCTGAATCCTGGCTATGTGGTTTCAGTGGTATTTCTTGGCTTGGGGGGGGGGGCTTTGTATGTGTATGTACACAATTGATACTGCAGTTATCTTTGAACATATAATTTGCTGTGTAACATTGAAAGAAATTAAGTTCTTGGGTATCGCAGATCAGGCACCCGAGATTGATTAAGGATGGATTTATTTACCATATGCTTTAATATTGTATCTGTTAATAGGGTTAATAACCATGCTACTTCAGTGGGTTGAATATAGTGTTTGACTATTTCAGCAATATTAATCTAACATATCAGTGCTCTGCAATGACCTATGAGGAAATCAATTCTTGCTTTCAATGTAGCATTATATGCAGTATTTTTTTTCTTAATAGGGAGCATGATGAGTAAGGACAAACAAAACACTGAGTACTGACCTGATAAGTGTGAACCTGCCAAAGATTCGGGGAGGTGGGGGGGGCAGGAAGAGATAAAAGCCATGCAATTAAACTATCATAATATATTTCAGCACTCATTTCCAAACTCCAGGGCTTAATTCTGTTTACTCGATTAAGTTATTTCTAATGTAGTTTGTGTGCTGTTTCCTAGCTGTTAAAAATAATAATTGCAATCGTATCAGCAGGTTTGGAAGCTACTCACCCAGCAGACTGCTGCTATTTGAGCTAGTGGTATCTAATAATACTCTGTCATGCTTTATAGGGATCAACCCTAGACAGTATGATCCATGTGCTTATGCAGAGGGTTTTATGGTTGTCTTTGGACTGTGGAAGATGAGCTGTAGAGGAAGGCATGCTTTGACAGTACAAGCTGCTTTTGCTGCTTTTTTTTATTTGTCACCAGCAATGTACCTTTTACTTTCTGCATAGTTAGTGTTTTATCCAAATCCTATTCACATGTAGTCAGTTATGATTTTTGTTAGACAGATATCTTAGCCAATCTAAATTCATACCCTTTTCAATACCTAATCTGATGTCTTTGTCTTCTCTCCTGTCTCTCTTCCCAGCTCAGCTACTCTTTGTAGGGTTGGTCTCTTTGTTATCTTCACCCTGTGCTTGTTAGCTCGTTTTTCTCTAGTGTTTGTGATCAGCCAGTCAGTTTTCCTGCCTCACTGGGTTTTTGATGAGATATATTGTCTCTATTACTTGTGCTGGAGTTCCCAGATTACTTCCCTGGACAACTGTTGGTCTCCTCACTCTGCAATCCCGTTTTTTTCTTAGATTTTTCATTCTGCACTCTCTGATGGAGTCTCTGTTCAGCCATCCTGTTCCTGTTTTGGTGCAGACTTCAGTTGCCCTTCTGGCAGCCACCAGTTCCACTGTTAGCATTACAGCATGGTTTGGGTTGAAAGAGACTTTTGGAGGGCATGGAGTCCACCCCTACTCAAAGCAGGGCTACTCCTCGGTCAGGTTGCTCAGGACCATGTCTAGGCAAGTTTGGATTATATCCATTCTTGTTTTCACCTACTCTTTCCCCTCAAACCCCTTCTCTCCATGACTTTAATCCTGCCCCCTCCACATTCAGTTAGAGTATCTTCTGAATTGCTGTTGCTTAGTAGTGAGATCTTGGAAAGGATAAGGCAGCTTCCTAACTTTATTTTCCAGTACTTTGACCCAGCATATTGTGCACCTGGAAGTGAAAGGAAGATTCTGTTTGATTCCAGGCTGGATCAAGTTCAGGAGAGATTTTAGCAGATAAAATATATGCTCTTGGCTGAAAATCATGTATTACTATTCTCCTGTTCCCAAAAACTTGAAAGCATGGCTATATTCACATTGCTGGAAGGTTGATGACATGTACATCCTAGATACACAGGTCAGAATTCAAATTCCAGCCTCCAAGTGTGCTAGTGCTAAACCTTTCCAGAGAAAGTACTGCAAGTTTTGGATTTATTTTCTTTTCTAAGGTAATTTTCTTTAATTATTAAAGTGTTGTGGTTTTCTGGGGTTTGGTTTTTTTATTTGTTATTGGCTTAAGTAGTTTGTAGTATTGGCTTAAGAGCGCTGAAGATCTTAGTCTATGGCTTTTCAGCCCAGTTTGCTTGAGAAGATTCTACGCAGATTTGGAAAGAGGATTGGGAAGCATCAGGCAATAAGAGTTATTAGCCTTTCTTTTAACAAGAAATCATTGTCTTTTGAAATAAATGACTTACTAAAATGTAAAAATGAGGTAAGTCACAATGCATTTAGTTTCTTATTACTTTGGTTTCTGTTTTCAATAGCACGCTTATATTTTTACAATTTGACTTAATCTGACTGTCTGCTTACATTCTTCTCCCCCATAACATCTGCTGTTTAACCATGAGGTGCTATATCCATCCTTGCTTTAAGCCTGCTGCTGCCTTTTGTAGGACTGCTGTACTCTTCCATGTGCTGCTCCTATCTGGCCTGGAGAGCAAGGTCTGGTAGATGATTGCCTTTTGGGAGTTAGTCCCACAGAATAGTGTAGCAAGCTACTTTGGAAGCTTAGCTGCTATCGTAAGGACATTGTTAATTTAGCAAATAGCTGCAATGGTTTAAAATGTTAAACCTGTCACCGCCTCCTATTTATTAATGTCCTCCTCTTGGAATTTACTGACCTACAGCCATCAGTATAATGAAATGAATGCCCTTGCTTCCATTCAGATCTGGAGATTTAGCTTAAACCTATCTTACAGGCAGTTTAAATTGCACATCTGACCTCTCCCCGAAGAGGGCAAGGTGGCATTTCTGCCGCAGGGTAGGTTAACCCACAACAGAGACAGCATGGACAAATGCTTAAAAGTTTTTAATTAGTACAAGTTAGTTCAGTAGGGCCTTAATCTGTAGGACTCTCAAACTACATAGTGAAGCTTACTGAGCAGAGCCCCTCTATGCTCTTGCTCTGGATGTTGCATTGTGTTCTATTTAGTATTCAACATTTTAAAATGCAGGGAAATAACTTCGTATCTATCGACATTCCTGTAGAACTTGTCTGCTGTGTTTCTGTCCACATTGAGTTGCTTTGTGCATTGTTGGAGGAAATTTTATTGAAATATAATAACCTGCAAGCTGCCTAACTGCATATTAATAGAATTTTGTAATTATTTTTTCCTGTGGAAGTAAGTTTTTTAGTTGTATATACCTTAATTAGTCTTAACTCCAGGTGTTACTGTAACTTAAGTGATAACTGATTTATAAAATAAGAAGTAAGTTTGAACTAAAACTGAGGGCACATTGAAAACAAATTACAGAGTATCTTACGGAATTCTGCAGTCTAGCTTAAAGTCTCTCTTTTTCTTTTTAACTGTCATGTCCCTAGGTTTTTTGCCATTTAATTGTAGTGATGTTGAGAATTTTCTTCATATGTTTACAACTTGAAGTGACACTGGCGTTTTCCTGGCACTGTGATAACTTAATTTTGTGCTTAGGGCCATAGAGCAGTGCTTGCTTGTGGTGTAATACACTGTGGTTGCTTTCCTTTTGTAAAGTAGTAAGATAAATATTAAAGTGTATGTTCTAGCAAGTTACTTAAGAAAATGCTTGAAAGATCCCCTGTGCTGACATCAAGTTCCTTTTTAAGAAACTTAAATAGCTTGTCAATGAAATTATACACCTGCTTCCTCTAATGTATTTGTGTAACTATTTTCTTTGGAACTGTAGGAGGAAATAAATGGTTTCAAATAAACAGTGAAGCTCCTGACTTCAAAGAACTTCCTTCAAAAATGAAATAACTTCACTTTCCTTTCTCAAATGAATAAAAACCATACATACCTTACTTTGTTACTTTTTCTTATCCATGTGTATAAATCTACAGGGATTTTCATCTTGGGTCCTCTATAGGAAGAGAGTTATTAGTATAGGACACCTTGAATTATGTTACATTAGGAACATAGTTTAGTAGTTTAGTGATGGACATGGTAGTGTTAGGTTAATGGTTGGACTTGGTGATCTTAAGGGTCTTTTCCAAGCTAAATTATTCTGTGATTCTGTGAATTAGTGTTGGAAAAGATTTACTGGATTTATTCTCATCTGTTGCATATCATTATTATGGTGATGTAAAAAGAAAAGTTCTCCTTGGAGATGAGCTCCCTGGATGAGTAGAGGCAATACAGCTAAATTTTTCTGCAGTGATGCTGCAGGGCAATATCTTTTCTTCTTCAATAGCTGCTTACCTAGAGTATCCCAAAAATAGACTAGATAGCATCTGTTCTCATGCTCTGCTTAACCAGGACATTACTTAAGGAATATAATTAAAACATAATAGTTTTCACTGGCAAAGGCTGCTTAATTAGGATGCCTGCAGATACTTGATCTTCAAATAAGCTTATATATACACAGAGATCAAATGTTCAAGTGTTGGACATCCATTTGTTTTCATTGTTCTTGTTATAACTACAGTATTGAATGCTCCTGAAATTCTGTCTTGTTTAGATTTCATTCACAGTTCATTTCTTCTGCAAACCTGACCTGTGAGGACTGCTTTCCCTCATTCTCTTAGGATGCTGAGTGAGTGTACTCTTGCTGTGTTTGTAAGTGTATGTTTAGCATTTTCGAAAACTTGGTTTCCTTTGGTCTGTTACCAAAACTTTTTATTAAAGTGTGCTCTAATATTATGCTCTGTAATACAGTGCTTTCAGCAATCTCCTGGAAATAACATAATTTCCAAGATTTCTATTGGTTCAGATGTACTTCGCAACAGTTTTTTTGGTAGGTTTGGAGAAACATTTTCCAAGTCCATGATTAGTGAAATATTTTATTCTCATTGACGAGCCAGACCAGGTGTGAATTACATGTGAATACAAGGGCTGTGTTTTATATACCAAATGCTCTCCCTGGGTCACTAATTGGTCTGACTTCCTCTTGCTTTTAATCAGGGCATATTATTAAATGTTATAGCATCAAAATCATTAAATTATTGGGAAAAAAATCCCTGTCACAGCTAGGTAAGAATGTACTTTTTTTCATTAGAATAAAGTTACTTGAATTCTTTTTTTAAGGAAGCTTTTCTTCACAAGCTTGTTTATTGGTTAGAATAGGTTAGTATGCTTACCTTGTAATAAAGTACATTGCTTTCCATCCTCTATATGGTATTCTGGGAAGGATTTTTTTTGGAAGAAAATATTTGTTAGAAAACGGAAATACTAATGTATATTTATATGGCCATAAAATTTTAACTTCAGGGTTATACGTTTGGTTTAATGCTCTTAACAAGCTTGTTCCAGATTTGAGGGAGTTTGCATTCCTCACCAAAAATTGTATACTAATACTCTTTTAAAAAGGTAGAACTTTGAATTACTGGAGCATCTGACATCCAAGGCATCAGCTTAAAAAAACTTCCCTCTTGCCAGTTGTGGTTGCAAACTAGTTTATAGCTAATTAATGTATTTCTGAGACACTTAAAGCAATGAGGAAAAAATATGATTTAGCATAAAAATAATTCTTTTGAATAACTGGGTTGCTATTACAATATTAGATAATGTTTTCTTTAATTCAATGATTTTGATTAAAAAGTGTAGGCTTTTTTAGATGTTATATGTAATCAGAGGGGAATATGGAAATAGCAGGGAGTTACTTCACCCCGTGCTGTAAAGGAAAACAAAGAAAGGGAATTCACCTCTGAGTCAAAGGGTGATATCTGGTTTAATTGTGCATACTTGGTCAAGTACCTAGGAAATCTTAGTAAGAGTATCAGAATACTCCTGTATCATGCACCCCACCCCTTTTTTTTTTTGTAGCTGATATCGTGATTGACAGGAGGTCTAATTTCCCCTCTACCTTTAAAACAAAACCAAAACAAATCCAAGTCCAGTCTGCAGCCCAGACTTGGATTTGGACAGAAGTTGCTCATTGAGTTAGGGAGATGGGTTCATTTCTGACCCCTGCAGGTGGCCGGTGAAAATTTTGCAGTCTGGGATTAAATCACTGAAACAGATACAGTGTCAGCTGAAAGACAATCCAGCAATGTTCCAAGGGGATTTTATCACAAGTTTAATAACGCTTCACAAACGAGAAGAAAATATGTTGTCAATTTGCCGTAAAATGTATTAAGACAAAACCCGTACCTGGTCAGGATGCAGTTTTGTTTGTTTTTTTCCCCTGTAGACTAGTAGTGATCATGGGGTAAAAATACTTTAGTCTAAAGTTGAAATATAAGTGATTACTGTGGTATCTAGTTGGGGTTATAGCTTGATTCTGTTTTTCTATATATGCAATTAGACAGCTGTCTTAAAATATCCTGTGACATCCTGAGGCAAAATAATCTTGTTTTTTTGACTGCCATTTTAATTTTTTTGTGGAAAGACATTTTCTTGAATAGTTGTCTACTCTATCTTCTTTTTTTTTTTTTACATGATTATTTTTTATTCCTCTTAAATAAGAGATCGGAGACTCCAGAAGAAATGGTGCTCAAGGATGACAGGATTTTGCACTTGCACAGGAAAGTGATTTCAGAACTTGAGGTTAATTTTTGTTGTTGTTGTCATCACTGTATCTTATTCTTAATGTTCATTGAAGGAAGTCTTACTGCATTTACATTCCACTATCAACAGCGTATCTGTAAAACGGAGGCCCAGAGTTATTTAAAATAAAGCCTGTCGTGTGGCAAAGCTGGAAAGAAAATGAAGGGTTCACTGTAATTTAGCACTGATGTTTATTTGGCAGCCCTCCCGTCTTTTCCTATCTTGGCTGGTATTCCATTAGTCAATGCACTTACATATGGATTGCTTAAATTCCATTTTTTCAATAGCCAGCTGAAGATGTGATGCATTAGAAGGGATATGGAGGACACCTGTGATATGCTATAATAAAGAAAAAGACCCAAATTTGTTTTCCTTTTCTGAAAAATCCATAGTTACTCTACTATCTATTAAAATTGTGATTTTTGGGATCAATTTGTCTGTTGAAGTTCCTGTCAGTTTAAAAAAGAATGAATCTTATGTAAGACTAAAAAATTTCATGATGTTTCTTCTCAAAGGTTTATTATTTCAGTCTTATTCATTTCCTGGTTTTCTGCTAATGTACTGACAAAAGCAGAAACAAGTATGCTTCAACTGTTTATAAATCTAGAAAATATGTAATTTACTGTATTACAAGTGGCTGTGTGTAGCTGTAAATGATGCAGAGGTTTATACAGTACTTCCCTCTGTCAGCCTCTGGTCTTGCACTTGCTTCCCTGGCTCCAAGGCTTCACACATCTCAGTGGCAATTCTGTTCAGATATGAGAGAGATGAAGATAAGTTAAAACTTCTGTTCTCATATCATAACGTGAGAACAAGGAGATAATCAGTAAGATTAGTAGCAAATTAAATACCGATTTTAAAGGAGTAATTTTTTTGAGCTGTGTTTCATTAGGCTGTTGAGCTCATTACCATAGACTTTCTGGGGATTCACAGCATTGAGAGAGATACCTGATATTTTATATGGATAGCAATATAGAAAGTGCCAGAATATACTGGCAGGGAGATAAACTTACTTTTTGGATTTGAAAGCAGTCTGACAAGAGTTCATGTTTAGGGCATGGGCCTATTGGGAGATTTTCACCCTCATCTGCACCATGGAGTCTTACATGCTCTGGACACAGGAGCCTGTACTAGTGAAATCCAGTGTAACTGTTCTTATGTTCTGGTGAACTTTGAGGGTAGTTGGGAATGTCAATAATTATTCAAATAACAGGGTATTTTTTTTCATGGTTTTGTAATGTTTTAAAACATTCTTATAAAATTTATGATGTTTGAGTTAAATATAGATTGTCTTTATATGATGTGTATTAAAGGTATGTTGAAAGAGTATGTCTTACACAAAAGCTAAATCCCGTTCCTTTCAAGCAAATGCCTGGAAAAAGAAAAGCACTTCTAACAGGGTATTTTTTAATGATGTTGTAGTTCATGCTGTAATTCACAAATTTATGAATTAGGAGGCAGTTGGAAGTTTGCAGTTTCTTTTACAAAACATAATCAAATGAAGTAATTGCTTAAATGGCTTTTTAATTAAATTTGGGATTACAATAGTCTAGTATTTACATCCTTTTCAAACTTATATTTCAGAATTTGAATGATAGTATAGCAGGCTTGATCTTGTATGTGTTTATTTCTCGGTTAAGGAGGACTTTAGAGAAGCAAAAGCAAGGCCTTCAATCTTTTAAATTCTTTTTATAGTGAGCTTTTCTATGTGTAGATTAAGTTTTATTAGGTGCTTAACTATAGAAGATTTCATCTAGAAGTATCAAACTTTATCTGTTATGGTTTATGAAGTTAGTACTAGAAATGTTATTAAATTCTTTGGGATTGTGTTTGTCCTTTTTTTTGTCAAGTATTTGTCTTTCCTTCTAGATATGCGGGTCCTTCAACAGTGAGAAAAGCGTGCTCTTGAATGGCATTAAATACCTCCAGGCTACCGTTACAGATTATGTATTTTGCTGAGCAAAGAAAAATTTAAGGGCTCTCTCTTCAATGATGTCTGTCATATGGATGATATTGTACTGCAAAATGAGCAGTGCATAAAGGGAAGAAACATAATCTTTTTGTAACAGGCAGAGTCTATGGATATTTGAGAGAGATTATGGGGGTACACGTGAGGGAGGAAAAACATTCTTTCTTTCTACTCCAAATGATAGTGGGATTTATAAATGTTTTTAAGGATAGTCATAGTGATGAGAGACTGGTGTGCTACATATATTAGAGTACAGGTAAATGAGCGCAAGTTGTGAAGTTGCTGTGGCTTAGTGCTTAGTAGCTGAGATGTAGGAGGCTGACCGTTGATGTGATCCCAGGCTAACTGTAAGATAAGACACATTCTCCTCTGTCATCAGGCTGTTCTGTGCATTGTCTGTGTGAGTTTGGCAAGACACATTATCTGTCTGCCTCTAGCTCCTATCTGTAAAATAAAAGCCATGCATCCTTTCTCTCCATGCTTCGTTTTTAGAATTTACACTATATACAGAAAGACACACTTGCATATATGCTAAGTGTATGATGTAGTGGAAATGGCCTTGGAAGCTATTCATTTTTGACTGGGGCTGCTATCATCAGGCAACAAAGAATTCATCTTTGTAGGAGTGTATGGCTGTATGTGTATACAATGCTTGGAACTGATGGTATCTTCTATAAATAAGATTGTTTAATAGTTCACATTATGAAACCAGGCATTCAGGTTTTTTATTATATTTAATTCAAAATGTAGTTGGTCTGAAACACTTATATTTTGTGGCTCAACCTAGATATTAAAACAAATAAACGAAAAAACCCCCACTAAATATTGTTTCTGAGAACACAGAGGAAAGTTTTCTTATTGTTTACCTGTATAATCCTTTGCAACTGCTCTGAGAAAGCTGCAGTGACAACCAGAGGTGGTTACTTCTTTTTTTCCTTCAAAAAAGCCTCGCTCAGTTTTTATTCTGTCCCTGTGAAAATGTGCAAAGAATAGCAATTTTTTAGAAAATTGTTTTGAGCATTTTCTTTAAGGACTGGTTCATGTGGCACCTAAATTCCTGAGTATTTCACATACAACCAGGCTTTTTCAGCCATTGTAGCTATTGGTGAGATACTTAAATTTTCTCTGCCAGCTGCCAGGTTCAAGTCAGTAATGAGAGACTCAAGTGAGAAAGGGGAAATGCTTCCTCTCTGCTCTTGGTTCTCTGACAGATTGAGAAGCTTGAGACAAAGTGGGAGATGCCTACTTCTGGTTCAGATGGTATAGGAAAAGGTGGTGGGTAGAGACAGCAGAGGAGGGAGAAGTGTATACCTTGAGGAAGAGGTAATTGGAATTGAGGGTAATGAAGGCTGAAACTACTGAAACAGCTGCTTTATAACTTTTTCAGATCAATTCTCCCTTTTTATGATGGCTTTCCCCTTTCCCATTATTGTTCCCCTTCTGCCATACATCTATTTTTTGTAGCTCTCCAGCTTGAGCATCTGCAAAAGAAAATGATAGAAGGAAAGAAGGAACTGTTCACAGCTATTATCCTTAACCCCTACTAAATATTGGCCAACATCTGGGCCAGCAGTGTCATGTGGGTTCGGTTCCTGGGGAGGGAGGGATGGGAAGGCTAAATGAAGCTTAGCCCTGGATAGCCCTCTAAGCTCCCACTCTGTGTCTGCTGTTGCAGGAGCCTGGATTTATTTCAGTTTCTTGTGTTCCTCCACTGAGATGTATTCCACAATCTCTAGTTCAAAAAGCACTACAGCAGACTGCAGTCTCCTTGAGAGAAGGTACTCTTCTAGGTTTGTTTTCCTCTTTAGAAACCCATTGGCCAATATTAATCAAATCTGTTATGGGGATAGAAGTCTCAAAGAGAAACTAATTCTAGCTAATGCTAGCAAAGTCTTCTCATTTGGTGTTTGCACATTACTAAATTGTGTAAAATTTGTATAAGAGAACATTCTCATGCCCTAACCGCAGAAAAAAAATATTGTTGACATTTAAATCATTATAGAAAACAGCTACATTTTTTGGAGAGTGCTGGGGTATAAACTTAGGATAGGAAATGCTAGAATGAGGAGTGTGTGGTAGCCTCATTTGTAGAGTGTTTATGTGGTGTTGGGCAAGGCCCTTATAGAGTAGTTAAGTGTTTTCCTGTATGCCCATCTTTAGATGTGCAGGTGTGTTGATTTGCAGGTAGCTACTGCTGTCAGTGCTCAGCATGAGTTTTGAATCTATACAATTCTATACTGACACAAAACAGCCTTAAACTTTGGCAGCCTGCAATACCTTAATTTTATTTAATGTGGCAGTTTTTGCCTTGGTGTCTGTTTCCCATCTTTCAAATTTGGAAAAATAATCTTCCATTGCAGAATCACTGTGAAGATTTCCCAGGAGTGCTCTGAAGATTGATTTGTTAATGTTTTTTGAAGCCATTAGTCTGGTAAAAAAAGTCTTATGGACTTGTGTGGCATTTGTGAATTCAGTGTTTTATAATGTTGTTGTAAAGCGAAAAATGTACAATACATAAGGTATAGGACCTCATTTAATAGGGAAAGGATAAATAGCCATCCATGGAGTGAAACTAACTCCAGAAAAATCAGTATGTCTGTGTGATCCTACAGGAAGTTCAGAAGCCAGACCCAGCCTTTAGGATACCTCCATCTGGCTTGGTTCCCTTCTCCCCAAGACCTAGAAATGGCTGCTAGAGCACTAAGTGGCATCCAAGCTGCAGCAGTCTTCCATCTTCTCTCACTGGAGTTCACCTACCTGGTGCTATACTTGCAACTTGTCCCTGTAGTAAGCAGCCAGCTGCTTGCGTGGGAAGCGACAGACCCCACTTAATCTACACATCTGCCTATAGCACCCTGGCAGTTGGATCTCTGTTGTGGACAGGGGAGGAGATGTCCCGATGTCCGTGAAAGTGGTGGCAAGGATCAGATACTCGCATCCAGCCATCATATGTGCAGAGACTGGACTAGCATTTTCATTGCTTTCCAGTGCATCAAGTACACAATCAAGTGGATGGACAAGGGATGCTGAATTTAGTTTTTATGGACCGCTTGCATTCTGGTATCCTTAACTTTTGAGCACTGAAGTGTGCAATGTTCCAAACAGTCCTTAGTGTAGCTTTGTGTGCCTCTGTTATCCATAGAGTACTTGATAATGTTGTATGTCAGAAGAAGATAACATATTTATTGGGGCAAGGGCTTTCTGGGAGGCAGGAGGATAAGATTGTGTCTTCTGTAACCATGTTAGCACTTGTGATGTTATTGCTATGCAATTCCTGCCAGGTATGGCGTGGCTGTATTGGACTTGTATGTGGTATAGTTAAGTACACTATGGGAAATACTTGATTCTACATGAAAAATGTCATCTTAATACAAAAATTTTATTGTCCTGTTTGCTAGAGAAGGACTTGGTAGTTCTGCTTTCTTGGTGTATCTTGATACTCTAGATAAACGTAAAAGTATTAGAAAAGGTGTCCTTATTAAGATAGAAATTTAAAGTAGGAGCCCTGGTTGTCACAAATGCTGAAACACAGGTGTGATCCAAACTTGTATATTAATTTCCTTCTTTGTTATCCAGCCAAACTTAAGGAGGAAGTAGATGTCACTTACGCAATTATTTTATGCCAGGCTAAGAGAGTACCTAATGAAAAAAGGGCAACTTCTAACAAAATCTGTACTTTTCTTTTTCTTACTGTCCTGAGAACAATTTGTGTCACATCCTCACCCTTCGTTTCCCTCCTTTCAGTAATTTGTATGCCACAGTGAGGTGAAATTAGCGAATAACCAATATTGCATCAGTGTGCCAGTTGTAGAGACTTACAACTTCTCTGGTAGTTTATATTTCGCTCCACCCATTTTGTATTTCTTCTGTCTTTCTCTTTTTCCTTTCCCCCCTTCTGTCTCAGCAGCGCAGTGCTCTCTAGGATTGTGGTTCCAGAGGTGACTCTGTAACTAGGCATTTGGAGGACATTAAATAGAAAGGAGAGGGATTGTACCCAGACAGGGCAAGCTGTTACATTCAACAACTTGCTAGTTGTTTCTGACCAAACTCTTTCCTGTTCCATTGAAAAGCCACAAATGTAGCTGAAGCTGTTGTAACCTCTCTAATGGAGAAGTGTGGGCAGATATAAACTACTACTCCACTTATATCAAAATTTAAACAAAGCGGTACCTTTTTGAATGTAGCTGTTATCTTCCCAGTATTCAACAATGTCAGCCTGACCAGTAGTTATTTAAAAAGGCTGCACTCAGCATACACTTCAGTTTCAGTTAAAGCCTGCTAGTGTAAGTAAATAATGACAGTCTTGTGATGTGAGACAGAACAATTCCTTTTCAGACACAGTGTTGTGACATTTGAGTTGACTTGGCAGATTGTTGTTCTAATTTATTTGTATTTATTATTCATATTCTCTATCTGTTTTAATGTTAGAATCCTTTTGAATGTGCCTTGGCCTTTCTGCTTCCTGAAATTCCATTGCACAGCTCTCAGTTTTACAACTGTGATAACTACAAGGTGATGATTTTCTTTTGCTGGGTGACAACAGTTTTGGTCTTCCAAGAAGGATTCTTTAATAATACTGGCTAAAAATGTGCAGCGGTGTACTTCTGTAGTTGCACACAGCTTTAAAAGAGTGAGGAATCATTTATGTTCCTTCAATCCAGTATTTGATGGATTTCAATTGGTAGGATGATTTGAGGATGAGTGCTAAACAGTGGGGTTGCAAATCAAAAAGGTCAGAAATAAGGACAGAAAGGGAATTGTTATGAATACCTTTATTGATAATGGTGATCCTACTTAAAAGATGCGAGCAGGAGAAAGACTTGAGGGAAGGAGCAACTAAAAGAACTTCAGAATTAATTTCTGAATAACTTTTCAGTTACAGTTTCTGATCTTTTTTCCTAATGCAGGGTTGAGTAATTGGTTAGAGAATAGTCTATAAACCCTCCTTACTGAAAACAGACTTAATATACCAGAAATGCAAAAAATTTGCAATTTTTTTGCAAAGTAAATAAATTTTGTGGAAGTATCTACTGCTTTGACTTACAGACTTGAATCTTCTAAATAACTATTAAATTATAAAAATTCCCATTTTAACAACTTACCTATGTTAAAATGATCTGATTAGAATGTCTCACTTCTAGACTACTAGAACTTTTTTGACATTTTCTATGCCTTATTTTTCAGGTAAAGTTGTTAAACTTCAAAATCGCTGAAAAAGTTAATCCTACAGTGGAAACAGATGTGCAACTGAGTTTTTTGCAGGGGACTTTCATTCCTCAATAACACTGATTGGGCCTGTTTTATTCTCTGTTTTGGCACTGTTACAGCGTATGATTCATTTGTCTCATGCTAGCTGTAGCAAGAAAACCACACGCATATTGCAGCTTAACAAGGTTAGAGAAGTACATTTCAAATTGAATACGGAACAGTCAACAAGGCTATTTATTCATTCTGTAGAAGTTTTGTCCTGCATTATAAAGCAGACTTGGGGAAAAAACTAATCTCTTGCACAGATGTGTTTCACTTTCGCTGTAGGCAGTTCTATGCTGCCTGAAGAATGGAGCTGGTGGTAATACTCTGTTCTTGAAACCTTCAATAGTTTTGGAATGTGTTTACCCTGGCTGTTTCCTTCCCCTCCTCTCCCCTGAGAAAACATACCGCGTTTTTTAAATTTGTTTCAATAGCCAGCGGAAAGGTTTGGGGTGAAACTAGAGCCTGGGGTTTATACCTGTGTAGTAATCCTTACAGCTGAGGGGAAGGAAGCTGTGATAGCTGGACTTCCCAAAGAGCAGCTGGCATCGTGTCCAGGTATTTTGTATTGATCTTGCTGGGAGATGGCAAACACAAATACAGGTTTGTCCAGATCACAGTCCACTGAGTTGGAACAGGATCTCTTAGTAAACTGCAGTTAACTCCAGGTAATGTTTGATAGTGTCACCAGGTTATCTAGAGGCAGACGTGGCCCTTTGTGAGTATGAAACATGAAGTTCTTTGGGTTTGGTTTTTGTTCAAATGTCAACATCATCTCTGGTTTGTCTGGTTTCTCTGTCAGACACTCATTTTTCTCCCAGGAGCTGATTTTCATTCAAGAACAGAGTGATGTTGTCAGTGGCTGTGGAAGCTAAATGTTGTTATCCTTGAATGTTCGTGTGCAGGTTTGTAAAATCCACGTTTTAAATCTGTTTCAGCTACTGCTGTCCTCTGTGAGGGTTCTTCTGGTTCATGTGGTACTCACCATATGTCAGACAGAAGCTCTGATAGAAATGAGGAGCCCTTTATTATAAATGGGGGGCGGGGGGTAGCTGAGAGTAAGGCATGGAGATGGTTTGCAAGGTCCTTATACAGTGAGGTGACTGCCAGTGTCCCTTTGCGTACGGGCTCGAGTTTGAGGATCTGTGATGTGAGCTGTCACACTTGTGAACGTGCCTTCATGTCTGTGTGTGGCTTGCTGAGAGTGAATGCTACCTTTCTGAGTAAAATTTCAGAATGTTACTGGTGTTGGCTTGGAGTAGAGGTGACCCCTGGTAGCTGTAAAAAGCTGAGTGAATAGAGGCGGCTTTTGAGTTAATCTTTGAGATCCTTTTAGTATTATTGTTTGTTCCCAGATAGCCAGTGTGAGGTATTCTGCCACCATCATGGACACAGTGTCTGCAGGCAGTTTCAGGAATCCCTTAGTCTTAAGTGATCTGCAGAGCATACAAACTGTTAGCTTTGGCTCCAGTTTCTGCATTTAGAGTAATTCAAATGACTGTTTCTTACTTGAGGCATCTGGTTTGTTTTTGAAGGTGGAAAAGAAGACAAATGCACTGCTGTCTGCCCTTATTCTGTCTGGGTCAGGGTCAGGCTGTGTGGCCCGAAGGGACGAGGTGTGCTGAGGGCTTGTGCTGCCTTCCTGCGGAGCTGCCCTGCCCCTCTGCCTTGCCTGCTGTCCGGTCGCTGCCTAGCTGGTTGCTTTAGCTGACCTCTTCAGCCCTCCCCACCGCTGCTTTGTTCTCTTCCTGGCTCTGGTTGATACAGAGAATTCACCTGAAGCCTGGAAAACAAGCCAGTCACATGGAGAGACTGTGCCTGATACAGCTGTAGACTCGGACTGAAAAATTGAATTTGTCCTCCCCCTCTTCCTGCTCTTCGGCATTTGTTTTCCGATTTGGGAATCCAACCTCTGAGTTACATGAAGTCTCTTCATTGTGCTATGTAACTACTTCCAAAGCATCTGTTGGCAAGAAAACTTTGACGTCAGCAACGTTAGGGTGAGGTTTTGCATTGCGCACATTCAGTCGCTCTGGTTGGTGTGGATAATGGCATGCTGGAATTGAAACAGAGGTTGGAGCTCGGGGGGGAGATGGAGATCATCATGAATGGTGTTTGTAGCCTGCTACTCGGTGTGTATCGGGTGTATATCTTCTATGGGTAGAAAATGTACTTGACGAACTACGTATTGTCCCATTTGTTTATTACAGACATCTCAGTTTATTTTGTAGATATTTGTGCGTGACACGCCTGGCTTGCCGGATGTTGCTTTAGCTCTTTAAACTGGGATTACAAGTAACAGTTCTCTGCTGGTGTTCTAAGAGAAGATATTTTTCAGAAGCAAACTACATGTATTGCTCAAGGATTTTTTTTTTCCAGTGTTAACACTAGGTTTTGTTAAGCAAAAGAAAAGAAATTGGTAGTCATCTACTGCAATTTGAAATTCATAATGGTTAACTTGCAAGTAGAAAGAAAGCAGGTACCTAAAGACACTGTGTGAATTCACGATCTGCCAGAGAAAGTGGTATTTTATTTTTAAGATGAACAGAGGATTGACTTTTGTTATTGCTGATTAAACAAATATCTTTGAATTGGAAATAATATGAAAGCCTATGTGTTAGATTCAATTCAAGATGCTTGTTTCATCTAAGATGTATCTGAATGCAAACAGCTCAGGAGAGCTATATTTAAGGCCATCAGAGCAGAACTGTGGGTGTCACTGTGACAAGATTCAAAGTCAAGCTGGAGGATTGCAGCTGATTTAAAAAATAAACAAGAAGCTTTTGTAGTGTTTACAAATTATTTACTCTGCTTTTTAAAGGAAGAAGTCATCCCGACATTTGAAGACTGTATCTTACGTTTAGGCTAACAAGTACTCGTGGCCTGAGGCAGCATCTTCTGTACTAATTCACTGTTTCTGTGGTCTAGAAAGCTTTTAAATCTGACTTAAGGTGTTGGGGGGAGTGTTAAAAGTTTTACTAAAAAGGGTATATAGTTGAAGGCATATACCGGTGTTACTATTTGAAAACCACAAAGTATGGTTTTACCTCAGAACCTGAAATAACACAGGTTTGTTTGGAGTCTATAATTAGAAAGTGTTTAGCTGTTCTACATAATGGAGAAAATAAGCACAGTAGCTTTTCTAGGAATTGCATTATGCTTGCTTCATTTTTTTCTTTTGTGCCTGTAATTGTTTGAAATGGATGATGTGTCACAGTCTGTTGCACAAAGGGGCTTAACTAATGATGTTTCCATAATTGTGCAGAAAGAGCTGTTTTAAGATGATGCTGTGTGGAGGACTAGAAGTAACATCCAACCAAAGTGTATTTAAAGACACGTTAGAAAGAATATGTGAATTTACATGTGTAAATGTGTGTGTGTGGAGGGGGAAAGTGTTAGGGGGAAAAAGGCTTTGTAATCCCTCCTCAAAAGCATGAGGACAGGGGATTTGTATTTCGGAAGTACTCCCTTTGTTATGGGGCCTGGCAATGGAGGTGTAACTTGCTAATTTAAAAGTTGTGGAGTAAATGAAGTAGTACAAATACATCTTGACCCACACTTTTTCTTCCCCTTTGCGGCAGTTGGTCACTGAGAGTGCCGCTAAGCGCTGCTGCAGCACTCCTCAACTGGCAGAGGAAAATCACTGTAGATCCCCATGCATTTTTTTCTGACTTTGTATTCTGCTGTTAAATGTATTAAGCACAGCAGGGAACCTTTCAGTATTTTTTGTTTGTTTGTTGTGAAGCATTCTGACAATCCAGAATGTCACAGCATTGCCAAGGTTTCATCAGTACCGTGTGACCTGGAGTATCGCCTGATGTGCAGGACTGTAGGGCTACTGGTTAATGCACCGTGGCTTGCAGGGGATTCACAAACTCCCGTGTTGCTTCTTGCTTGGATGCCATTAACGAGGCAATGAGGACGAAGAAAGTTTCACAAGAGTAAGTCTTTAAAGCCGTGAGTGGGTGTTTTTGCACTGACTTTTCTAGCTGTTTGAAATAGCAGTTTTTTGCATAGAAAAACTCTGCTTAATCCTCAGTCTATGTTACAGTTATACTGCATTGCTGTCAGTGAAAAATGTTTGGAAAAACTTGCATCAATCTGGTTAAATCCTGCTGTGTGCTGACATAGCATATTTTTTGGCATAGTATATGATGTTGCTGTAGGTGGAATAACTGCTGGCAGAATAACTCCTCCTGTTGGCATATATTGTATTTCCTGCATAGGTACAGCATCAGTTTTACTTTTAATGACAAGCATTCAGCTTTTTCTTGCTTTGTGCTTTTTAACTAGTGTTTATTTTATTTATAATCCTAGTGGAGTCTGTTTGTAAAGGCTGCTAGATCATTCCCTTTCTCTTGCCCTGTCTATGCTGAATGGGCTCTATCTTTTCAGCCTGTTTTTTTTTTTTAATTTTATTATTTATTTATTTTCAGTGGGACTGGAATAATCCTTTCCACTAATTATTTTTCCCAAATTTGCGTCAGTAAGATTGAACTTTTCACCTCATGTATTCGTAAGCAAAGATCTGTATGTTTGATGGCTAGTTGGTTTGTCTTTACCTTCCTTTTCTAATGTTCTCCTTTCGTTCTACATAAGGCTCAGCTGTGAGATAAGTTTCGTGGTACTTCTGCCATTTCCTGACGCCAATGGTTTTTCTGGAGGCAGCAAGTGTTTCCTGTCTGGAAGCTAGAGGCAGTGTTCCTGGCAGGATGGAGTATTTTTGTTTCCCTGGCTAGACCTTTCCCTGTCTTTGTTTTTGTCTCTCTCTCTCTGTTTCTCGTTCTTTTTTTTTTTATATTGGTCTGTATTTGAAATTGCACTGGTTTAACTAGAGCTATCGTTAAACAAAAATGGACTCGGTGATTTGACATACGTCCACGCAAGGTTTTTCAGTTAACATACTGGTAGAATAAATTCATAGGCCAGGCAGCCGTAGAATTGGACGTCTTATACTAGGTTTTGCACTAATCTCGCTTTTTGAGTGAACAGGAGCGGTTAGTTATGCTGATGTGACTTTATACTTGACCTGAGGGCAGTTTCAGCAGTTACAGCATTAGCCATAACAGAATTCAGAAAACCCTGTTCCTGTCTCTGTCCTTGACTTGCTGCTGCTTGAATAATCCAAGCCAGTCTATTCTCTCAGTCACCCAAGTTTTTCTGAAAGTTTTATATTGAATTATATTTACCCAAATTATTAGTTTCTCTATAAAGAGAGTTAGATCAAACAAGACCCATGCACAATAGCTATTCAGTTCTCGAGGGCTGAGATACTGTCAGTTTACAGTGGCTTAGAAAATTGCTTTAAGTTGTCACAGTGGCTTTCAGAAACCTACCAAGTTATTTTCCCATCCCATCCCATGGTAAGGTAACACAGCCTAACTTAATCTTACTGGAAGAATTCAAAACTCTTATTAACTTGCTCTCTTTTAGTTACTTTAGTTAGTTTACTTTATAAGTTTTATCAAAAGTATATCTGTATATCAGTTTTGTTATTAAAACGGGTAAAATAGCGCCAGAGGGTTAAAAAGTAATCCATTAATAGTTTGCAGCACTTCTTATCTTGAGGCAAAGCTATTTCAAGATGAGTGTGCATTTTGGGGGGTTTTGTTGTTTGGGTGTCCCTCCCCTGCCCTGCAGGTAGAGGCTAGTTACACCGGAGGAAAAAAACAGAGCTGGAAGATGCTGCCAGTCAGCTGGTCAATAATATCTTTCCTCAATGCAAGACAGAAACCTCTGAGTCTTGCTGAGTTTAGAAATCAATAGGAGCCAGGAACTGAGATCTGTTACCTCTTATATATCCCCCCAAACTGCTGTTTCTATGGTATGCTGTTCAAATTCTGTCTGTGGGCTCTCTCTGGGACTCCTGCTCTTAGTTTCAGATCCCTCTACTGCAATAGTTGTCCCTCCTTATATCTTCGTAGATTTTATTTGGTTTGTTTTTAATAGTAGGGCAAACTTTAAAGCCTGCTTGAAAACAAAAGCTTGTCAGAATTCAGTATGTAGCCATTACTGTTTGATTGGGCAAAATTACAGACCTGAAATTACATCTGCGTATTCTGGAAATTTGTGAGTCTTGGTTATTTTCATTTTGGAGCAGTTTCTCTGTAGGAATGATCTCAACATTCAGGAGTGTTGCAATGTTTTCCACTTGCAGGATTGGTGACACTGCAGGAAAGAAAACTTTCTGATATTATTTCACTAGTGTATATATTTACTCTGATTATTTTGCAATGTATAGTTCAGAATAAAAAGCAGCTGCAGGAAATTCCAAGGTGTCATCAGCAGTAGTTTTAAAGAGTAAAACCAAAAGTGGGGAATACTTGCTTTCAACTACAGTAAACATAGAGCTAAAAAAGTCTGAAAATTTGCTTTGGGGTTATTTTGCTATTGCTGTTGCCAGATAATTTGTTTTGTTTCATTTATGCTTTCATTAAGGCTGCATTGATGAAGTATCTGCATCTGTTCATACTGTATGAGCATTCTCAGAAGACAGAATTCAGAATTAAGTTCCTTAGTTCTTTCACATTGACTTGTCTTACAGGTGATTAGGACTTTAAAAGCAGAATTTACAATATATTTTTACTTTAGGGATGAGAAAGATTTTAGGTTTATGGGAATTTTTATTTGTCTCAGGCAGGTCAAACAGTCATTTGTCAATCTCTACATGATTCGTTCATACAGGCTAACTTTCATTTCAGCTGGTGGTCAGAAAGAGTGCTTAGTTTAAATGAAAATGTTAATACAGTAACAGTGAAACTTTTTTTGGTGCATAGGCAACTTGTGCAGTTTTTAATCCCTTAATGTTGCTTCCACTTTCCAGACCACTAGCTTAGTCAGATGTTTTAGAACATTACTTCAATGTATATGTATAAATAAATCTCTCCACGTATTCAGAAGTGAAGATACGTGCCCATCAGTGCACAAAGAGAATACACTCCCATCATTTATGCAAGAAAAAAATTGTACTAGTGTGAGGATTTTAACGATTAAAGGATTAAAATAGTTAAATGTTCTGGTGATGTTTTGTTTTCCTTCCTTTTTTTCCCCTCAGTGTTTCCAAGACTTTACCTTCTGTTGGCTGAGTTTGGTGTACGTTTGCTAACAGTAATGCACCGCAGTGCATAGGATAAGCTTGTGACACAGCGAGCAAGTGCATGGTTGAACTAAGACTGCTCTGCTCAGATAAGGGAAAATTGATCCCGTTAGTCTTATTTGCAACAGATGTAGGCCTGGAGATTCACAAATAGAAAGCATCTCTCCACTGAGTTCTTAGCTTTGGTCAACCGTTGCATTCAATATACCCAGATTTAATGCTGCTGGTTTGGAAAATTAACTTTTTTAGAATTCTTGCCTGTTTGCCATTTGTTAGCAAAAGTACAGTGTGGGCCCTTAGGAGGGGTTCCATCTTGTCATGGCTGACCCTGCTTATGAAAGTGCTGATGAAATCTTTTACTAAACCTTTGAATCGTAGAGGAAAAGATGTTTCTCTTCTAAGCAGTTTTGATTATGGTGTGTTCCTTTGGGTTGGAAAGGATGGTGACAAAAAAACCTCAATACACAACCAGACTGAGGGGAGGCGCTTTAAGTGCACACTCTTCTTGACAAGCGTTATCTGCAAGAGGAACAGTTTTGCTGGAGTTGGCAATCAGTCGTTCAGAGACTTTCAGAATGAGTTGAGCAGCTTGCAAGACTTCCTTTCCTAATAGCAGCTGTCATGGACACACGATACAGGATGTATTGCACATACATTTCTAAGAAAGAAGCGTAACTATTTTTTTTAATAAGCTGTTGAAGATTTTTCTAGCTGTCAGGATTGGTTTGTCATGTGCTACATACTATTGTGAATTTTAAAATAGAACATTGTATGTCAGTTAACTTTTGGCAATTCTGCAGTGTGTACTCTGCAGGCTTCTGTGTATTTTAAATACTGTCAGTCTTTTGATTTTAATGCCCAGTCAGTCTGACTGTCTCAGGCTTTGAGCCCAAGCGGGTTCATAGTCTGTCTGTTTGCTTCATTGTTTTACAAACAATATTGCTTTGTTCTGTAAGTGAAAATAGAATTTCCAGATAATTGACACAGGACTTTATTCTGATTGCACTTTATTTTTCCTTAAACTTCGACATGGTAATATGCTGTATTTTTAAGAGATTAAAGTATCTGCCTCAAAAGGGCATTTTTGTATAATGTGTCTGTGATGAACATCAGGGCTTTTTTATAACATGATTTAGAATATGGAGTAATAATCTGGACATAAAGTTGATTAGAGAAACCATAATGTTTTACTTTAATGTTTGTTGAAAGATGCTTTACAAATAAACAGCAGTCTTGTTCTTGCTTTAGTGAACATCCCAGTTGAAGTGTAGATTAACAGCTGAAAAGAAAGGCTTGCATGTAATGAGGGAATTGGCCTAACTTTTTGTCTGCTTTTGGTATCTATTCTTTTGTTTAATTTTTACAAGCATTACATAGTGTCTCTAAAGTAATCCTAATTATTAGAAGACTTTCCTAAAATAGACTGAGTCTGCATTATAGAAACTCCCATATGTCAAAACAAGTCCTTTTGCTCCTGGAAGATCCCTTGTTTCTCACTCAGCCCTGGTCTAACGGCCTGCACGTGTCAAGCTGGCTTGTCCCAGAAGGTTTAACTTCCTTCCAATTTAGGGATAAGGGCCCTGCTCTGTTCTCCTTATCAGTTCCGTGCGATAATGGGCATGTCCCAGATCTTGTCAGCACCTTCACTGAGCCTGCTGCAAGCTCCAATGTGAAATTAGTGAGTGAATGCTTGGTATGGTACTTGCTGGCAACTGAACTCCCAGTCTTTTGAATTTGCATAAATTAAAAAAGTGGAATGATTTCACTGAAGCTGTTCTTCTGTTGTTTAAAGATGATGTGTAAAGTTTGAGCCTTGACATGGCAGCTTCTAACGGTTTTGAAAAACTTGTCTTTGCTGAGTTGTGGATTTGGGAGTCCTATTTTTGAAATAATGGCCTCTGCAGCTATCAGTAGTCTATCATAAGCATAAAAAAAATGAGAGCCTAATTAGCTAAATGATCAAGTAATTTTTACTCTGAAAAAGATTTACTAGTAGTAGAAGCAACTCTGGTAACTTTCATAACAAATGGTCTTCATGCTTTAAGAGAAGTATTCACATATGTGGCTCTTAGAACAAAGCAGGACAGGAAAGTAAAGAGACCTTCCTGAAAAAGTGTCTGAAAGATAAGAATTACTTTTTGCTTAGATCAATCTTGTAAAATGTAAACTACCATACTGGTGCCGCCTTCTTCAAAAGAGAAAAGCCATAATGAAGTAAAACTTACGTGAGTGTATTTTTAAAGTAGTTGTACACAGCTCAGTTTGAGTTAAATGAATTATTTAAGTCACTTTGGCTTTATGTTTTTGCATCCTGGCATGCTGTAACATCACTGTAAATGTTTGAGAAGTATCTGTAGGTCTGGGTTTGTTTTAAAAGCCTGAGAAATCTTCTAATACAAATTTGTTAACTTTCTTTGGAATAAATTTTTCAGTTTAATCCAAATAGTATCAACCCTTTAATTTCACCTATTATTAGAAATCAAAGTTAGAAGACATGAACACCCACCCCCCCAATTTAAATATCTTTACAGTTTTCTAAACATTAAATGGAAAATGTTACTATTCTTAATTGTAGTTTTTGAGAGGAAATGCATTGAAGGAGTCATAAGTGCATTCTGCTAATTGTGGCAATTAAGCATTTCACTGATGCTGCGTTATGTTACCATTGAAGGATTTTATTTTTCAACTTAGTGCATATAAAGGTTCTGCCAGAACCTTTGTTGTTTCGACATAATTTCCGTTTTTTTACTTCCAAGTTGCAAAGTGTTGGTTCTGCTCATACTAAATGATCTGTGATTAAACCAAGTAACAGTCATAGCATGCTCTGACACCGTGAGCATTGACGTGAGTATGGTGGGGCTTTTTAATGGGCCATAGCGCTACAGAAGCACGTAGCTGTCAAAATTGTTAAGCTCTTTCAGACTGTGCCTTACTCTATTTTAACTCTTAGTGATGCCAGATTTTTAATTGAACCTGAGGCAAGTAGGGGTGTAATCTTTTAGACATCCTCTGGCAAAAGCATTTGCTTTCTTTCCCCCCAATTTTAAAACTATTGTGGAATAAATTGACATTTAAAGAATGCCCATTGAAACAAGAAACTCGATGGCTGGGTAAAAATCCTGTGCATTGGTATTTAATTTACTAGCTTAAGCTTTTGCTTATTTTTGTTTTACATTTTTTTCCCCACTATTTTTACAGTTCTTATGCCATGGAGTAAATGAAAAGGAAAATGTGCTTTTCATGCCTCTTTTAGATATTTAGAGATACCTCTGTATTGAGAACATCACAACTTAGAGATTCTGGGATACTATGTGATGGACAGGAGATGCTCATTAGAAGAGGGAGATGGAAATGTGTTTCAGATCTGTGATGCATTGTTGGTGGATGAGCTTCAAACTCGGGTGGTCTCTTTTTTTTCTTTTGTTACAGCTCTCTTTAAGCTGGAGCGGTGCATCTCAGAAAGCAGCTACAGAGTATAGATGTTGGGAATTACAGATGTCAAAGGAAGCTGTCAGTAGTCAGTTTTAATCAAGAAATAGCTTTCAGTATGCTAACACAAAGTCAGTGCTTGGTTAAATTGCCAGGAGGAGCAAATGCCTAAAATGAAGAGTGTTCATTTGCAACAGGAAAAGTCTAAATTTCCCATTTAAGCACCAATGACACGAGGGAATGTTTAGGGAGGATGTACAACATCTATGGTTGTTGTGGTTTTTCTCCTTTGCTACAAAAATGTTTAAGCCTGCCTTCATTTTGCAAATGTCTGTGAAGCTGCTTGTGCTGGTGGCAGACTGCCTCATTTGTTGCTCCTGTACACCAGGTTGAATGGGGAACGGAAGAGCAGGCAGCGTGTTGAGCTTGTGCCTCTGGTGTGTTTGGAGGAATGTTAGGAGCACAAGGGAGTTGAGTTAGTCTCTGGCAGCAGCTGGCTAATGGAAATAGTGCTTTATCGCTTTTTTCTTGCAAAATGAGTAGGGTTATACTCAGTTGCCCGAGTGCATTTCCTAAAAGTTTTGAAATTGGTAAGATGAGACAAGCAACTGTCTCATGTCATGGAGAACCATACTAGAAGATATTTTTCACCCCAGTCATCTCTGAGTTGAAAAGTTCTCCCTTTGCAAGATTATTCCGATTTCCTTTCTCCCCTACTCCATTATACAGTCAGCAATAGCATTTACTTAAAGCAGCATGGTCAAAAAGAATTATAGAAGGAACTTAACTGCATGTTAGTTAGGTTTCCCCAGCAAACAGTTAAGAAGGATTACTGAAGGAACAGATAGCAGTTAAGTACTGAGCTTTACGTAAGTTAAGTCTGTAAATGTCATTTGTGCTTTTGGAAATCTTCAAATGACAAGGTGTGTTTGTGCTGTGGCAACTGATATTTTGTGGTAGTCTGTGGCGCGAACAGAATGCAGAGCATGGCTGGAATTTGGGTTTGTGGTAGGGCTCTAGGCATGGCGGGAAGCCAGAAACATGGTCGGTAAGTGCTTTTGAGGAAATGTTGAGGACAGTGGTGAACTTACATTTTTAGGAGTTATACTCTGTGTGTGGTTTTTCTATCCCTTCACTGTTGCCCATATTAGTTTCTTCTGTATGTTGACAGAGTTTTTTCTGGTCAGTCAGAGTGGTGCCGAACTTGGAATAAGTGTTGCCTCTCAAAATCAGATTGTTTGTTATTATTACTATAATTGTGTGTCTCAGCTTCTTTCAAGTCTTTTGATTTCAGAGCTTCATTTTTCACACAGCATATCTCCTTCATGTGGACTCATTGTTACTGGAATAATACAGGCGTTGTGTTCTCTGGCTGTACAGAATCAGATATTTTTTCCTTCTTTTTGTCAGCAAAAGCATGCAGAAGCTGCGTTGGGTTGGGCAACATGAGAACTGGCCAGTGCTCCAGATTGCGTTAGTAAGGCTATTATGATTTTGTACAGCTCTGATCATTATTAGCATTGTAACATTTGTCTTCATTTTTTCCTGTAATAAATCATCTGCTGAAAATCTTTTCACTTCAGCAAAGTCATCTTTAAACGTCACTAAAATGACAATCCAAAATTACTATATAAGGAAGAATATGGCTTTTAAAACTAGCCTTATGCATTTAAATCTAGAGAGTATATTTGATGATTGTCTGAAATAACTGGCAACTTCTCTATTCAAAAATCCTGTCAAAGTTTAACCATTTTCTTTAGAAGAGCAATCTGCTATTTCTGAGACTGCCTAATGGGATCTGATAAGCAAAGAGAACTATAGGACATACTGGTCTCTTTCTTTAGAGCATGGGAGAATCTTTGTTTATTTTAAAAAAAAAAAAAAAAGTACAACTGGTTCATCACCAGAGCTGCTATTTCTTGATTTTGTACATCTGTTGGAACTGGCAAAAATGCTGTAATACGCATTCTTTCCTCTCCAGAGAAAGGGAGGAGGGGAAGGCTTGTAGTCATAGGTTTGGCTGTGTTACTGTGTTTACTTCCTACTTTTTTATCTAAAAAAAAAAACCAACAAAAAACCAACCAAACCCCAAACAAAAAACAAACCCCACCTTCTTGCCTGAAACAAGTGCTTTGATTGCTGTTCATGTTGTTTGTGGATTCTCCTGGCTTGAGGAAGATGGCACTTTCCACTGTCCTGGTAGTATCTGTGTGAACATATGAATATTAGTAAGTATGTAGTTATAATAATGCTTTCTATGTTATTCTTTCACTTCTAGACATATAAAATTAATTTATCATCAGCCATAGGCTATAGGATTTGTGTGTCTGTAGTATAGTTCAGACACTGTCTACCAACTGCACGTATCAATGATACAGTGTCATGCCAAGATCCTAGAGAGAAGGATGTTCCCTTCTGTCATCATTGTTGAACAATTTTTTTCAGTTTCACCTTTTTTTCTTTAGATAAGGGAATGTTTTAGTTCATTTAATAAGAAACAGCGGCTGTAAAACCATTAGATTTGTTTTGGGAACAGAAGCAGGTAAAGCATCCAAGATTCCTTTTGACTAGATTTTAGGCTGAAAATGTTCCCTTAGGAGAGAAGGAAGAGTATGTTATGTTCTTGAAATAAGCTTTATTTTAGACAGAGAGACCCTGGCAATAAAATAAGAATTTTTGGATAGTGTTCTACAGAGGTAGAGCAGGGGCGTGAGGGGGGAAGTAATAATAACTCAGCATTTGAAAAAAATAGAATAAATATAGTAGCTTTTGAATTTTCTTTAAAAACAAACAAAAAACCTGTAGGGGCCCAAAATGTAAGACCTCTTTTTAGCAAAACCAGGAGATGTGAGGATCTTTTTGGTTGAGTTTTTTGTTCGTTTCTTTCTTTCTTTTGAATTCTTACACTTGAGGAAGGTAGTATTCTTGTGAGGTGCTACTGTACTGGATGGTAGTATAAATAGAGTAGTGTTGACTTGGCTGCCTGCTGGTATGTATATAATATCAAGGTACGGTAGTTTGAAGAGGGCGAAGTTGTGGGTTTGCTGCACTCGTTGCTCCCGTGAGCTGGACAGCCCTTGGGCTATTTCTGTGTTTCCTCTTTGGAGAGGGATTCCTGTTTCCGTTGCTGGTCAGTCTTCCTCTGAAACTTCCTAGTCTTGACCCAGTCATCTTGGTGATCCTGTCCCAGAGACAGACAGCTCATGGTTGTTTTTCAGCTGGTCTCTAGCTGGTGGGCAGACTGCCTGGGCTCTGGTAAATGGAGGCATTCACCTCAGTCAGTGTTGGTTTTTTTCACCTTCCTTCGCCTTCTCCATACCAAGATGCGTAAGTTAGAAATTATATTTTTGTATCATCATCAGTGGCCCTGTACATTCCTTTGTTTCTACCTTTTTGTCTTATTTTTAGTATCCAATTTCTGATTTTTATCGTCCTGTAGTAAAATCATAGAAACCCAGTGTACCCCTTTCTGGGAGGTAAGTTGGGAAACACTGAAGAAAGAAATTATGCCAGCAGTAGTTGCATCCAGATATGCAATGCTGATGTTGCATAAGAAATGCCTTCTTATTCTTTTATTACAGAAGCAGTTCACTGAGGGTTAGAAAAATTCCTCTTGTACAATCAAGCTTCCAAGAAGTAGGAATATTTGCATGTTTGGGGGAAGTTCATGGTTTTGGTTGGACGTGATCTGCCACTTCCTTGTAGCAGTCTCCTCTGTTGGAGGAAAATAGAAAAACACCTTTCTTTCTCTCTTCTCTTGGAGCCAGTGAGTTAAGCAACAGGGAACAGAAGGAAATCCTTGCCATCATCTTGTATGTAGGGAATAATTGAAGCTTGATATGTGATGGGAATCAGTTTTTTGGGGCTTTTTTCTTTTTTTTAATAAAAATAAGATGAAAAATTCAAATGTCATCACCTTAACTCTGGTCTTTGCTTGAATTGCAATATGGAAGATGAAGGGCAAGACAGTGTTGGCTGTCACTCACTCTGCAGCTCTGCTTCCTGAAATATTCAGGTGCCTTACATTATAAATATGCATCTGCATACTTCTCTGAGAACCCTTAGGTTTTGAGAATATCTTGAGCTGTTTAGCCACAGTGACTTAATTTCTGCTGGCAGTCTAAATGGATTCAAAACACACACAAAAGTCTCTTATTTCTTTTAATTAACTATATTGAGTTTGTACACGACCTTATCTCATGTGTGGAAAATGTAAGGTAGAGAAAATAGAAACATTTCAAATGCTGTAAGGCTGTTACTATGCTTTATAGAAGAACTTGGTATACATTTACGTAGTTGTCACCTTGGGTTACGGTAATTTCTACACGTGCGTGCACATGCACTCACACACAATCGCCTTAGGGAGCAGTGGAGTGAAAATGCTGTTCTCGGCATTGCTTCAGTGTGTAACAAAGATATTTCTTGACCACAGGGAAATTTCAGGCTTGTTAAGATAAGAAGGATTTAAAGGATAGAAAAAGCTGACAGAAAGAAGTATTGGGTCAGATGGTGAGGAGAAGATGGTAGTAATATGAATAACAGGTCATGAGAGTGCTGTGATTTTTCAGAACCAAAAGTGATGGATGTGATTCTAATCTATCTTTTTTCATCTCTCCTGCTAATATAGGGAATTCCTCTGAAGAATTTGCTGGAAGTGGATACATGTGAATTTTCTGCATGAAGACTCTCAAACTGGATTACATAATAATATGCCTATATCCTCTGACTCTATTATTTTGATCCTTAAAAATGATTAGGGTTGTATATGAAATTTAACCCTTTTCTGATGAGTGACCTAGACATGAGTTTACATCGGCAAATGGGCTCTGATCGGGACCTCCAGTCTTCTGCTTCCTCTGTGAGCTTACCGTCAGTTAAAAAGGCACCAAAGAAAAGAAGAATTTCATTGGGCTCTCTTTTTCGAAGAAAAAAAGACACGAAACGCAAGTCTAGGGATTTAAATGGAGGTGTTGATGGAATTGCAAGTATTGAAAGTATTCATTCAGAAATGTGTACGGATAAGAACTCTATTTTCTCCACATGTACCTCTTCCGATAATGGAACAACCTCTAGCAGCAAACCAAGTGGAGACTTCATGGAATGCCCCTTGTGCCTTTTGCGGCACTCCAAGGACAGGTTCCCAGAGATAATGACTTGTCACCATAGATCTTGTGTGGATTGCTTGCGTCAGTATCTCCGGATAGAAATCTCCGAGAGCAGAGTTAATATTAGCTGTCCAGAATGCTCAGAACGATTTAATCCTCATGACATTCGTTTGATATTAAATGATGACATCTTGATGGAAAAATATGAGGAGTTTATGCTTAGGCGATGGCTGGTTGCGGATCCTGATTGTAGGTGGTGCCCAGCTCCAGATTGTGGGTATGTATTTTTTCCTAATATCTGTAAAAAAAGTGCCAGCATAAGTAGATAATGTTCACAGCATTATGCTTTTTGGAAAGTTAATGGCTTTAGTTTAGCATTTGGTTATGTGTTGTATGAGTAGGTAGCAGGCAGAATCCTCTAAAAAAACCCAAACAAAAACCAAAAACAAACCAAAACAAGCGAACACCAAAACAAACAAAAACCAAAATAACAAAAAAAACCAAACCCAAACAACAAAGCCACAGCCCACCTGCCAAAATAAAACTCTTCTTAAAGTAGAATTTTTTTTCTGCATAGAGGGAATTTCAGCAATGTCATGAAGCTTACTGGTACGTGGTTGCTATGTATCTACAGGCAAAAAAAATTTAGATGTTGCACTGCCAAGGCAACAGTGCAAAGCTAAGACTAAAAAGAACTGAGAATTTGGTGACTGTACTTAGTCTATTTGTTAAAGCACAGTGGGTATTTTGTGGGTTTTTTTTTTAACTGTGAAAAATGAGTGAAGGTTTTCTTTCAATAAAAAGGCCTTTCCAGCTTCAGATATCTTCCGTCTTGTGGCTGGTTGAGACACCACTTGTTGCCTGTCAACAGGATTCTGATGTAAGATAATAATCAGCTTGGTCCTGCTTATTATCTGAAGAATGTAATGTTTTAACATTGCTTTAATACTTAAACAGTTCTAAAACCATTCTGAGTTCTGACATGAGTAGGCTGAATACTACTGAGCAGCTCATCACGCTTTTCTGCTGTTGGTGTCTCATAATGGCATTCTTCAGCTAGTTGCTTTTTTAGAGATTGTTTGTGTTATCATAATGTCTAAAGGTTATAGACGTGACTGTGATCCGGGTGTGCAGCACACCCTAAAAACTCACAGAAGATGACATCTCTCTTTCAAAGCCTCACAGATGAGCAATAAGTAGAGTGAAGAAAAGGAAGAATGCTGGAAGAGAACAAGCAAAATAGTCCTATTAGGTAGATTAAATATTCCAATATTAATATACAGGTGCTTAATGTTTAGGAGGCTTTCAAATTTAAATGATATGTTAAGAAACATATTTGAAATACAATTTTGCTTTCATACTTTAAATGAAACAGAATTTGCTGATGTGGGTCAAAAGCAGGGACTAGAAAGGTGGTAGTTTCTTAGGTCCTTTGGTCAAAATTGAATGGCATTGCTGTGGTATAGTTTGAGCAGAGAAGGCAAAATTACTTGAGAGATGGATTGATTGCCTGAGCTTGTAACAAAGTCATGTGGACAAAACCACTATAGCTTGCTCTTAATACTTCAATACTGCAAAAGAAAACAACTGCTAGAAGGCATTATTTGATAGACAGAAGTATGCTTTGCTCAAGTTTCCCTGAGTGTTTGTGTTCTGAACAGACTGTTACTCAAAGTAGGGGGAAGCATGTAAGAACTGTTAAACTATTTTCTGTTAAACAATGTTTCAGTGATTCAGATACTTTTTTAGTACTTCAGTAAGTAGACTAAGGCAGATCTGTTTAATGAAGTCTTTTCACCTTGCTTATTTTTTGTGCCCCATTTTTCTCATCTGTTTTTAAAAAATCCTAAGTATCTTTAAATGGTCAGAATTATAAAAATAAAAACGTGGGTCCTCAGAGAAAAGTTAGAGTTCCGTGCAATTGTGTGGGACCACAGTAATGTATTAGTACATAGCAAATATTTAAGTCATTGCACCAGAACCGCCTACTGTATGCTCCTTACTCTGAGGGTGGAATCCTGTGGAAAGCACAGTATACTACTATATGGGTGACCTTGACTGTACCTTTGATAACACAACTTTTTCCTAATATATTTCATGTGGTAAGGAAATGCTTCACAGTGATAGATGGATTCTGTTTTTAATGCACAGATAGTACCCCCTCACTGAATTCTCATTACTATTCAAAATCAGATCATGATGGTTACTTGGATACTTCTCAGCAGGATCATTCTTTATGGTTGTCATCCTAAAGAAACGAGCTCTTGCGATCCTCTTTTGTCTTTTTCCCATCCTTCTGCTGATCGCTTTTGAAAGATTTAGCACCTTCAAATATGTTGGGCAGAGGGGGTTGAGCGTTCAGCATAAGTTAATCTAAGAAGTTTTGGGGAAAAAACCCCACCATAATACTTGAGCAAAAGAAAAACCATGAATAATACCTCTAGCAAGAGAAATACCTGCATATGAATCCTACAGTTACCTTTTTAAATTTGGCCTTCCAGGCAGCCACCGCAGCACTGACTGGCAAGTTGGTATTATGTGCCTAGCTGGGAGCCTGCTGCAGCACTGGTCTCTCACCTTGCTGTTAGCCAGGGGAGCTGGGAGAAAGCACCCAGAGGGGAGGTGGGAAGGAGAAATGGGAGCAGAATAGAAAGTGTAACAGGGATTTTATGTTGGTGTGAAGCATAGAAGGAGGATGGAGGAAGGAACTGTACAGGCGTGAAGTTTAGGGAAGCAAACACTATTCAGACTTTTACTGAACAGCTTATGCTAACAATGTTTAAAAGATGAGTTATCACATATAGCACACACAATCTTCAGATCAGCAGACATTTGCTTGAACAATTACATGCTACAACAGTAGTCACAGTTTCTAATTGCTTTGGCAACTGTAATCAACTTGTACAATATGCAATTAAAACTGAGGGCTTTTTTTTTTCCTGCACAGTTTTTGATGTGTAGTACCGGCAGCATGCATTAAGGTTGTGATGGTAGCTGACCTGATTTTAGCATGGAGCAGGTATTTCATGAAAGAGCTGGATGGAATGCATTTACTAAATTTGCAGTTAATCCCAAAGTAGGAGAGGTGCAATAACTCCAGAGGGTAGCATTATTTCCTGAACTTGTCTTTAAAGTTAGAAATAAGTACTGTAATAAATGGGAACTAGGTGAAAAGTAGAGTGTTTTGGTAGGAAAAATTTACTGCATAAATAAAGAAGGAACTGAGTGTATGGTGCATGACAGTGCTTCAACTCTCCTCAGCATTGATGAAACATCCAATGTAATATTGTTGGGCAATACATTTGGACAAAATCGGACCAGATCAAAAGCAAATGGTTGTAAAAACTTTGATCCCTGACAGGGGAAAAAAATGAGGAAGGAAAAAAGAAGGGAAGCTAGGTTAGTCTGTTATAATGGGGTTTTCTTCTACATTGTGGGCCCTTGTGTTCTCAGGAAACAACAAAGAATAATTAAGAAGTAAGTATCTCTTTTTCAGCTGTCTTTCACTTTATTTGGGTTCTAGAGATGGCAAAATGGGAACCAAATAGATCTTGAAACAAAGTTAACTGCAGTATTAAGTGTATTACTGCTTCTCCTGTCCCAGTGGAGAACTTCTTACGATCTTCCCGTCAAGAGAACTATGGATTAGTTTGGAGGAGAACCTCTGTTGCAGTAGTTACAACCTGGACAAGCTGCCTGGGAGCTGTGGGGTCTCTAGCACTAAAGCAGTCTAATGCCAGAAATGGTCCATACCGCTGGCACCACGGTCTTTCTGGCCATGGGCTACTTCATCTTTGGCTTTTGTTGCAAGCTCAAATGCATCCTGCCTGTTGTTGCTACCTGAACTACTGTAAAAGTCTGGACCAGCTGCAACCTACCTGCAGTGGCTTGGTAGGGGACACTGGCAAACAGGTGATCTTTCCCTGAGGAAGGAGCATGGATAAGGAAACCTCTTGGGCTTTGTTCCAGACTAATTTTTTGAGATTCTGTTTCTTCGTATCAGTTTTCTGATGTCATTTTAATAAGCTTTAGTGAATCAGTATTCCAAATGTGTTCTGTTTTTTCTTCTGTCTGAATTATTTAATGGTTTTGCTCTGAGATTGTATTGCTGACATTATTAGAAGAGAGCCGTGATTCCTATCTTTGTCAAGCAAAAATGCAGATTGGGCAGAAGAGTACAAATTCTTCATTCTTCTTCTCATCTCACTGTATGTCTTTTCTTCGATAAATTGCTCTTTGCTGCTGCTTTTTGTTTTACTTGTTATTACTTAGAATTTGGTTGTCTGTCCCTTCTCTCAGCGTAACAAAACTTTGGCTTTCAGATCACCAGTAAAATGAATGCAAAATGTTGAAATTAGACCTGTAATCTTGTACAGTTTGAACTGACATTTGCTCTGGTCTAAAAAGTTACTTTCTAAAGGTATGCCAATATATCAATCCCAAATGCAGAGTGCTTTCAGGGATGTGCCCAATCTTTATTAGCAGTGGGAGGCAGGATATAAATTGATACTTCATTCTGTGGCCTGCTCTTGAGATTTTGAGAGAACGTTAGTGAGTCTTGGATGTATCCCTGTATGTTGAAGAAGTGTTTGGATCGGATGCTCTTTGTGTACATACAAAGCAGTTATCTCTTCAGCTGCTGTATGTGGGGAAAATAGAGCTGATTAACTTGACAACAATATAGAAGAGTCTAGCAATTATTGAAACAAATTTTTACTTGGAAAGCAAGAAATACTTGAAAACAGACAAGTGTGTATCTCAGTTTTATTTGTAACTGCGTTATCTGTAAATTAAAGGTTGAAAGCTCCTATTTGTTTGCAGAACTTCTTGCGGGGGGGAGACTCAAACATGCAGTTTTAAAACACTTAATGAAAGGGATAGGACTTGAATTAGCTTTACAGAGCTTCAGATGCAGCTACTCTAAAATTAAAATAGCTAAATTTTTGGCTACATGTGTGAGTGGAAATAATTTTTTTAGTATCATTACTGATAAAGACTATTTTGAGTTAATTTTATGCAATTACTATAAATTGGGCAGGGGGTAAAAATAAACAATTTAGTCTTTTAAAATAAAATTACTTTCATTTGAACAGCCATAAGTTTAAGTCCTGCTGCATTTATAAATCTGTTTAAGTATATTCAGGGGGACTGCTCACATGAATAAAACTATAGATCTGTTTTAAGTGTTCATACCAGTGGATGTCATGTTGTTTTCTATGTAAAAGAAAGCTATTGCATAAAATAATTTAAGAATATTACAATGGGTAGGTATTAAGGAGCATGTGTGTATATGTGTATATATATTTATATTTAGTATTAACATGAGTTGTAGTACACATTGTCTGTATTTTTATCATGTGAACTTTAAAATGCGAACTTATTGTACAGAATTGTTCATGTAGTGTCTGATTACAAAATAGTGTAGCACAGTTTTATAAGTCTCAACGTTTTTGGAGATTTTTGCTCTATAGTATTTCAGAGTGAAGGTGGCAATGAGGCCCTGAACTCATCTCAATTTCTGCATTTAGAATTTGAAATGTATTTTTAAAAATGTCAAAAAAATGAAATTGTTTTATAATCCAGAAACCAAAATCCTTATTTATTAAATACTTGCTTTGTTGTGTTGACACTTTAAAATATAAAGAGTAAACAAACATCTATTTAAAGTAGGTAGTGGTATTCGTGATAAAAGGCAACCAGTAAAATACTAAAATGTCATGCAGTACCAAGTCAGGTGCCTTTACAGTAATAGATTACACTATAGATCACTTAGCAAGGATCCTCCCAGATTACAGAAAGGGTCAAGCTTAGACATGCCCATAGTGACTGGG
The DNA here is from genome assembly GCA_008711295.1 of Anarhynchus alexandrinus. NCBI lineage: Eukaryota > Metazoa > Chordata > Aves > Charadriiformes > Charadriidae > Anarhynchus > Anarhynchus alexandrinus. The sequence goes on from VUYV01000107.1 coordinate 1,727,625, forward strand.
ACACTTTTGAAACTATAACTTTGAGTTGCTTAAATACCTTTTTGGTTTTATTGTCCCGCTGTTCTAAACTGTGGTTGCTTTGTGACCGTAAACCTTACAGTACTACGTTCAGCCATAAATATGGTATATTTCAGTACTTCATGAACTTATTGAGGTGGGGTAGAGCAAAGTGTTACACTGACTGTAGTATTTCTGTACAGTCTTAGTCTAATGCAATAGTGATAGAGTTGTAGAAGAAGGTGGTAAAGGAACCTGTGCTGGCCACCTAATGTCAGCTTCTGATATTCACTGCCTTTGTACCTGCTTCAGCTCTGGTAGCTGTCTTGTCCGCTTCAGTCTATAGATAGGACTGGTTTTATTAACAAAATCTTCTCTTGCCCCTCTTGATCATTCAAGATACGCTGTGATTGCTTTCGGATGTGCCAGCTGTCCCAAACTTACGTGTGGACGAGAAGGCTGTGGAACTGAGTTTTGCTACCACTGTAAGCAGATTTGGCATCCGAACCAGACCTGCGATGCTGCTCGCCAGGAGAGAGCTCAAAGTCTGCGCCTGAGAACAATTCGTTCTTCATCTATTAGTTACAGCCAGGAATCTGGAGCAGCAGGTATTTATGATTAGTATACTGTGTCTGTAAAATATCTTTTTAGTACACTTGCACACAATTAACTAAAAAGGAAATAACTGAATAGTAGCATGGTAGATACTAGCTCCTTCATCTTTGTTTTAGAAACATAAAATATACAATATTAAGTTTGAATTCAAATTTTAAATGTTATAATTTGAAGTACTCTGTGACCAGGGCACCTGACTTCAACCTTAGAGGCTTGTCAGCATTTTAAATTCTTACTTTGTAGCTGAAAAATATGAAGTCAAAGGAACTTGCTACAAAGCATTCTCTGTGTTTGGCACGCTGACTTTATTAGTTGTATCATTTACACACTGGGAACACTTATTTTCTCCACTGCAGGTGAAATTTCACAGGGCTGCTAATAATAAAAGCTGTTAAAAATAAAACTCAAAACCACTGATTTTCTGCTTTCAAAATACATTATTAGTCTGATGTCAGCTCTGATGTTTGGCATCGATGTTTGTTAGTACTAATTTCTATTTTTCAATAAAATGCTCATGTGTTGTCTACCAGAAAGCAAACAATTCCATCTCTTAAAATTGAGCTTGTTTGTAACCCCCCCCCGCAAAAGAAGATAAACTATTCAGAGTAGTATTTTGCAGAGCAAGAGTCCAGTTTGCTGTTGATAAGAATTGGCTCTGAATTACACCGAACTCTGATCTGTTTGGCAGCTTTTGTGTCTGCCTGACCAAACAAGGTAGATATTTGGAGGAAACGGTCTTTCTTGTACCTTGAATGTAGTTAGTCTCTAATTTGTTGTTTGTGCTGGCGTATTTTAACAAGGCACCCCATCTTGCCTTAAAATTTGGCATCTTACTCTGGTTTTCAAATAGATTTAAAAATGAACTTTAAATAAATTAGCATGCCAGCTTCTTTCCTTTCCCTTTCAGTCCTTCCCAGCATGAACAACAGTAGCTCTGCCATACCTGTGCTGTTAAGAACTCACTCAGTTTAGTTACTGCCCTGTAGGTTGTGCATCTGTTCCCATCTGGGAATAGCTAGTGCATCCTTTCAGCAGCTCACTGTCCCTGTGCACTGGAGGTCATAGAGGTACTGTTTTCTGCTGGTTCTGCACCTCTTTGGATACTCTTTATATCAAATATAACCCCTCTTTTCCCTTTGTCCTACCTAGTAGCACAGAGGCAGTAAACTTGGACTTAGGCACTAGGAGCTGCAAGTTATTTCTGCTGCTGTGAGTAAATAGCTTGTCCTTAAGTGCAGATGCTAACCAGTAATGTGAAGGAACGAAGATCACACCTGTGGTTGTGTCAGTATATGAGTATTTCACTGTTGCTCAATGACCCCTTGTTTGTTAATGATAGAGCTAGTCACTTAACCATGTTTTTCAATATTTGACTTGGGAACAAGAAGAGCCTCCAGAATTTTCTCTTTGCTACAATATTTTTTTCTAGGGAGTAAGTATTAAGTAGGGCTGGGAAAAGGACACAAGAGGAGGTTGGTGATACCAAAAAATGCATTAAATGTGGAAGGAGAGATGGATTTAAGATGATAAGAAATAACAGAGGGGAGACTGGATATTCAAGTAAAAGAATCGTAACAGCATGAAATGTAAAAGAGGATTATATTTAAAGAGACCGTATTATCAGTCCTGTATTAACATACATATTTAATGTCCAACTAATATATATTGCATTAAGCTTAGAAAAACCTAGAACAGAGTGTATGCATTAACTATTCAATTACTTGAATATGATCTAATGTGCCTTGTTTTCATTAATTTTACTTGGTCCAAGGTTTACAAATACAAATAGCTATAAAGTCATTGCCAAATCAAGATTTGTAAAGTAGACTTATAATACACTTCTTCTATTTTTCAGATAATGGTTCAGTTTTCCCAAAAGTATGTCTATATTTTGATTACATCTGTTTGTCTAAAGAACTGATATGATTTTAATATTCATTTTTAAACAGCTGATGACATAAAGCCATGCCCACGCTGTGCTGCTTATATAATAAAAATGAATGATGGAAGCTGCAATCATATGACTTGTGCTGTCTGTGGCTGTGAATTCTGTTGGCTCTGCATGAAAGAGATCTCAGATTTACATTATTTAAGGTACATTTAAGAAAAAGGTCTGTGTTGTTGATAATTGGTTTTCTAAAGTATCTAGAAGTAGATTCCTGGATGTTGTAAGTTTGGCTTTCTTCCTGTTGGAGTAGAGAATCACAGTTGAAGTATCCATATCTGAGAATTCATTTAAATTTTCAATGCTTGTATTTAAATTAGAGCTTTGTTATTTTTGATTTTAAAGTATTTTTCTAAGTTTCATGCATGCAATGTGTATTCAGTACAACAAATTAAGTGCTTTAGATGAACATACCCATTATTTTTATTGATGCCTTAATACTGCTGTATTGTCTTCCTAGTAAACAATACAAAAACTTTGATTATATAAGTTACCTGTGAACCACAGATTGGCATGTGGTAATATGTAATATGCTTCTCTTTACATTGCAAAATATGCTATAAAGGCAAAAAAAAAATCTGAAGAAATAACTGATGATTTGGTATCCGTAACATCTGTAACTTGAACCCAAGAACAATAATTGTGTGACTAGAGAACAGTTCAGTAGTGTATAGTTATGTTGATATGTCTACAATTTCTTTATAATTTTCATACTTCTTCCTATTAGCCCGTCAGGTTGCACATTTTGGGGAAAGAAACCATGGAGCCGTAAGAAGAAAATACTGTGGCAACTAGGGACACTTGTTGGAGCTCCTGTAGGAATTGCCTTAATTGCTGGCATTGCTATTCCTGCTATGATTATTGGAATTCCTGTGTATGTGGGACGTAAGGTAAAATGGGCTACAACTCCTAACATGCTTCGGGTTTTACCTTCTGCATTGTATGACTTGGGCAATACTATGTTCAGTTGGCTATCTTCACCAACCCTTAACAAAAAAAAAAAACCAAACCAAAAAAACACCAAACAACCCCCAGAAAACAAACCAGCCCCTGAATTGTTTGAGGATATTTGTTTCAATTGTACAGGAAGGAGAAGCAGTGTTTTTAAGAATGTAGTTCCTCTTAAAACAGGCAGAGCAAAACACCAAACAATTTCCCATTTCTGCATCTTGCCAGGGAAGTTCTCGCATGCCTCTTCAAAATTGCTCTGTTTTTAACCTCTAGTTTCCCTTGTGTCCCTTAGAATTAAACAATATTTAGAGGAGAAGGAAGGCACAAAGAAAATCCTTCTTGTTTTTCCTTAAAATCAGATAATTAACAGTATTTTAGTATAAAATTCTGTTAGTGTAGGTTTGTGTGTGCACACATTTAAGCATTTATATTCAGCAGCTTGTCAGTTGCCTTAGACCAGTCCACCATGTGGAGCAGTATTCAGTGCAGGTAGCTGGACAGCATCTATCTTCATTTTACTGTTTGTGGGAATTGGCTAGAAATGACCATGTTAATCAGAAGGCAGTTGATATATTTCCTTTCAAAAATATAACCAGTAGCTTTTAATATAAAGTAAACAACAAATTGCAAGGAAAACAAAAGATGATTACATCTCCTATTTGCAATTTAGGATAAAGTAGTAAGTTATCCAGATCTTTTGGAAATGGGCTTTTTGAAATGGTGGTTTGGTTCAGCAGGTGCTAAGTGTTCGTTACATGTCCTGGATGGCATAATCAGAAGAGTTGTTTTTCTGCTTTTGTCTGCGTGGATTCTCACAGTGACTGGCACAGACACATAATTCTACATTTATGGGGGGGAGGAAGCGTTTCTCTCTCATGAGCCGTTGCTGCTAGGCAAAAAGTCCAGGGATACAGCTCTTCCACTGTATTCTTTTTCATCCTTTCCTTTCAATCAAGTACTCTTACCTTCTGCTACAGTTGTTTTTTGATCCTTCTATTCTGTTTCACCTTAGTCCCATACAGTCATTGGAACCTTATAAATGATAAGAGGAAGAAGGCAGCAGTTACCTGTTTCCAATTACTATTGCATGTTCTGTTTTTCTCATTCGATTTTGGGATAGGTCCCCATCACTGAGCACCTTTCATGTATTAATGGTAAAGTCTCAAAAAGTTAGTCTGTGAGGGCAGCCTCATAAGAATATGGTCATTTTTCTCTGACTCCTGTCACGTATTTGCACTGTTATTCAAAAAACACGTGATGATGGAGATTCCACAGGCTCTGTAAGCCTAATTTTCTTTGTAAAATTTATTTTTCTAACATTAATGTAAATTCTTTTCCTACATTAAATTCTTATTGCCCTGTCTTCAGCTGACATAAAGAATCCTTTTGCTTTGCAATATCCCATTACATATTTGATGATTAAGTCATTAAGATGATTCAGTCTTATCTCTAAACAAACCCAGCACTTCCAGCTTTCCTTGACATACTGTCAAGAAAACACACTGGTTTAGACCTCTGATTCTCATCTTCTCTTCTGGATTTCCTTCCAGTTATCATACCACCTTTGTTTTTGTCCACTTTCAATATAGCAGCAAAGCTGAAGCATTACTACTGTTGAGTTAAATGAAAGGGTGATCCTGTGCATGTAACTGCCAGTTAGCTCTTTCTCAACAACATGCTATTTTCATTTTGTGTATTTTAAAATGCATACCCTTCCCCACCGTACTGGTAATTGGCCTCTTCCTAAGGGTAGTCTTGAACTGATTACCATTGTGTTGCATCTTAGTCATTTCAGGCCATTTTGTCAGCTTCTGAAGACCAGTATGAGTTCTGGCATTCCTGCAACCTTGCCAGATCAATATTGGCCTGAAACTCAACACATGCACATTCTTCTTCCATCTTCCAGGTTAATTAAAATGTTGAATACTCTTGGATCTAGAGCACAGCTGTTGGAAAAAGTATAGGGTGAAGAGTTTCACTTTGTTAAAAAAAAAAAAAAGACAAACAAACCAACTAATGACAACTGAGGTGTTTTCTGTAGGTTTTACATTAAGTTAACGGTAGATTTCTCTAGTCCGTTTTTCAGTCTGGACTGTTACAACCTGTTTGAGTGTCATACAGGGAAATGTCAAAATTTTGTTCAAGTCAGTGTGTGACATCTGGTTCTCCCCATCCTCAAGGGTAATTATCTTGTCACAGGAGAAAATTAAATCAACCTGATTTCTACCTGAAAAAAAAAAATCAGCATGGCGTCTTTATTGCCTGCATTTGCTTTGGTGTCTACAAGTTACCGGTTTTCAGGAAATTAAAGTTCGGTTCACTGGTCTTTAATTCCCTAGCTTCTTTTTTTTACACTTTTTTAAAAGATTATCATTGCAGTTTAACTTTTTCTAGTTTTCCTGATTTTATTTTTTTAGACGTCTTCTATGAATAATAATTTTCAAAAATTATTGTTAGTGGCTCTGAAATTTGGCCTACTGAGATATTTTTCAGATCAGCTTATGTAAGTACACTCTAACCTGCTGTTTTTCTACAGATCTTACTCTTTTGACACCAGTCATGTGGCTCACAGTTGATCTTTAGTGGCAACTGAAAGGAAAAAAAAAATGAACAGGCCTCCAGTTTCATCTGCTGGCTGTCTTTCCTTTTTGTTAAATAGCAAATTGATCCATTTTGGTCTTCCTCTTACTAGCAGTGTACTTGTAGAATAATTTCTTGTTGACTTTGATGTCCCTTGCTTTATGTCTCCTCTATTTTAACCTTTCTGATTTTGTCCTGACACCCTCATGCTGTTCCTTTATACCCATTCATAGTAATCTGACCTACTTTCTATTTTCTTAATGCTGCTGCTTCTGTAAAGGAAGCTTTGTTGTTCTTTTACAACATTCTGTCTTCTGCACTGGAAGAGTTTGTGCATGTGCTTTGATGGAGTTTCCTTAAGGAAGTGCTAGTCCTATCTTCTTACAGATACAAAAGTCTTGTAACCTATCATTTTTTTCTGCATTTATTGAAATCCCTCTTCTTCTGGCCCAGTATTTTTATTTGGATATTCTTTACTCAATATTCTGAAGTCTCTTATTCCATAGTCATTCCTACCAATGTAACCTTCTATCTTGATGGTTTCAGTAAATTTTTTCTCTGTAACCACTCCCTTCCATTCCTTTTTATTGCTTTCTGTTTAAGGAATCCAGTAGCCTTTTATAGATACCTTTGTTTGTTGTATGCCTTTTGTTTCAGTAGTTAAAATTGCCAATAACAGTAAAATTCAGTACCTGAGTAGATCCTACTAATTGCTCAGAGCCCCATGAAACCTGATCTTCCTGGGTTTGTAATTCTTATGCACTCGTGCTGTGAGGGTGTTCGTGTTCATTTTTTCCTTTTTAATCCATAGGTATATTCCACATTCAAGTGCTCCCTCAGTCTGTGTTGCTCTTTGTATAATGTACCTCAGACCAAGTAAATGCATTCTCTTTATACAAAGTGCAGTGTCTTCTCTGCCCTTTCCTTGCCCGTCTTGCCTGAACAAATACAAATACTTCAAGTTTATTCCAAAATGAGAGCTACCCTACCAAATCTCTGATTGAAATTATGATTTAGAAAGCAAAAGATTTAATAAAAATTCCAGCTTATTTTTTGTCTGGTTTTTTTGTGTGTTTTTTTTTTGCAGTAGCATATTGATATAAAAATATTGTGATTATCCTCTTAGGACTCTCTTGTGTTCCTCCTTAGATGTAGTGAGGATTAACTTAGCCTTATGACAGCCATTAAGATAGCGACCTATTGTTCCTTTGCAATTATATCTTAATCAAGAATGATGACAGATGAAGTGCATATCCCTAGAAAGCCATGTTCCTAGAGAGACTAAATTAAATAGCAGCGGGGGAAATCTCTGTGGAACAGTGATCTTCAAAGGTCTTTCAGTTTCACGTGGGATTTGCAGCAAATAAGTTTGAGGCAGTCACATTTCAGTTGTTGCAGACTTGAACCATCAGTAAGGGTTTGGATTAGCAGATTCCTTGGTAAATAGTAGCACAGCTAAGACTCAGGTTTGCTAAAATATTTTCTGTCTGAACGGTTTGTCATGAGAGGGTGCCAGAGCAACGGAGTTCTTGCTCTGCCCCTCTCCCAGGCTGTGTTTGGTGAAGGCTGCCTTTCTACAAGGTTTTCATGGCTCTGTTATGTCACCCTCTGTTTCCATAGATCTAATAATCTATGAAAGTTTCACTACATATTGTTCAAGGGAAAGATGGCTGGGAATAAGAAGTGTCAATTTGATCAGATGTGGTAACTCTTTGATCCTGAAAATTGTCTACATTTCCCAACCATGTATGCTGGCATAATGATGAAACAAATAAACAAAAAAACCCTGTTCAGTGATTTAGCTCTTTTAACTTGAGGCTGAAAGTAAGTGCCTAGTTGCCAGATTGGAGGGCTTCTAACTTTTAACAAGTTGCCTAAAATTAAGGAATGCATAAATTTTCTTTTCTTTGAGATACGGAATAAACCATGACGTAGAACGTGGTCTCTCTGGAAGAGAGCAGAGTACAGATTCCAAACTATTATACGTCAGTTCTTCCATCCTTACAGCAATGTGTTATTGATGATGACAATACTCTAAAAACCCTTTCTTCTTTTCTTCTCTCAAGATTCACAATCGATATGAAGGCAAAGACATTTCAAAGCACAAGCGAAACTTGGCTATAGCAGGTGGTGTAACCTTATCTGTAATTGTTTCTCCAGTTGTAGCTGCGGTAACCGTAGGTAAGCAAATATTACTATTTTCTGTATCAGTAGCACCTTGCAACCAGAACTCTGTAAGCACTTACGAATAAAACAGCAGAGATAAGTTCTATAGTTTTGTTTTGTAGGTGAAGGAACAGAGACAATGATGAATGAATCTGAGGTTATACATTTATTGGGGCAGAATGGAGAATACAGTACTTTAGGAAATGCTGCGTTAAAATGAAGAATTAAAAATAATTTTTATCTTGCAAATTGAAGCTTCATTGTCATATCTGGCTTTTAAAACTGAAGTATTTAAAGCCTTTTTAAATGACTGACCAAGAAAAAACTGTTGCCACAGAGTCTGTTTGTGTTTGAATAACTTCATATCAAACTTTTCTCAACACAGAAAAAAAACCCACAGTCTCTTACACTTAACATGACAGTAATTGACAAACTATTTGTTATGCTTTGAGAGTCAGTTTGAATTCTATCACATTCTCATAGGGATTATTGAGGATAGCATTTGAGGAAAATCTGGCTGTACATTACAAAATGCTTATCATCTCACCATGTAATTTCAAGATCACTGTAAACAAACCCTGTTTTTTTTGAAAGGAGTGGACTTGCCCAGCACTGCCTTGCTTCTCCTTTGTTGCAGCACAGGCATCTTTACAGTTGCGTAGTAAGCTGCCGTGGATAACTGATTCACGTTAAGGCCTACCATTTAGTTTTAAGCTGGATCAGTCCCCTGATCCGATTCATCACGCAGCTCTGTGCGCAGCATTCCCCCTTGTGCCTGAAGTAATGCTCTGAGAGGAATGAGTGGCCTCAGGAAGATGGGGCTGGTTTTAGCAAGTGATGGTTTAAATTGGACACGAAGCTGTGGCTTTAAACTGCTTGTTAACAATGGTGGACCACTGTGCAAATGAAGTCTCTGGTGTCTGTCTGCGTTACGTTGCTCTCATGTAGCTATGGTGTCAGATCCCTGCTAAACAGGTAGTGGGACACAAAGTCTCACAGATGTATTTATAGGTCTGTTTTATCACATTCTTTCAAGCTGTTTCTTATTCTTGACCAGAGATAACTTGGCTTTTTAGGGAAAGCGGTTGGGTTCTATTTTGTGGAGGTTTTGCTCTTGACCTGTTGCCTTTAACACATGGCGTCCAGTCTCAGGGCATTATATGACTTCCAAAACCATGACCTTGAGAATATGGGTTTCCTCCTTGAATGCAGAGGAATTTCTAGTGAAAGGGACACATAATTGGAACCCTTCTTTTAGGTTAGACTGAGGAGCCTTTGCATTGGGCCTGCCTCTGTCCTGGCTTTTTCAGAATGTGCCAGCTGCCATTTTGCAGTACCATTTTGCTGTACCTTCTATGTATTTCCATCAGCAAAGCCATAGAATGGTTTAATTCATACGTCAAAGGAGTAACTTTCACAGTCCACTAGCAGTGGTGGGATGGATATGTGTGTATATCTACGTACACTTTAGCCCACAGTGCCTTTCACTGATTTCCCTTAACTCCTGCCACCCTGCTCCACAGAATTGTTTACTCTTAAAACTTGTATAATTAAAATTTTTAAATTGATGTAATATGATACAATAAGTATGAAAGATCCCACAGTAGTAATAATGCTAAGTCTTATTAAATTGATAGCAAAACCCTGTCTGACTTGAGTGGATGCAAAATCAAGCCCCTTATTAAATTAGTAGAATTCATTTTTAGTTAAATAACATTTGAAATAGATCTCTGCTATTTCTGCTTCTCAGGTGAAACTTTACAGTCCCCGATGGAGCTTATATGAACCTTTAAAGTGTTTTCATTTTGTTTGTAAAAGATGTTATGGACATACTGGAAGTATTAATTAATCAAGCATTAAGCTTCTCTGCATACCGATGCTAATAGAGAACATTCTGCCTGCTGAAAGTACTTTCCTGTCGTTTCACCTTAGTGATTTACCAATATTTCTTAATTTTGCTCCCTCCTGATATCTTTCAAATGTGAAATATTAAGTAATCATGGAAAATGAAATCGCTTTTATGAAAGGCTCCAAAATATAAGTCATATTTAATTAAATACTGTACTTTCCTCTGTAGGTATTGGTGTTCCTATTATGCTGGCTTACGTGTATGGAGTTGTTCCAATTTCCCTCTGCCGAAGTGGAGGCTGTGGTGTGTCAGCAGGCAATGGAAAAGGTGTCAGGATAGAATTTGATGATGAAAATGATATAAATGTTGGTGGAACAAATGCAGCTGTAGGTAAGAAAATTCCATGTTTCCTTTTCTATAAATTTGGGCTTTGTGACTTATATTTGATGGCCTTAGATACTAGAGTACTTATTTGCAGAAGACTACTGTACAGTTAGGACTACCTTCACTTGTTGCTGAAAGACCAGCTCTCAGATGAGGATAGCTTCTCTGTGTTTGTATTGTGCTGTGCTTGTGTAATAACAAGCATTAAAGCTTTTCTTGCCCATTTTAATCAAAGCCAGACTCTAGTAGTCTTTTCCATAAGTAAAAGTTTTAAGATAAAATGAATGCTGCTTTTTCAGAATACTGGTTTGTGGAGCTTGCTGGCTTTCATCTTTTTATCTATAATAGAGGGAACTAAATGCTGATCTTGTGCTATTTTTATTTTAATTATGTGGCAGTATCCTTTGTGATAGGGTCTTTTTGTTTTCCTTGACTCTGTGTTACCTGTCCTATCAATGGTTAACTCTTTGGTATCTTAAGGATGTGGTATCAGGTTACAGCAACTCCAAGAAAAATCTCTCTTTTTTTTTCTTTTTGACAAAGTTATCTTTTTGTCACAGTATGTTTTATAAATCCTTTTTCTCAGCATAATTTCAGAAACAGTTTCCATGGTCACATTCTAGAAACTACTAAGTTCTGCTTCCATGACTGACAAGCCTTCTTTATTTCTGTCTAGATACCACTTCAGTAGCAGAGGCACGTCATAACCCTAGCATAGGCGAAGGAAGCGTTGGAGGACTGACTGGCAGCTTGAGTGCAAGTGGTAGCCACATGGATAGAATAGGAGCCATTCGAGACAACCTAAGTGAAACCGCTAGTACCATGGCCCTGGCCGGGGCTAGTATAACGGGGAGTCTCTCAGGAAGTGCAATGGTTAACTGCTTTAACAGGTAAGAGACAAGCTTCCTACTGTACAGTATCCTGCTCTACATGTAAGCAGACGAAGTGGTATTAACTAGGGGTTTTGATTTTTATTTTTTTAAATTGGTCCCTATTAAAAGGGACTGTCTCTAGGAGATAGAGGCAGTTCATCTCTGACAAACTTGCTGATTTCCAAGGGATCCTGCCAGACCACAATCCCCAAAGAAGAGTTTGAATTTTTTGCAGGCTGAGTGGGGCCTGAGATCTTGTTCTCCTGCTACCCAGGAGTCAGAGGGAGGCGCCTCATGTCTAACACGGTCATGTTCCCTGCTGCATCTCACCCCGAAGTCAGAACTGCTGACTTGTTCAGTAGTCTACAAGTACTAAGTTGTGCCTTCAGAACACCTGGGTGGAGTATGGATTCAAAATGGACTTAGGCAGGAGGGGAGGCAGCTGGGCACCTGGCCTTGCCAAGGTGGCAACTTCTTGTCACTTCTGTGCAGGATAGCATCAGGAGTTCCCTTATGCTGGGACAGGTGTTTCAGGCTGTGACTGCTGAGTGAGGTATACTTATCCTCTAAAGAACTGAGTGTGGAAAACAAAACAAAACAAAAAAAACCTTCCAATTCACTGTCAGAACATAGCTAAACAAGGCATCTGGAAAAAAGCTTGTAATTTTATTTCTGGCTTATCTGCTTAGCCCAATTTAGGATTGCTCCGGTTTCTGTTATTCCTGTTGCAGTTGATAACAATACAATATAAAGCAGAGTACAAAACACAGTTCTCTGCCTGCTGTTTGATTAGTAATAATTTTGCAGCTGGAGAAACATGGCAACTATCATGTCTTAAACTTATGTACTTTTCTGATTGTGTTTTCCATTTTAGATACAGTATGCCATCTGCAACAGAATTGTAGCTAAACCTGAAAGTTGTTCTTGTAAATCTCAGGGAGGAAGGAATCCAGAAGCTCTGGTTAACATGCAACATTTTGCTTTGTTGGGAAGTGAATCTGGTTTTGCTTTGGGGTGTTTTGGGGTTTTTTTAATCAAAAAAATAGTCATTTTTGACAGTGGAAAGAGAGAACCTGTTTCAGTAGGGTAAATATGCACATCTGTACTGGAGTAACTAATAAACTCTACTTATGACTGAATGGTGGAGGAACCCTACAAGGTGACACTAATTTTTAACAGTGTGCTTTAACTGTAGTAGCAGTACATGCAACTCTTTTTCTTTCTCTCCAAGACTGGAAGTACAAGCAGATGTGCAGAAAGAACGATACAGTCTGAGTGGAGAATCTGGCACAGTTAGCTTGGGAACAGTTAGTGACAATGCCAGTACCAAAGCAATGGCAGGATCCATTCTGAACTCCTACATCCCTTTGGACAGGTAAGAGAAAAGTGGTGGAAATAGAAGATTAATAAGCCTTGCTTATACCTCAGCTGTTCTACTTTAACAACTACCCTTTGAAACTGCAGATTTTGTAACATTGAATTACGTGCAGAGACTTACATTTTGCCAAGGTTATTTCCAAAGAACTGCACAATCACTGTAGCTCAGTAAAGTGTTTGGTCTTTCAGACTTTGTGTTTTTCTTTGGGCTGTTTATTTGGTTAAACACTTAACTTCTCTAGAACAAGTTACATCTCTAACTTTTGCTATGTATCTTGGAATTTGTTTTGGAGTTTGTTTTGCTGTGTTAGCTGGCTCGTCTTAGATGACCACTTACACTCACGGACTCTTTCTTGTTCTAGGGAAGGCAACAGTATGGAAGTGCAAGTGGATATTGAATCAAAGCCAGCCAAATTCAGACACAACAGCGGAAGCAGTAGTGTCGATGACGGCAGTGCTGCGGGTCGTAGTAATGCCGGTTGTTCATCGGCCTGCTTGCCAGAAAGTAAATCTAGTGCCACCAAGTGGTCCAAAGAAACAACAGCAGGAAAGAAATGTAAAGGTAAGCTGAGAAAGAAAAGTAGCATGAAGATAAATGAGACAAGAGAGGACATGGATGCTCAGCTGTTGGAACAACAAAGCACAAACTCCAGTGAATTTGACTCTCCCTCTCTTAGCGATAGTATTCCATCTGTAGCAGATTCTCACTCGAGTCATTTTTCTGAGTTTAGTTGCTCAGATATGGAAAGTATGAAAACTTCCTGTAGCCATGGTTCCAGCGACTATCATACTCGCTTCACCACAGTCAGTGTTCTCCCAGAGGTGGAAAATGATCGCTTGGAAAACTCCCCACAACCAAGTGGAATCCCTGTGCCTGTTCCAACAGCCCCAAGCACCGATGTTCCACAGCTGAGTTACATTGCTGAGGAAAGCATTAATAATGGATCTTCGACAGATGTAGATTTAGGTGTTGGTGAAACACTGAAAGAAACAAACAACAACCATTCACAACATGCTGTGGAATTAAGCACTGCTATTCAGACTGAAATTTAAGCCTATAAGTGCTGCAAAAATATATTTACCACTAAAGAACCCTGTCTGAAAGCTGGTTGAATTACATGCGACTTCCGTAAGTGTCAGGTGACCAGCAGAAGCAAGGTTTTGATACAACTGCATTTTATATATACTTGTCTGATAAGGCAAAATACTTCATATGGATCTTCGACCTGTGTGAAGAGACATGAAGGCTTTAACCAAGTGCATTACAGCAGTACAAATACGTCCATGTTTTGTATTTTTGCCACAACTTTGCTTGAAAGCATATACTTGGTGTATTTAGATAAAAATTGGTAAATTCTTAATATGTTAAATGCTGAAATGAATAATATGTCCTGCACTGTTCACTTGGAAAATATGGGGTTTCCGATAAATGGGTGTTAGCTGAGTGTTAGTGACTTAAAACCATTCTTGTGTGAACTCTCTTTAAGGGAAGCAAAAGTTTTGCAGAGACCTACACAAACATATTTCAACAGTGAATATTCGTAATGATAATTTTGTTTCATAACTGGACACTGTATTTAGAATGCATGTAGAATGAACCGCCTATCTCCAGATGGATGTAGCCTGTGTCAGAAGCGTTTGTGTGTGTGTACACTTTGAGCAAGGTTATGGCATTTTACATAATTTTGAAACAAAAGAAATTGGTACTTAGTATATGGTGGAATGGAGATGTCACCTGTGAAGAACAGTGGGATTACTTATTTATTCATGCAACCAACCATGCAGCAGACAAGGCTACTATATAGTGTATAAAAACTGTAAAATAACAATCCAGTGATTTATAAGCATTATAGAAAAGCAGATGCAGTCACCTTTCGTTAGGGGGAAAAACGGTGCCCCATCAATTCTTGGTGCCTTTGGAAAAGACTGGGTTTGAAGTGCCTGGTCGTTTGAGGATTTTACTGTAATGTTTTCCAGAATGTCCTCTTTGGCCACCTTGGATCACAAAAGAAAATCCTAGTGAATAAAATGACTGTGGTAGATAAATGTATAATAATGAAGTATTAGCCTACCAAAGACTCACTCAGGCTTTAGTGGACATGACATCTCTTTGCAAGACATGCATATCTTCAGTCCCTGAATCAAAGTGTGGTGCAATGACTGCCCAAGTACAAAGATGGGTTCCAAATATGCTGGCTTTTTTCTTTTTCTTTTGCATATGGAAGATGTACAGCTGAACACAAGCTGAAGGTGGCCAAAGCGCCTGCACTGTTAACGTTTTTTGCTATGTAATTCACTAAAATGGAAAAAAAATATTGTGACTATCAGAATAACAGTTAACAATGTTCTGTCTTGTGTTTCATGTATTGCCATTATGGTGCTACTGGAAGTTCGGTTGGATAAAAAGAAAATGCCATGAGCTGCAGTCCTCTTCCATGACTTATCCTCACCAGTTTCAGTAATATGCTTATAACACTAGTGCCAGTTATGTTATTTGGTAATGCTTGTTACAGTATTTGTATATTTGCAATTCAGTTCTGCTCAATAATATGCGTGTAAACTGCATATCTGAAATAAATGTCTAAATACTGGCTTCTAGTGGTCCTTTGTTTAGTGTGCTGAGTAGCCTTATAAAGATGTGTATGTTCCCAGAAGGTGCTTTTTTTCCCGGTAAGGTGCTGACTGCTGTCATGTCTCGTTGCCTTTAAGCACTTCCATTGTGTTAGGTGTGCTTTGGAAGTTGAATGCTCTGATACTTTGAAATGTAAGATCTAAAGTTAGTTGCGTTTTGTACAAGACTTCAACCTGATTTCATCTTACAGAATAGCAATCTGAGCTGCCTCTATGGCAGGACAGTACATGGTTCTCTGAGAGGATGTGGCTCTGGCATAAGCATATTACTCGTTAAACAAAATTACACCATCTCGGTACCAGTGGACAGGCTCAGATTCTGCTTTCTCCATCTGAAGTGATGCTTTTCTCGGTTCATGCAGTCTGTAAGAAGTTCATTCTGAAACACTGCAGACTGGCCAGAGTTTCTGGGTAACAACTGGTATTTTGTGCTTGGCTGAACCACCTCTTCATAAGGCTCAGTTTCTCACCTCAAGAGGCTCAGGAAGAAACTAAGACATTGGGATGCAGTACAGAACACATAGCTGGATCTGCCTCATCCCAAACCCATATCTAAGCTATACTTATATCAGATTGAATAACAAGAGGGTAACTGATATGCTGGGTCAACTCTAAAGCTACAGTTGGAGCATTATTTATACCGCTTCCAATGGCAGAAGAACTGGGATCAGTGGAACACAGCGTACTTAGAAATGGTAGCAAGGCTTTATAAAGATAACCAGGCAGATGGTTGAAAAATCTTAACTGGATTTAATGAACTTAAAAATAACTTCCTAATAAAAGTTTGCTTGATTAGATGTTTAGGGGAGAGATTTCAGTTGCCACACTGAAAAACAAACATACAAAACATACCAAACCCTATGAAAACGCCTAGTTAAAATCTTTTCAATTATATTTAAGCCAAATCATACCGGGAAGGGGGCAAAAGGGTGCTGAGCAGAAAATAAGAAAGGTAAAACACTGTCCTATATAGGCGTTTGGATTTTTGGTCCTGTGATGGTATGTCTGTGGCATTTGGAGCTGGAAGGTTGTGGGAGGCACATCCCAGGGCCTGCCCCGTGTCCCCCTGGCTGTTGTCCTTGGTGGCTGTGTGCTCTGTGTAGGGCGGGCTGCGATTCTTTGCCCCCATCGCACTGGAGGTTTCAAGAAATGAAAAGGTGCCAAAGACTGGGAGATGGGCAGGAGGCGGACATGCGCAGAGCTGAAGGAGTCAGCAGATCACCTTCCACGTTGCCTGGCAAATGAGCAGTGATGGCACATCACTGCAAAAGGCGCCCGCATTTTTGGATGCCTCTGCCTTGGGTGGGGACTGATCAAAGTGCAACTAGAGCTTTAAGTGGCTGTTTTAAAGATTGTATTTTTTTTAAACAGCAGAAATTCTTAGTGGATCGACTGCCACAGCTTGGGCTCTGGTGTAGATCCTGCTACCGAGAGGTGGCCCTCCCTTGGGAATAATACTGCTTGCCTGTGTCTACTGCCATCTTGTTTTCTGGCAGTCGCACCATCTAAAAGGCTTGTTTCTTTGAGTGTAAAGGGACAAAAGCTACATGACATCCTCCCTCCTCAAGTGTTGTTTTGGGAGGAAAAGATACAAACATAAAAAATTCAGGTGAAATTGAGGCAGTTGAGCAGAAACTTGGGAATAAACCCAAGAACTTTTCTGAAATTAAAAAGGTCTAAAGAGCAGC
Source organism: Anarhynchus alexandrinus (assembly GCA_008711295.1). Classification (NCBI taxonomy): domain Eukaryota; kingdom Metazoa; phylum Chordata; class Aves; order Charadriiformes; family Charadriidae; genus Anarhynchus; species Anarhynchus alexandrinus. Next base: position 1,744,680 of record VUYV01000107.1, read on the forward strand.
ATTAGCTGACCTGACCATATGGGATGGAACAATCTGATGTTGCTGTGGGAGCAAAATGTTCTCTTCCAAGTTTGTTTCTTGGTGAGAAACACAATCCTGGACTGGTGGCATTGTCTTTGTTACCTTCAGTCTGGAAGAGCAGGAGAAACAGAAATGTGGCCATGAGGTACTTGGTAGCCAAGAGGCTTGTATGGGAGGCAAAGGAAGAGTTAGATACACAAACCACAAGAGTAGCGCTTAACTTCCTTGCCTAACAATTCAACCTATGAGAACCCCAAGTCTTGAAGATGACTCTGAAGAAGTTATTCTTTAGTCCCAATTTGTGGTTTGTTGCTGTTCATATGGTCATATATTAAGCATATAAGTTGTAAAGTGAGGATATAGACTGTGGACAGGCAAATATGATGTCAAATGAAGACCTTCCAGATCTCCTCCAGGAAGGGATGTGGTCTTGTACTGTTCTGCTTGCCTGTGTGAATGCTGCCCTTGCTCCCAAAGCTGCTGTCCCTGGAGGGAGCACCAAGCACTGCTCCGAGTCCACCCAAGATACTGGCTGTAACATTGCTCAAAACGTTCCCATTATCTCCTTCCCTGAGGGGACCTCTGCCAGTCAGCTGCGCAGGCAGAGTGTGATGCCACCAGCTCTGGCAGTGAGCGCTGCTGCCACTTGTACACCAGGGATGAGGCTGTGCCCCGTGTGTGCAAGAAGGTTGAAGTGCAGTGGGTCCTGCAGTACTGGTGGCTCCTCCTGCTGCTGGCGACACCTTCCCATCAGCGTGTGGAGGTGCCCACGGACTAACAGCACTGCCATAAATGCTCTCGTCATGAATTTGCAAAATAGCTTGCCCAACTCCACAATGGGTTGCCATCTGCCGTTCTTTAATTCTATGTAATAATGGCTGTAAAACACTTTCCCTAGAGAAGAGGGAAAGAGACCGTACTGCTACGTCTAGTTTATTGCCAGCATTACAGACACTGCGTAGTGTAACCTGTGGGCAGTCTCTTGGACTTCAAAGAGGAGAATTTGGCAAGTATCTATCAGGACATGCACAAGGTTTTGCAACATCTTTCTAAGTAGATGCAAAGTTTTCATAGAAGGTTTTGAATGCTGCCATTAAAAAAAACCAAACTGTTGAGAAGGTGGAATAGCCTCTGTGAGGGTATGAAACCATCTTGTGAAGATGTAATTGGAAAAGGTGCTGGGACAAGTGCTAGCCAGGACACACGGGTCTCTTTTTTTCATGAGCTGGAGTTCAGCCCACACAGGCGTCCCTGCTTTCAGCTGTACGTGTACAAAGGGCCCTGTGCTAAAAGAACTGTCTCACACGCTGCATCTGACCCTCCTGTTGTTGTGAAGGGAACCCTTGGGCTGCGCTGGAGGAGCCTCTCTGAGGAGCTGCCTCTAGACCTCCTCCTTGTCTCTCTCAAATGAAACAGTTTTGCTCAAATTCAAAGTTACTGCTAAAATAGAATAACATAGCAATCTATCTCATACTTAATTAGATTGAAACATTGGTATTTTAAAGTGCCCCGAGTACTAGGGGCACCAACAGTTGTCTTTGAGGTTGTTGAAAATTTCATAGTTAAGACAAAACTGAGGTGTCATGGAATTCACAGTAAAAAAACCAAACAGTTGTCTTTTTCGCCTGAGGAGCCAGATTTTATGTATATATTTTTAATATATGTATTTATTATACTTCTCTATCCTTTTTCATTATTTGCTTCCTTGTAGAAAAGAGATTGCGACAGCTTTTCAGAAGGAGTTTGTGATTGTTGTGGCAGCGTCTTTGGCCTTGGTGGGGGGCTGCTGCCTGGGCACCCTGGGGTGCAGCAACCCGGACACGCCAGGGACGCAGCGCAGCCGCAGGCACAGGGACAGATGCTCGTGGGCGAGTGTGCCCCGCTGGGGGCTCCCTGCTCAGATGTCTGCGCTGCTCCCTACCCTCTGCTTCCAGGGCTGCCGGCCTTGCCTGCTTCCCACGCAAAACCTGACTTGTGTTTCCCTTTCCATCACTTCTTGATCCTGTAAGTTTGGTTTCTGGTCCTTCTGGGTGGTGAAGGCCCTGCTGCTGCTGGGGGCCAGCTGGGGCCAGGGATGTGCCACCGGGAGGCCAGGCTCAGGGCTGCCCTTCCTGCTCATCTCAGCTCTGCACTGTCCCTGTCGTGGCAGTCCCCACCGAAAGCAGGGGAACACGGTGTTCAAGGCAGACGGAGTCTGTTCCTGGCTCTGCGGTAGGGTTGCCATGTGGCCTTGGTCAGCTTCACTTCTGCATGGCAGACCTGCAGTTCACCTCCCAGCTCTCACCGTGCACAGAAAGCGGCCAGCGTGGTGTGGCCATCCAGCGCTGAGCTGTGCCAACCCTGGCAAGGCCTCGGTGCCAGGACAAAGGCAGAGCTGGCACTTTGGTGGCACGTGGGAAGCCTGAAGAGAGTGGGACTGTACGGCTGAGTGAACCTGTCCTGCTGCTCCTCAGCCATGTCCTGTACGGCAGCGTGTCACAGAGCGCGTGCGCTGACCAAGTCATGGAGACAGAGCCCTGTGCTAACACTGCTGGCCCCATCACTGGCTCTCAGCTGTTTGGTTTAACCGTGTGCTTCATGGTACCCGCGGGGCAGGCGGAGGAGGTGGAGTGCCCGGGAGCACAGCAGGGTGAGAGCATCCCCTCGCCGGCCTCTGGCTGATACCTAAAAAGTGATCAAACGGCTGCACTGGGCTTCCCTTGACATGCTGTGTGTTGGCTCAGGCAGCAGAGGGACTGGGTACCTGCCTGGCACAGAATGCAGCCTCCTGGCAGCAGCTGGAAGCACGACCACAAAGGTGAACTGTGGTGCTGTGGCACCTCGCTCACGTGCCTGGTCCGGTCACGGGGTATCCTTGAGATGTGGCTGCTGCAGCCCCCACCTATGCACTGGGAACCGGCAGAAATCATTGTGGCAGGTGAAGCCAGTAGGATGAGAAGACACAGCGCCCCTTTCACCAGGTCCTGGTGGGCCGGCTTGGCTCAAGGACTATTATTGCTCACCATCTCCAAAATCAGGACATTAAAATTCACAACAAACTAAATTAGAGTGGTTGGGTTTAGGCACCAGACCAGTGCTGTCGGGGTTTGTGTGGCTTGAGCCGCCCTTCCCTCCCGGGCTGTGTGCTCAAGTCATCTCCGAACACACTATTCTGTGCGCTGGGCACTTTATCCCCCTCTAATCCCCCCCGCTTACTAGCAAAAACACTCTCACACTGCTGAATTTATTTACGAGTGTGGCATTTAGCAAGCGGGAGCTGAGAAATAGCACAGGGCTGCAAGGAAATGACACCGGTGCCCAGCACGGCCGCAGCTGGAGGCTGCGTCTCACACAGAAATGTGTCGCGTCCCGGTGGGGAGGGAAATGGGGCTGCACAGGAGAGGACACAGGGAATGAGGGCTACTGGTGGGTGGGTGACGTTTAATGCCCCTTCAGCCACCGGAGTCTGAGCCCCCGCTGTGAGCTGCCCGCCCTTTGTCCCCGGGGTGGCTGCAGCTCGTGGGCAGTGAGCAGAGTTACACTCAGGTCTTAAATCTTGATTTGCAAGTGGGGAAGAAGTCTTGTTCCCCACCATTCAAAAAAAATGTGTGTTTTGTTTCTTGTCATGAACAAGTCTAAATGCTTCTGTTCGCCCACTTCTGAACAGCCCAGCAGCTACAAAGCGTAGCCCTTTACTTGTGTGACCGGATTACATCCGGCAGAGCGGGTGCTCATGACTGGAAAAAACAAAAACTTCCCACGTAAGAGCGCAGAGTGTGGTTTGCTGGTAACCGGGCTCTCACAGCTTCCCCTACCTGCACCACGGCGTGGCAACAGTGAGAAGAGTGGTGGTGAGGGCTCGGCCCTAAAGCAGCTTTTTTGGCCAGAGAAGCAACCGTGCCACAATGCCACTCATCCCTCATAGCACAGCTTACGGTTGCCCTTTGGGCCACAGCACCTCTTCTACCTGGCGCTGCCTTCTCCCCCTCTACTGTGTCCAGTTTTGGGCTCCCCAGTTCAAGAGGGACAGGGAACTGCTGGAGAGAATCCAGCGCAGGGCAACTAAGATGATTGAGGGATTGGAGCATCTCCCTTATGAGGAAAGGCTGAGAGAGCTGGGACTCTTTAGCCTGGAGAAGAGAAGGCTGAGGGGAGACCTTATTATGGCATACAAGTCTAACCCATCTAAAGGGTGGGTTGAAGGAGGATGGAGACAAACTCTTTTCAGTGGTTCCCAATGACAGGACGAAGGGCAATGGGCGCAAGTTGGAACATAGGAAGTTCCGTTCAAATACACAGAAAACTTCTTTACAGTTAGAGTGACAGAGCACTGGCGCAGGCTGCCCAAGGAGGTTGTGGAGTCCCCTTCCCTGGAGATTGGAGATTTTCAAGACCCGCCTGGATGTAGTCCTGAGTAATGTGCTCTAGGCAATCCTGCTTTGGCAGGGGAGTTGGACTAGATGATCTCTAGAGGTCCCCTTCAACTCTGAAAATTCTGTGATTCCGTGATTCTCTCAAAACTTCAAAAATAGTTTGAAGGGAGCAAAATAACAAGGGTACAAACCGCTGTTCCCCGGCCTGCTCTGTTCCCCGGCCACCAGCCGCCTTTTCAGTGGGTACAGAAAGAAATTAGCTGTCTCTCTACTTGTGTTAAAAACGGAGCTTTGTGTCTGTGTGCAAAGAGGTCACTGCACGCGCGGGCAGCTCCGCTCTACAGGGTACTGTCACACGGCCATTTGCCATGCGGGGGCTGTAGCTCACGGCCACCGTGGGACCATGCGTCACTGGCCTCTTCCATCACCTGAATAACCAACGTTCTCCTCCTGAAGCAGATTTTTGTATTGTTGTGGGTTTTGGTTTGTTTGTGGGCTTGGGTGAGGGTTGTTTTTTTTTTAAGATGGTGGCTGTTACTGCTGAGAGGGTGAGTGACGAGCCTGAGAGAGTAACTCTCCCCACCACCGCGCCAGATATGGCATTTGAGATTCTCTTGCCCTCGTCTGGAGAGAAAATGCTTTAATCTTAAAAGGATGTAAAAAACCAATACCAATAAAACAAAACAGATCCCCCCCTATTGTTTTGGGCCCCTGTGTTCCCATTGAAGCCATGCAGAAAGCCACCGGTGGCAGCGCTGAGGTGGACAGCCATATTCTCAATTTTGCGTGGCAGAGCAGCTCAACCTGGCAACCCAGCAGAGGGGATGATGTTTGTGGAGGGCAAAGGGAGATGAAAGCACATGATAAATAAATGCTGAGAGCAGGGCAGAGAAAACCAGATTTAAAAGATGGGAGTGTTTCAAAACAGGGGAAAAAAAGAGCCCAGGAGTGGCAGGGACAGGGGCTGCCCTGAGAGAGACGAGCTCCTGCCCCAGCAATGGGGACAGCAGCAATTCAACTGGGGTGTATCAAAAGCATGGCCAGCAGGTCAAGGGAGGTCATCCTCCCCCTCTACTCTGCCCTGATGAGGCCGTTCTGGAGTATTGTGTCCAGTTCTGGGCTCCCTGGTTCAAGAAGTGACAGAGAACTGCTGGAGAGGGTCCAAAAAAGTGAAAACCAAGTATCTGTTGCCAAGTGTTTTGTTAGCCAAAGCCACCCTCTTATTACCATCAGCTGGACAGGGACATACGACCTGCTCTTAGCTTTAAAAGATGGGTGACTTCATGGCAAAGTGCTGATTTTTCACATCAGGGGATGTTTGTCATTTAATCTCTTGCCAATTGCACTGACACACGTGGGTACAAGGCTCTGCTCCCTCCCGCCAGCTGGGCAACCAGTTCACTTGCAAACGTTGCTGCAGTTCTCCATTTAGAACGTCTTAGCAAGGGGTAATTTTAGCTTCCTGATCTGCTGATCTCTGTCATTTTTACCTCAAACTGAGTTGACCTCTGTTTCAGCTGATATTCAAGCTGGAAGGTATTACAGGAAAAGGTATCTTCCTGGACTACTCGACTACTTTTCCCTGGACTACTTTTAGGTTTTTAGTTTAATCGCTAGGGATTGATTAATACTGTCCTAAAATTAACTGTGATACTGTATACCCATCTATGAGAACCCATTTGTCTATTTTCTCACGGATAAATGATTTGTCAAGAATACTCCATTTAAAAATCTCTTGTCTTTTAAAGCCTTTTTGTCTTTTTAATAATCTGATCATCTCCTAAATTTACTAAATTATATTTTTATTATGATTTACTGCTGCAAAGATTCTGATTTTTGTCTTCAGTGTCAAACTTTAGCAGTCAAGACTGCTGCTTAGAAGACCTCTAAGGAGCTTTTAATACTTCGGGTTTTGGATGGCACAGAGAAAGATTTAACTTCGTCAAGAGCTTTTGTGGTGTGGTGGCTTTTGACACCGTCTCTTACTCAACTACAGTCTTCAAGCAATTAAGACTATTTTAAAATTTCATAGCTGGTTTTTATGCTTTCTTTTACCAAAAGAACTTTTTCCTAATCCACGTATTATTAATACAATCCTCCAACTTATTACTTATTGTTATTAAAAAACACTCTGAACTCTATTAAATGAAAATCGATTAAGTTTTCTAAACCGCATTAGTAAGTTGCACACATACAATGAATCTTCTCTGAATAAACTAAACTGCAGTGGAAAAAAATAAAAAGATTGAAATCACTAACACAGAAATTAGTGAATGTGAATGCCTTTCCACCATGACTGAAGAATGAAATTGGCACTTTGTTGGTTAAATACAATTGGTAATGCACAGATAGATGAGTGACAGAACTCTCTTGAACACATGACAATCTCATAAAAAGAAAACATTTAACAACAAAAAACATCAGTTGTACTGACAATGCTTTAGGAATTAAAAACCTCACTCTTAGTACTCCAATTCAAGACAAAAACTCATAACCCACACGTCAGAATTATAAGCCTAAAGAGCACAGAACCAGAAGAGAGAATCCATACTTGTACTTTTCAAGAAAAAACTTTATTTTTTTATTAATATACACCTGAGAAAAATTTTCATTAGAACAACATTCTTAATGATATTTCTGCAGCGCTAGTGAGTTTGATATACATTTATGTCATGTGTGCAAAGAAGGCATTGGGATATTTGAAAGCTTCATCTTGAAAGAAGGAGCTTTGTCAGAATCAAATATAAAACATAAGTACTGCCTAAAATTAAAAAAAAAAGTAAATCATACTGGTCCACAAAATGGTTTTACTTTTAGCTTTATAAATATGTGTGTAAACAGAAATAGCTGGTGTTTTAAATAACCTGATTACAAAACTCAGAGTTAAATATTTTTATTGCTAAGTGCAGCTACTTCTTCTCCTGTTTACCACTGTCACTTCAAAAGCCATGCAAACCAGCAGTCCTTCCACACACACAGAAAAAAATAATTCTCTGTGCACTAAAAGTTACTCACTTGTTAATAATTTTAAAAACATACCCATTTATTAAATAATTAATTATTTTAATTCAAAGTGTTCCATGACAAGATAATATATTATTCATTCATTCACCTTTGCTGCTAAGCTGTATTGCACCAAAAATATTTAAATCTGTTTTGTATAGACGAGGGACAGTGAAGAAACAGATGGCCTCTAGTAGTTTATCTGAAAAACGTTAATACTTTTTGGAAACTCATTTTAGCAAAGCTATTGCTAACTGACCCGTTTATCTTGAAGACACTTCTTTATCACAAGAACATATAACTCACAAAATGATATAGCAAGTGATAACTAAAAGCGTATTACCTATTGTACCATCAAGATATTTCACATTATATATATAATGTAAAATATATTTTTATATCTATAATTAACAAAGTCTAAATAATATCAGTATGCCATATAACATGAACTCTGTTACTGAACAGAAAGACATGCATTACATTCTAGCGATCAAAAATGTATACAAGAAAAAAAGAGCAGCAAGTTTTAAATGTGCATATGCTGTCAAAACAAAATAGAGTTCAAACAGTCCACGTAAAGACCCACTTCAACCCATGCAAGTCTGCAGAGTTCATACATCCATCTCATAAACATGAACTGTATGCATGCAACCAACAAATTTTAACTTCTTAAAGTTCATAAACCTTTTTAAGGCTCTCAAGATCTTCCAAAGAGTACTGATTATTCTGGGTTTCTGAAAGTAAGTCAAACAGCTGCTGAACATGTTCTTTTTCATTTTTGCTAAGAAGGGCCAGCACCACCTGAAAAAACACATTATTTTATAATTAGCACAGGCTGATTGAAAATCGTAGTATTTGACAGAGATACAAAAATCAGTGTATCATTTCCTTTTAAGATATGAAAATTTCCTTTCAGTTTTTGTTGAACTTAAGTATGCATTCAATCTAGGTTCTTACCTTAAATCTTTCTGCTTTGCTCAAGTAGAAAAGGTGCTGATATACAAGGCCAGGGTCTTTTCCAACTACATAATATTCCAATGACTGGATAAAAATCAAAAAGATTTCTCCTTCAAGTTTGTTACTTAGCAGCACTGGCAATTTTTTTGGATCAGTAATTGTTAAAAGATCTGCACAAGCAGCTTTATCCTTACTGGCATTCACTGCGTTTATAATCTGACCAAAGTCATAAGCATTAGATGGTTCAGAAATAAGCAGTTTCTCAGAGGTCTTCAGTGGCACACTGTTTTGAACTGCTTCCTTTGAAGTAACATTATGAGTCACAACATCTTCTGATGTGGCAAACTGCCTTTCTTCCTGTTCATCAGATTCAGTCACCTTCACAAAGAAAATGGAACAATACATTTTAATGTGGACATGCAGATAACCTGAAGCTTCATAAACTGCATGCTTATATCCATCAATAACGATGCTAAATTAAAGTTAGCATTTTACTTGTTGTGAAAGAAAGGCGCCTATGTTTTTTTATGTCCTACTTCCCCCCAGAATAGTACCTCTCTAATTCATCTTTAAAGGTTTGTAGTCAAAAGTATTTCACATTTCCTTTAACTGCTTGGCACTCCACTGTAGAAAGACAACTGAGGACCACTGGGAGAAAGCTAAGGAGGACGGTATATATATATTAAATGTGAAGCTGCAGAAGACAAGCAGAACTGAAATCAAGTCATCAGATACCCACGTTTCATTTCATTGCTGTGCCTTCAGAATAGTACAGGTATCCAGCAGCCGTATCAGGTTGCTGTTGGGAGTCTCACTGTGAAAGGAGAAATCTCAGCGTGGTCTAACTGCCTGAGTACCCACTTAACGTCTCCTGAATTTGCAGCCTATGCCAAGTTTCATGAATCAGTCGCTAGAAAATTAATCATGGGTTCAACTACATTTGCTAAAATCCATTTCAAGCTATCAAGAATTGTGGAATTAATATAAACTGACTAAATTCTCATTGAATGCAGTCTTTTCAATGGATGCCAAGGTTTTCGGGAAGTCTGAACGTACTGCATAGTGCAGTGTTGTGCTGCGAGCTGGATTTGTCACTTTTGGGAAATACTGCACTGAGCTTATAGACATTCTGTTCTATTTTTTCAACAATCCTTAGTATCAAGAGAGAAATCTTGACTGTCTTACATAGAATTCTAGCTTGATTAAAATGGAATAATAATGATAAATCCCAGTTTCTAATAAAATTTTCCTTACTCTTCTTTGCAGTCTGTGTTCATAGAACTACCTTGTACTACAGGCAGATAAGATAGGGAAGGCTCTCTAAGGGGGCAGCTGTAATCGTGATAGCAAACACAATGCTTCCTGCCCCACCCCTAGAAAAATTACCGCTGCCAGTAATGTAGTTAGCTGGTCTCCGAACAATGCAGTCACTTCCCAAACCTCCTCTAAACATTCTCCAGGTCCCTTTGTTTGTCACAACTCAGAGCTTAACTAACACTATACCCAGCTTACAGTAGTTACATAAAATCCCACGAACTCGTGACAATGTGAAGTGTTTCAACAGAACAATTTGTTTCTGTATTAATAATTGCAGTTTCCACTACATCACTGTTTTGAAATTACATTATCACATTACACTATCACTCTATAGACTGGTAACTATGTATTTTAACTCTCTATTTTAAAATGAAAAGGGAGAAAAACCCCATTCTTAAAGGACCTGCAAAGCTACAATCCAAAAATATCAGATGACTGCGAAAAATCCTTTCATTGCCTAATTCTACCCAGAACTCTGCAAGGATAACATTTTGATCCAGTACGTAACATTACATCATGTGTTTCTTTTATAAGATCCTACAAATGTTTTACCCATACTCTTGCTCTTTAAGGCAGGATTTCATTCTTCAGACCAATAACTTTTACTACTAGCACAAGAACTGCCAGCACGCCTGCTGACAATGAACCTTTGCCAGCACAGCCCCAGAGGCTCCCTGAGTAACACAAACTTTAAAAGCAAAATTGCTATTTGACAGCCACATTCTGTAAAACAGGTATTTCAAAGCCAAGCAGCTTTTTTTTTTTTTTTTTTTTTTTAACAAGGAGCATATCCTCAAGTTTGGTGCAATGTAAATGCACTTTTTTCCATTTCTGGTGTGGTTCTGAAAACACTTCGAAGCAGTCCAAGCTTTACTATAAAATGTAATGGACACGGAACATATATTCAAGAATCCTCCAATATGCCCTCAAAATAACATGAAAAATACAACCCCACCCCCAAAAAACGTAGAGCTAAAAAGTGCAAAACACAAGCTTTAATATTATGTCTTCAAATGTGTGGCTTCTGTGCTGCCTGCTTTTAAAAATGAACAGGTATACCTCTTGTATGGTTATTTTCTTCCTTTGCTTTTGTTGACTGCCAGCTACAGCACTGCTGTGAAGGTTAAGCAGTTGGGTTACCTCCTCTAGTTCCTTTTTTGCTTCAAGAACATTTGGATCTATTAGAAGTACTCTGTTGAAATCATCAACACTGGCTTGATAATTCTGTAAGTAGAAGGGAAAATGATTTTTTTCATAAGCACACCAGTAGAAAAATAAATTTTAACTACCATACTGTTCTTTACAATTAAGAAAAATAAAATAGGATATTGACATTAAGCATACAAAAATAATCTAAATACAGACAGTGTAATTTCATTAGAGAGAAAAAAGGAAATTGAGGATGAGTTTGAGTTAGTATTTTTTAACTAAATACTTCCATATTAAATGTGTAATATGAAATAATTTATTCTGAGAAACATATTCGCTGTATCAGAGAATGTATTATTGAAGACTGCTGCTTTGAAGCATAATTGCTTACAGTGCTAACACTTCCTCAAGATTAATAGAATATGAGTCCATCAATGGTTTGCATACTTTCTTTGCCAATAAAAGAGAGTTAAATTAAGCATGGATTAAAAATACACCTAATCTTTGTGGGATTCAATCCAATAAACCAACTCCTACAGTCTGAGAAGGGAAATTTTTGGAAATACTTGAGAAAATTGGGATTATGTTATGAACTCTGGGATAAACAGGATTAGAAGGAAAAGCACAGCAACAGAGTGGCATTAGGACACAGTTCCTCAATAATCAGTCTTTTCATTTGTTTAATGTTTTTATTTCAAATTTTAATGTTAGGAATTATGATTTTTTACACTAAATTTTCTGGAGAGACAATAGCATCAATTCTGAGGAAGACTGGACTATCACATACAAAAATCAAAACATCTTGAGGGCTGGAGTATAAAAAAAAAAGAATGGAATGTAGCAGTAAATAGTAGAAGACCGTGCAGACAGTAAAAGATCAACATAGAATCATAGAATGATTTGGGTTGGAAGGGACCTTGAAGATCATAGAGTTCCAACCCCCCTGCCAGAGGCAGGGACGCCTCCCACTAAACCAGGTTGCCCAAGGCCACATCCAGCCTGGCCTTAAACAACTCCAGGGATGGGCACTCAACATAATTTCTTTGTGTGAGGGACCTAATATTTCTTCTGTTCCAGCAGTATCATAAGGTCACTGTAAATCATTCATTAGCATGAAAAAAATCCTCATGTACCAGCTGAGGTATTTCCTCAGCATCTCATCTGTAATAAAAACACTAATGTATAATCACTCATATTCTCTTTCCTACATGGAATATTTTGTTCAATACTGATGACCAGTATTCAAGGTGCAGAGAGATTGCAGTAAGTCTGTAAGTGAACTAAAGTCAGCTATACCATGAAAGAAGAGCAAGAGAACTAGAATTATTTAGTCTTACCAAATGAATGCAGAAAGGGGGCAGATTGCTTTCATCAGAAAACAGCTACTAATTAAGCTAAACCATTTAAATTACAGATGTGAAGATTCACAACTACAGAGATATGAGATTCTGCAATAGAATTCTGAAAACAGTCACAAGGGTCAGCAAATAAACAACCCTCCTGGATTTAAAATTGCAGCCTACCAGACTTCTCCACAAAAATCATACAAGATGGTTGTACCTAAAGCAAGAGACTGGACTATCAGCTGTAGAAGATGTGGTCCGGGGTCCTGTGTCCTATGTTACAGGCCTAATTCATCACACAAGGATGCTCTTTTCCTGATCTTCCCTTAGCTACCTCTCAGTAAATCTATAAAAAACCCCTCATTTACTACATTAAATTCCACTGCAGCTTTTGTGGTTAAATATCTGGATATTTATACACAAATAACACTTTCCAGCTTAGTTAGGACTTTGCCAAACTACATGCTTTTAGCTCTTAAAATTTTTCATTACAGAGTCAATTGTCAGCCTCAAATCATTTGTGTTGCTTTCTCTGGTTTTACGAATCACTCACATCCCTGGAATTAGCAATAACAAAAGCATTAAATCCATCCACAAGAAAACATTTTGGGAGCCCCCAGATCAGACTGTTCTGAAGGAATCCATGAACAGTGCGTTTCAGGTTATGTCTTCAGTAATACAAAAATAGCATTTTTTTCTAGGATATTCAAAAAAGCAGAAGTTATTTCTCCAATTCTTGACATTCTTCACTAGTGTGTGATTCCCTTTTTTTGACTGGTAGAATCACTATGTACCTTTGCTCACATTTATACTAATTTTTTATCAGCTTCAGCAACATAAGGTTACAGATGATTAATACCAGGTAGCTTGGTACAGTTACAGAAAAGATTTTACACAAAATTAAGACTTTTCACCCTCTTTGAAAATTAATCAAAGCAAACTTTTAAAATTTCATAGCTACTGTAACAGAGGAACAAATTTATCACAAATGAAAGATCCCATGGTCCCTATGGCTTGCACTTGGAATTATAGCATTGGATGAGAATAGGCTAAGCACAAACAGATTGTCCTCAGGTGATTTGTAAGCTGGGAGACAATCAGGTAATTTTTTCTTAAGGCATCAAACATAATGAAGGTCTGAGGTAAGTATTCATTTGATGGACACTGCTGAAACTTGGTGGACGCTTGGAGTGATCACCTCCAGTTATAAAGAGCAACATAGCAGAAAGCACTTAAGATGCTTGTTTAAAACACTTGTAAAATTTAATATAAAGTAAATTATGATAGCTGCCATCATGAGCCAACAGGAGTACCAAGCTCATAATTCAATAACAGGTAAGAGCTGAGAGGTAGGGTAAGGATTGCTATGAAAGAATTATGAAGTGTAGAGGCTAATTAACATCACTGAAGAAAGGGAAGCAACAGAGGGACAGACAAAAGGAATGACATGGTTCAAGTGATGGAACACGAGATCTGCAGTTACATTCAGGATGGATATGAGCAATATAAGTCTCCATTTATGACTACCAGGTTAAAGCACACTCAAAAAACAGCGTGTAAGATGAGCACAGTACAGACACCACCACTACTGTGTAGATGGAAAGGAAAAGGTTGAGCACCGACACTGTCAACGGAGTGAGAAAGCAGGTTACTGACAAAGGTTCGTAATGTGTTTGGGCAATGAAGAGAGAGAGGATGAAGATAAAACCCTGGTTTAATATGACAAGCACTTAAATATGAGCAGATGCCAAAAGACAGCTTGAGATTGTAGTTTGGACAGATGAAGACAGACTTGGAGAGAATCCATTTGTCATCAGTAAAGATATAGTGAACACCCTGACAGAAAAAACAGACTGGGATACCCAAAATAATATTAGAACATTACAACAGAGTTGAAACTTGCTTAACCAATCTCCAGTCAAACCTCATTTATTCCAATATTCTTGTATTTTCTCAAATTATTACAAGTCAACATGCCAGTTTTTATGTTGCAAAAATATTTATATAATATTTTGTGTATGCCTAATACTCTATAAAGTAATAAATCACCAGCACTGCATATTTTCTATTCACCCATTTACTGCAACTGCCTTTGAAGAGGATAAGCAAGTTTAGAAGTGCTTAAGAATACCTGCCATGCTCTTTTTCCTCACCTGTAATCCTTTGTACGCTAGTGCTCTTCTATAAAAAGCTTTAATATTAGAATCTTCTATCTGAAGAACATGATCACAATCTTGCTTAGCCTCTTCATATTTATACAGTTTCAAGTAACAGAGAGCTCTAACACAAAAAAACAGAATAACTGCAATATAAGTAAATTCTACAGTGCTGTAGTGCCAACAGTAACTGACTCATAAATGTTCATTACAATACTTCATAAAATTCAGACTCAATGTGGTATTTTTTAAAGTACATCAAACCCAGTAAGTATTAATAACATCACTGGATGGAGTTAGAGAGTGCAAATTCCTGCAATGAGTCAAAATTCCAAGTATAACTAATGCTTGAAGTTAGGCAGATACGTAAGTATTTTAAAAGCAGAGCCTATGTTAGTATATGATAGTACAGTAGTTGATATAGTAAGCCATTCTGGGTACAAAAGGTGCTCTAGATTAAATAAGCAATGCTGCTTTCTGCACCTAATTATTACTTGGAAGACTCCTATTCAAGTACTGGCCTAATCAAATCCTTCTTAAGTTTGTGAAAGCTGATAAGATTACAGAATAAAGAACTATGCTGCAGAATTAGGTCAACCTTTAAAATAATGCTGTTGTATGACCATGTTCCCACTTTTATTCTCTCAAAATGTACACTTTCTCTGAATTATTACTCTTCATATTTGAAATACTGCTACTGCATGTTAGTTTTTAATTAAAATCATACCAGTATTTTGAACAAATGCTGCAAAATGCTATGCTAATTGTAACTTTTACTGTTGCTTGCTCTATTTATATAAAGATTTTAATATACGTATCACTGACATTAATACTTGCTCCCCTTGGAAAATAATGCAGCTTAACAAAAAATATATTTTGTTATTAGAAACACTCATCAAGTGGGAAAAAAAAATCCTTTTTTTACAACAGTGACTGAAGGGATGCAAAATCTGTATTTGCAGTGAGAAAATGTTATTTTTATCCCACAAAGTGGGGTTAGATTTTACATCTTTACCTGTTAGTGTAGATTGTACATTCCTCGGTATTTAACTTCATGCATTCACTGTATTTATTTACCGCTTCTTCATATTTACCCTTTTTTACAAATTCATTCCCTTCATTTTTTAATGCCTTGAACTTCTCCTCAGCTTTCTCACCTACATTACAAAAGGATCACAGTGTTACATAAGAAGGTCAGTTCATTAAGGGTAGCTGAATAATCTATCCAGACTAAGAATAAAGGCCTGGCAATTGGAGTATCTTTTCAGTCTGCGCATTTCTGTCCCAGATCTCCCTGCTGCGCTAAGAAATATGTAAACTACCGTATCTACACTTCGCACAACACATACTTCCCCATGCACCAGGGTAACTATTTTGCTGAAAATAATGGGAATGCAACAGACAACTCTATGTTTTCACCTCCTTCTGTCCACTCCTTCAGTGTGGTAGAGAGGGACTATGTATCTCCACTGAGATACCAGTTTTATTTACAATGGTGGAGATTTAATCAGCAGGATTAAAGGCCTTCTAGATCTTTACCATCACACCGAGGTGGCCATAACTTGGTCTAATATTCTTTCTGCAACCAACTATATATCACAATTACTATGCTAAACTGATAATAACAAACAAATCATCACATCAGTAGGGGTTAGTGATACATCAGTAATATTCTGTAAATAACTACTTATAAAAGATGCTTTGAGGAACCTGAAAACACCTAACTATATTTTTTTAATTAATATTGTGTTCTTCCATAATTGTATTTTCTTCTAAACGCCACATCATTTGTTGCACATGCTTCTGGGGTAGACTACAATTTTTACTGACATTTGCAGTGGAAAACCAATGCTGGCTGCAGTTTCATGTCTCTGTTGTGAGCAAACAATAATTAGTAATGTAGCTCTAAATAAATCATTATGGAAAAATCTACTTTTTGTACCTTGCTAAAGAATATGAGCCCCTTGCCAAGCTTCAGGTTTTAAACACTGTATATAACCATTATTTTAATTATTTTAACCAATAATTAAACTCAGTGAGTTCTTTTATAAAAACATGGCAGTCTCCTATGGTGGAAAACTACACGTGGACTTGCGGAAAAAATTCAGTAATGATGTAAAACCAGAACAGACGTATGCAAGAAACACAACTAAATTATAACTCAAGTTGTAAGACACAAAAAACAACAGACAATTGTTCCAAAATGTGTCAGCCACCAGTAAGTCTTAACTACTGACTGAACATTATTGCTGGCACGCTTCCGGCACCAGCTATCACTGTCAGGTCCCACTGGTTTAGTACAGGCCTGAGAAGGAAAGCACAACCTTAGAGTCTGCCTTCAGGGAAGAAAATGGTTAGAGAGTCTTCATTTAATATTTCTAAAAACAAAGCCTAACCAAAGCCCACTCTATTTGAAATAGACTAAGACATGTTTTACAGCAAAACGCCACAACAGCATGCTTCATGAAGACAGTGATGGCCAGTTCATTAACTCTCCTAACAGGCTAAACACGATCACTAGTGTTCTCAGGAACCACTTATCTATATACTTTTCACTGCAATGATCTTCAAATTCTCTCTCTCAACAAAGTTACACAAGGTTATATAGATCCAAATTTACTACTTAAAAGGTTTAAATAGGTTGGTTATACACTGAAACAAAAATCCAACAACCTGTGTTCCATAATAACAGAAAAAGCCTGGAGTACAATCAGTACAACAAAAAGCACTTTCCAAGCAAAGCACTTATGCTTAATAGCAACAATTGTGCAAAATATCAGTTTTCTACTTCATTTAAAAAAACCCCAAAGTTGAAATCCAATTGCTACCCAATGCTTAAGAGTGATGAATCAGTAATGACATACGCTGACAACAACTGTAATGAAAATACTTGTCACTGGACGTTTTGAAAAGTAGAGTAAAATTTGTATCAGTTCAATTGAGCTTAAATTATAAACATGCCTCATGTTTCTTAAATGAAAAATAATTTTCTGCAGCATTACTGAAGTTTAATATGCACTACTATTCAAATTGTATATAAACCACACTATTACAGGTTTCTAGAACTTGTCTTGTTCTTGAGAAAATGTCCAATTCTCATAAACACACATATTTGTAAGTTGTCTTTACATCAGGTACAAATAAATTCAATGCTATCTGAAAGATAATTTTAAAGTCATTAAATCTGTAGTGCCCAAGACCACAGATTATTTGAGGACATGCATTATTGCAGTAATGCATTATGAATGGATAACCCTATCACTGCTACATATTTGGCCAGCAACCCAGTTATACAGTACAGCCTCCCCTGTGTTAAGCAAGGGGAGATTATCTTCAGCACTACTTTTCTTTGTACTGAAATAAATTCAAAGTTGAGTAAAAAAAAATCATACAGTTAAGGCCTTTGCAAAAAGAATGTTTAATTTCAATAAATACTGAATGAAAAAGGTTTCTTCACCTGATTTACTGGAGGAGAAAAATGGAAACTGCAAGGAAGGGAGGGGGGGGAATCAGAAGGGAGAAAGTTTCCTAAAGGATTTAAGCACTCAGTGCTTATGTGTAAACAAGTCCAGAACTAACATCTTTGAAAGGTGACTCCTAAATGGCCGGTGTCAAACTTAGAATCCACCCTAAGAAAAACATAAAAATCAAGAGTGTTCTTCTATAGTCCATTTCACTAACTACTAGTCACCTACAAGTCTACCCTTTCTATTCTGAAGTAATGCTTTCATGGACAATTAAATGACAGCTTCAGATTATGCAGCTGATTATGTAACTGAGGTTGGGTGTTTGTCTGAGTGGTGGGGTTTTTGGGCAAAACTGTTTTATAACTGTAGCATGATGTCAGGGAAACTACTGGTATTTGTGACAGCACTCAATATACTGCTGATGAGTATTTCTGCTGTATTTTCTTTTATTTTATGTAACTTCAGAAATTACACGCTGCAAACCACATCACTTTGCTTAAAAAAATTTATCATAACTGTGGCTCTATAAAGCACATTAAATCCAATCAGGTAAAAGACCATCACCTAATTTGGCTTTTCACAAGGGTCTCTGATAAATATTTTCTAGAACAGTTTCTTTGACATTATTAAATCATATTCCAGTTTTCAATTAAAATTATTTACTTTTTTGTATATATGTTTGCATTAGCTCTACATACGATTCATCTGCAACTGTTCCTCTCTGTTGATATCTGTAGTACTTCTTGGCTTACTGTCTGAAGTAAAGTTTCCTCCATCCCACCTGTGTAGCTGAGCAGCAACTGGGACAACTGGAATCGGTGGCAGTTTCTCCCTCCAACTGGGACCATCTTGATCTATTAAAGTCTTTGTTATTCTGAAAGAGAAAAGCCCCACCAACATGACTTTTCATATCTTTAACTCATGCTTTAATAACTTACACCCAAATTAAATAATGCAATGTTCCAATTTTTCAAAAAACAACTGAACCATTATCCTTAGGACTAATTTAAAAAAAGATTGTCACATCAGTCAACTGTATTGCACTCATTTAAGATTTAGATTTTTTTTACTTTTTAGAGTATTCATGCTAGCATTTAGATGACAAGAGGCTGACTTCAGCATGATCTGTAAATATTTAAGCGTATGACTGATTTTGCAACTAAGTCTACTGCATGCAATAAAGAAATAGGAAAAAAAATGATTTTGTTTACTTTTCTCAGCTATTCCTAAGTGTTATTTGTAACAAGTGTAGATTATAATATCCTCAGACAAAGTGTGGTATGTAAAATGAAACTTCTTACACAACAATTCTCTAAATAATCAATGCAGGTCACAAAGTAGGTATTAAGTTGCATTTTATAAACAGTCAGAAATTCATCAATCAATCATTCTTTATCCTCATTTAAAAATGCTAGGACATGACAGGTTCAATCCAAAATCCATTCAACTAGGAGTTTCTCATTGCTGTGATACGTTTTGGAGAAAGACCTAAGTAAACATAATGAGCAAAACCATACAAGACTTCATGGTTCCATTACAATTTTTGTAGTGTTTGTTTGGTTTTTTAAATATTTTAAATATAAATATTAATCAATTATGAGAATAAGAGTAATAGTGAGATAAACGTCTTCTAATCTTAAAATGAGCTTAAGGGTCAAGTTCAACTGGTGATAAGTGTAATACCTACTTTAACATAGGAAAATTCTAAATTGAATAGTAAAGCAAGTCACACTGATGCTACAGCAAATAAAACTTAGATTTGTATATTAGGTGCATTTTCACCTAACACAGGTATAAAAAACATACTACATGAATACACATCCAAAAAAATACCCCAAATTAAGAACACTGAATGTGACAAGGCTGTTTGTAGAGCTATATAATGTGTGACTTTATGTATTACATAAAGTTGCACGAAACATAACGTTTCTTATATTTTTTAATTGAAAGTAAGTTTCTTCATACACAGAATATCACATTTAGTAGTATTATCTAGTTGCTTTACTTGTTTTCTAGGTGAACAAGAAGAATATTTTTCTGTGTGTTAGTTGTATATGCCCTTCCAGGGGCTCTCCTCTACCTGTGTCATTCCTAAGCAGTATATTATAGGAGATACCAACAAAGCAGCTTGTCCAACTTCTGTTTTGCTCTAATTTTACTAAAACTTCAGGGTTTTTAATGATAGTCTGAATTCAATTCATAAGTAAAATGTGGCATACCATCATAAATTAAACAGCCCTAAGATTTACTCAGGTTGTTTTATTAAAGCACAAAACTGTACGCTTTGTATTAAAAAGTCAATTCATTCCGTTTAGGTATTTCCCATAGAAAGTAGCAGAATAATTCTACAGTAAACCACAGTCCCATTGACTTCCTGTTTAATTTTTCTCCATTTATCATAATGAGCTTAAAAAGTTGGACAAAAAACCTGATTTAATTCATCAATATAAACAGAAAGGATCCTGCAGTATTTCATGATCAATAGACTTCTTGTAATACAATAATCCAAGCATAGTCGTTTGCAAAAATGCATACCCGAGTGCCATGATTAGTTTAAAAAGTACAGGTATCTCATGAAAAAACTTGAACAAATACACTCATTCCCTACCGCAAATACCCTAACTTGACCCAACAATCCTGCAGTTTTGGAGTTTATCACAAATTTCTTTGTATAAAACTCATATGGGACTTTGTAATAAAAACTCCTATCCTATCTAATGCAATTTGCTAACTGATGTTAAAGGAGTTGAGATGACTGGAATGAAACTCCAATTTAGTAAATGGAAATGCATAAACATATTGACACACATAGAGCTTCTGTATTTCTAACAGCAAATAATAAAACACTCACTCAAGAAGAAATTAAAATACACAAAGTAGGAAATTCACTGATGTTCACAAAGGTAGGAAAATGCCACTAATTAAAAGCATGCTTGAAATGCATTCTCCTGTGACTTGGCACACACCATTAAAAGAAACAGTCCTTCCAATTTATCTAAAAATCACCGCAGGATAGCAAATAAAAGACAATTCAATATCATCTAATACACATGATAAACACTCAAATAACTGTTTATACTTGTTTTCAGTTGACTTCGTAAAAGTATGTACTTACATTCTTAATTATTTCCTTTTGATTGCAAAATGACCAGGTAAAGGCTTTATATTAAAAATTCTACTTGTCTTTTACGTGTGAATTATCAGAAATATTAGACTGAACACTCGTTCGATTCCAAGATTTTTGGAAAGCCTGCTTAGTTAGGTAAGCACAGAAAGACAAGCCTTAACACGATTTGTCAAACCTTCAGACACAAGTAGGATGATGAGTTTTTCCTGTCAGCTTCCTACAGCATCACCATCCAATTTCCTGCAGGAACTTAAAACCAAAGAAATCCTCCAATAAAAGCAGATTGTTGAGACCAAATGTTCCTAGTATTAAAAAAAATTAAATTACATTTTGGGGTTGTCTCCTGCAGTTGAAAGGCAGCAGAGGAACTACCATTTTTTGTTAAAATTCATTTTTAAAAGCGTCTGTTACTTTGGAAATGAGAATGAATACTTTGGTAAACAATTTCAGTTTAATTCATAAATGATAAAACATTAAAAAATAAATTATAGTAAAACTTCAATTACGCAGGAGGTCTATGCTTTAGAAACTAAGAATTTGCAAGCAAAAATGAATTACCAGCAGAAGAGAAGAAGGAAGAAGCAGCTGAAATAAGGTGATGGGTTGCCAGGGAGGAAAGAGTAATGAGTAGTGAAGCTAAAAACATAAGGAAGGCCTAGAGAGGAGAAAAGGAAGAGTGTTAAGGGGAAAAAAAGGAAATAAGCTTATTACTAAGCAAGTTACGAGTCAAGGAGAAATATGAAAAGAGTATCTGCAGATAAAATAAGCCAGGAAGATTTAAAAAAAGTATAATAATCACACAGATACCAGGATGAACAGTTACCTCACCAATCCAAGTGCTCTATTATCAGTGGAGACACAGGAGATCAGTAACAGTTTGTTATCAAATATAAGACTCCTAAGAGGAGATGATGAAGTGTCATGATCTCCTTTGGCCACCTCTAGTCAAATAAGCAGAATTTAAAGATATTATGGACTTTTTAATGAAGTAAAAATGTAAGTGCTCATGGCCTTGCCTTAAAAAGAAAAAAAAGGTACTGGATTCTATTGTTAAAAGTCGCATGCATGTGGGTTCCTGCTCAATGATTAATGGCTGTTCTGCTTTCATAAATACTTTTTCTGCCCATTAAAAGAAAAAAAGGGAATGGAAAATCCTATCATTCACGCATTTAAGTACTTACTATACATTAATGAGAACACAATTACAATAGTGTGTATACACTAATTTGACACTATTAAAATACAATTATAGCAATTGAGACATCTCTCTTGGAAGCAAGAATTAATTTTGTAAGTATTAATACTTAAGTTAAAAATAATATTCAGTTATATTTTTTACACCTCTAAGCTTTGTAGCCAACCACTGTATCAAGCTACTTCAGTGTTTACACAACTGCAGCATACAGGTTTCACACTTAACATAAATCTCCAACTGCACAGGAAGACTGCTAATATGAAAAGGAAACAGAAATGTCAGGAAAAGATACGGACCTTAAAGTATTACTTTACATGGTATCAAATACAACTTAGGAAAGAAAACAAGTTCAAACACCAGTGAAAAAAGCCTTTAAAACATTACGTTTTTAAGACAGAAAGTGACCTACTGCTGGCAGAGGAAAACTGTGAAGCTATGGGGAAACAACTAAATGAAACAGCCAGACCTCTAGTTATAAAGCAGTAGTTGTGACGACCCTGCCACTGAGGGATACAGAACAGAGGAAGCACGTAAAACAAACAAAATTGAATTCTACTTTTCTATTTGGACAGATATCAGAAAAATTGTAAGTGGAGTTACCTATTAGCACTATCATTTGCTGCTTGGATGCTGCTGTCTATTTGTAGGACTGTTTTATAATCAATGTATGCCTGTCGATACCGCTCCATAGACTCATTTGCCATTGCTCGTCGTAGAAGAGGCTTAAGGGAAAATGGCTGAAGCTCCAGAGCTCTGGAGAAAACAAAAGAAGAAAGCAGGATTGAAACAGAGTAACTGAAATAATATTAATAAAACCATTTTATTATATAGATGACTATACGTAACAACTTTGTGATTTCCGATGGGCCTTACAGTAACATAACCAAGGAAACCAGGACTAAGTGGTTTGTATTAATACCCTAAATGAAATGCAGTTATGAAATTGTTAGTGCTTTTACTACAACTTACTCTACTCAAATCCCTGTCTTCCATCCGGAAAACTGCTTTCATCACCAAGAAAAGATTAATGTAATGGCAGCTGTTTAAAAGCAAAAGCTATTTTTCTTAAGTCATGCCTAGATGTATAGATTTCAAGTATATGGCGCTTTTGCCTACATGATTTTCAGTTCTTCTTCCTTACGTGGAAGTATGCATGTAAAAATACATTTAGTAAGACATGAATATTCACCTGTCTTTTTTTTGGCTTTTAGTTTTTTGCCTTTTGCCTGTTTATTCTTCTGATTGTGTGCCTCACCAACACTGAGCTCAACCCCTGACACTATGCAATTAGAACTCCTTCCAAACACCATGTGCTTTTCCAGCAATATGAAGAAGCAGTCCACAGAGGCTTTATTTAAGACTGCCTTTTATTAATCAATGATTCTTGCTAAAGAGAGAGAGAGACTTTGAAATACTGAAATTAAGATGAGTCTAGTCAATTAGATTTCATGGAATCATAAAGTAATTCAGGCTGTGACGTCCCTAGTCCAACCTTCTGCTACAGGTAGGGTCAGCTCTGAGATCAGACAAGGTTGCTCAGGGCTTTACGCAATTGGGCCTTGAAAACCTCCAAGGGAATCTCTGCATAACATCTCTGGGCAACCTGTTGCAATGCCCGCACTGTTCATGGGGAAAAGATTTCTCCTAATCCACAGTCCAAACCTTATGTGGTTCAATTTTGGCTGTTGTGTCTCGTCCTTCCACAATGCACTACAAGAAAGAGCTGGAATCTCTGGATAATCTCCTCATAGGTACTGGCAGGCTGCTGTTAGGACCCCTGGAAGCCATTCTGCTCTAAGCTGAATAAATCCAGCTACCTTGGTCTCTCCTCTCCAGGCAAGTGCTCCAGAGTTCACAACCACCTCTGTGACACTTCACTCAAGTCACTCCAGTTGATCGCTATCTTTCTTGTACTGGGAAGCCAAAAACCAGCACAGTTATCATAGATGTTGTCTAACATGCTGAGCACAAGGGGATAATCACTTCCCTCAATCCACTGGCTACGCTCCTGTTTATGAGCCCAGGAGGCTGTTGGCCTTCTTTGCTGTAAATTGGCTTTGCACCGTTACTCCTCCTAAAGCTAGAGGAACAATGATTTCTAGAATAAACATTTCCAATTTCCATTTCATAAATATTTTCAACATTCCATTTCTCTTTACGTTGCTGAATGCATTTGAAAAATACAACAGTGCACAACATCATAGCCCCTACAAAACCTCTGCAAAAATGCTCGAGATTCTGTAACTTCGAAGAACATTAATGCAAGTTCAGGTTCCTAACATCAAGAATGAAGAAAAAAACAACCATAAATAAATTCAGGACAAGATGAACACTGGTTGAGGAATAGCATCAGTGGGAATGGAAAACTACATTTCCAGAGTAGAACGCAAAGATAATACAGCCAGGTACCAAACCACACCACAGTACTAAATAAAACAACATTAATGCATAGGAGTTCTATTTCACTCTCTGTAACGAGAATCAAAGGCACCTCAAATCAGAGTCTTGAGACAAAGAGAAATCCAGCAAAGGGGTTTTGATACAGTTCTAAGCCCTAAATAGCTAAAACTTTGTAAGAGATAAATGTTCAATACTTATTTTCATATCACAAATATAAGCCCTACACAATTTTTACTTTGCAATCAAGTAACATATTTGTAGATCATCCTCTATGTTGTGTTACCTAGAAGAGATTTAATTGACATTGCTTAATTCACGTGTGTTTGCAGTTTTGCAGTTCTGCTTCCCAGTCTCTAAATTATTTCTACCTCTGTTGTGCTCACTAAGCATCATGGGTCCTTGTGTAGTCAGAAAATATGCACGACATTAAGGACACTATCATTAAGTAGTAAGAAAATAAGCTTCCAATTGGTAAGAATACAAGCCCCCAAACCTTTGTATTACTGATTACAATTGAAGTCTTACATACTTCAGACCTCATGAACAGAAAAATGTGATGGCTGTTAAGTATGCCATCCTGTTTTATCAGCCAGCTGTCTATGGTCCTGCATCTGTTTTAACAAAATATTAACAAGTAAATTTTTTCACATTTTCAGAAAACCTTTCTGTCAGGTAGAATATATACAGTAAGTCAAATATTTGGTTAATACAAAGTTACAGGGATATTTTATTTTTAGTTTTGGGGTTTTTTTTTAACAGTTGGGTTGTGCTGTAAAAAAATTCAACTGACTAATATGATTTCTAACTGTCTTGGGATCCTTTTTTGCACCTTAAGCCTCAGTCTTACTAACACTATATATAAAAATATAAAAAAGAAATCTAGAAATCCAGCAATAATATAGCAGAAGGCAGTGTTTGGAAGTTATTGAAGGTGTCTGATACTCTCTAACTCCTGTATCCTTAAAAGCCACAATATGCAGAAAGGATTTTAGCTCAGTTCCTGAACAGCTGTAATTACTGTTCCTAACTATGCCAATTATTTATTTTAAAAAAACAAAATAAGTCAACAAACCAAACACAGAGAACACACACATATACACCATACACATGATTGAAAGCAATTTCCAACACTGTGATAAGCATCTGGCTTAACAAAACTTTTACACCTGAGTTACTATAGAGCATCACTAAAGCAAGCCTGCTTTTATATTAAAAATTTTAACTCTGCTATGCATTTCTGCGTACACAAGAAGCCTAATAACTGCCCTCACACAGTAAGACAGTAACTTAAAAGTTACTCCTTTCCTAGGTTCCATGTGACTGTTTACATAACTGACAAAGTTATCTGTCATTTAGACAGGGAATCAGACTTTACTGGATTGTGCTAAGTCAAACTGCAATAACAATCTATCAATTAAACTGTTTAATCATCATCAGGAATGTTGTTGCTCTACATGGGAGGTTGCAATTTACCTGTTACAATCCTTAATGCAGTCACTGCAGTTGCCTTCTTTGAGGTAACACGCTGCTCTGTTTGAGTACAAGACACTTAAATCATCTGGACTGTGTTCTCCTAAAAGAAGTTACAATTAAAATCAAAGACCATTACTAAAATGACATTCAAGAATTAAAGACTTGCAGACTGTAAGATGCACTGCAGTGATGCAGTTTGCTGACAATGCAAAGCTGTAAGGAGCTTTCCTTTATCGTGTCCCCTAGAATATGTTGTTATTCAAACACATAAATAAAAGCTAACAACTCTGCCGCAGGGAAGCTAAAAGACTATTTTACTCATCTTCCTATATTTTGTACCACGTGAATTATCCTCTACTGACAATGACAAAGAATTTACTGCACAGCAACTCCTGCCAAAAATCCAGGGCTAGGCTAGGTTAGTTCATTTGTAGTTCCTTTAAATAATCTAAACAATAATCCTAGATTTAAGTATAAGGTTTTGCACTCACCTAGACCCAGGACATACTCAATTGCCTCCGAGTATTTGAGCACAGCTTCTCCAAACTGTCCACTCTTAAATAAGTCGTTTCCTTCACATTTTAGTTTTGCCGCAGTAGGAGGAAGTGAAGTAGAACTGCCACCGCCAGCCGACTGAGCCCCTGCTCTGTGCGATCTGGAGATCTCAGCTTCGGGGCTTTCACCCTTTAGATCACTCTGTAAATAGCCATTAACTTCACCTTCATGGTCTGATAAATGCTTTTGTGTTTTTTTCTCTGATGTGCCTTTTTTTAATCCGCTCTCAGTGGATTCCTTCTGCTTGTGTGTGTCTCTGTCTTCAGCCTTACTGCCGCCTCCTTTGCTATGAAACTTTCTCTGTGCGTTCCCCATCGCAGCCTCCTCAGCAGCCGCCGCTCCTCTTACTGGCACGCCAATTTCTACAGGGAAGTTAATGAGCTGAGTTAGAGCTTGCATCATCAGAAGAAACTATCGTCCTGGCAAAAGAGGGGTGTACAGCCAAAGAACATGGTACCAAATCCTCCAGGCATCTTAATGTTACAAAGATTTATTTGCCTCAGAAAACACTTCCAAGAACACAGAAAAATTCCTACTTACATGTCACTTGAAATTATCCCTGAGAACATGTGACTGTGAAATCTCATTCCTCCTTGCTGGGCACATTGAGAAGCCCTGTTCTGTAGTGTCAGAATGGTACAGAGTTCACCTTGAAATTAACTCTTTAAATACTGGCTGTTACAATACTGAGACTTTGATTTTCCGTGACCAAATCAAAATACTTGCATGTTAAAATTAGGACACACAGCTAACAAACCACTAATGTTACACACTTCAAAACTCTCCTCAAATACAACATAGAATAGGAGGGATAAAAGCTTATACGTAATTCTCAAAAAGGTTTCATTTAAACATAATGTCAAAAAGCCTTTATACAGAGTTCAGATCATTCAATTTTCACTACTATTATTAAATTAATTAGGAAAAAATCATACAATAATGGTATCAGATATTAATATAAATAATTTCCTTATTCACCTGAATTCCTAACAGATTACCACCACAGTATTCAAATACCAATTTCAGCAGAACGCCTGACTCTTGATACTACCAGTCACACAAAGGCAACTCTGTGTTTTCGTACCATGAATTAAGATGCTGGGGTTTCACCTTCCCTGAACTTGATGTGCTTATCTGTCCAACAGAATTTTTTCATGCCCTGATATATTGGAGTGATACCTCCAATTGACTCAAACCAAACTTCTGAAGTTGACTGAATATGTATGAACTCCAGGTTGTTCCAAATTACAGATATTATTTTTTTAATGCACAAAATGTTACTGAGATCAAACTGAACAGATTGGGAAAGAATAAGATTTTACAAACAATAGATTCCCTAAGTGCCTAATAGACAAAAGCTGCAACTGCAACCTTCCGAGTTGTGGTCTCTGTTTTGAAATACTGCGTTTAATAATAAGTTCATACTCCACAGTGGCAACAATGATAGGATAAATCTATTCTACCCACACAGACATTTTTATAAAACTTAAAAGTAAATTACTTATATTTGAGACTTCCATCCATTCATCCATCCATCAAATTTGGCAGCGCCAAATATGCCAAAAAGTTTTAAAGTCTGTTTGGTAGGGTGGATGAGAGTAAAAGGCTAGCTGGGCAGATGAGTGAAGACACTAGTACTATAATAATTTCCTTAGGATACATGCTAAAATATTTCTATGTTACATCCACCAAAACAGAGAATACTCTGTATTTTTTCTACTACAAAAAAAAAAAAAAAAAAAACGGAAAAAACAATTTTAGATGTCACAGACAAACAGGTGATAGGACAAGTTTTAAAAAAAATTATACAGCAAAACACTACTGAAAAGCATCCCAACTGTTAGAGACAAAGAAAAAGCAAGAAAGGCAGATAATGTGTGATGTGAATGTGAATGTCATTAATACAAACGTCATTTCCTGAATACAGGAGGAAATTTCCTGAAGATGAAGTGCACAGAACCAATCCTGGATTAAAAAGGAAACATTTATAGCATTTGGAATCCCCCTGAAAATAAGAATACTCATAATTAACTTGTTTAGCTGTCAGGCTATACTAATTGCCTAAATATTTCTGGACTGAGTAAACACCATGCACAAAATTGTACAGGTATATTTCTCAAATCTAATTCTGTTTTTCAGTTTCAGTATTTGTAACATAAACAATATTCCTGCATTGTCTCTACAGAGAAATGTATTCATGAAAGCTGTATTCTGGGCTTTGCCTTAAAAAAAAAAATCAGCACTTATGAACTTTTCCAAAAAAAAAAAAAAAAAAAANCTAGATGCACTATAAATTCCCAAGACAAGTTAAAGAAAGGTACTGAAAAGGATGGATAGGATTTTGACCAGAATGACAACAAATACAAGCTAGAAAAAATTCATATTAGTACTAAAATAATGAACTTAGAATGGAAGGACTGCCATAAAACAAAAGCCATTGAATACTCCAAAAGGAATATCTGAAGTGTTGTTTTTGTAATGGATGACATCATCTTTCACTTAAAATTAATTTCCAGCTACACAAAGCATTTATCCTCCAGAAGCATGGCACAAAAATAGTGGTGGCAGAATGAAAAGCAACATACCTAAGTTTAGTTCACAATGAACTTGCCTATTATGAAGCCAGAAAACATTTTTAACTCTTATCTGCTCTGGACTAGCTACATATGAAGGCAACTGGAATGGTCCAAATGTCCACAGATTAATTTTTAATAATTTTAATTGATTTTTTCCTTTTGTGCCACACATGGTCAGCAAACATGTTTTGTATTATGTATTCTCAGATTAGCTGATTGAGATTGTACCTGGATTGTTCTCAGGCAGAACACATAACAAACAGACTTCTCAAATAACTCTGATCTCTGACTGGTTAGGAGCAGTCTTTGTTCATAAAGAAAGAAAAAAAGATATACTGGTCAACATTTATACTGACGCTGTAATTAAGGGGTTTTCTTAACTTCAGGATACGCACTACAAATGCAATTCTAGAGTTAATTTTCAATGCTGTTTCTTTTAACATGATCTAAATTCTCATATCGCTAGCTTGCAATAGAGCCTAAAAGCCCCAGTAGGTTGGGGCCTATTGTGCTAGACATTATACAAATTAATTACAAATGACAGCTCCTTGTTCAAAGAGTTTACAATTCTAAAAATCAAAAATAGCAAATGAACAAGCACACTGGAAGGAGGATCAAGAAATACATAATAACTATTATATTGGATAACAAGGTAGCCAAATGTCCTCATACAAGACCTCATCAGTAAGGCTTCTAACCATAAGGGTAATAGACACAGTCAATTATTCAATGGCAAAGAAACTTCTATTACAGTCATATTCTAGTCACAGAGATTACTACAAATTAAGATTTGGATAGGTGCGAATTCATATATGGCATAAAGGCCAAGTGAGTGAGGATACAGAGCAGCCAGTAAGCAGCAAGAGATAACATCTCAATTATCTTCGAGTCTCAGTGGTAGAAGAGAGCAGAAAGCAATACCAGGAATGCCGAAAATGCAACAGCAAGCACAACGGATGGCTTGAGTAGGAAAGAACTCTAATCATCTCCTACCCAATAAATTTTGCTTCTCAACAAATCAGAAACTTCAAAATGCAAATCTAAGACCTTACTCACTGTTCTCTGTGAAAAGCCATGAAAAATTAA
The DNA here is from genome assembly GCA_008711295.1 of Anarhynchus alexandrinus. Lineage (NCBI taxonomy): Eukaryota > Metazoa > Chordata > Aves > Charadriiformes > Charadriidae > Anarhynchus > Anarhynchus alexandrinus. The sequence goes on from VUYV01000107.1 coordinate 1,774,857, forward strand.
CACATATGTTGAAGAATTATCTGTAACATCAAATAAATGTTTCATTATTCCACATGGAATAATTCAAGAAAAAGTAAAAATGTAAAGACAAAGAATCCAGTTTTATTTGAAGATGTCCATTTCATAAAACATGTTTAGAAAAATCAACAAGAGAAATTCAGAAAGTGTTATCAACCCCTATTTGTTTTGGAAACCTGTAAATCAGTCATTATGATGACAGCTGCATCTATTTAAGGGCAGAAAGCCCATTGCTTCAGAGAAATCATGATACATGGTCAAGACCAGTTGAGAACACAATACATAATTCATCAAGGATGCAGAGAGAGTTTTCGTGTCTATTCAGCTCCTAACAACATTCTGAAAAAAGGACCATCTAGTGAAAGAAAAGAAAGTCACAAGATAGTGGACTGATACAAGGAGATGCTCCTCAGTCTAAGAATGGTTCCAAATCACTGTACTGTCATGTTCAATGACAAAGACCTTAATTTGGTGCTATCAAGTAGAAAATAGACTGGAGGGTGGAAAAAAATCACAAAATAATTCTCTGTAGCCAACTGTTGTGGCATCAAGTAAACTTAATACTACCTAGGCAGTGAAACTAGAAGTCAAATGAACGATTTAGTACAAAGGAAAAAGAGGCGCTCTGATGCTTCAGCATCAAGTGTCAGTGTACCAAACCAGCAATCTCAAGGTGTACAAAACAGGAAGACACGTACAAAAATTAAACAAATACATATCTTAAATTGGGAAAAAGGTCTCATCCAGAAGAAGACTATTTTCTTCACCTCTAAAGTGTAACAAATAAACCACGCACAAAGAAAACACGCTCTACACAACAACTTTTCCCACGGTCAACTTACAATACATAGCTTTGTCTGTTAAGAGGTTTCTTCTATGTGCTCAAAGTACATCTTCTAAAGAGAGATCTGTTGCCAACTTTGTAACAGGTTGAGAAATAATAATTTTAAAGCTAACTTAGACTTTATTTGTTTAAATGCACTTTGCTTTTTACAAATAAATATTTACTAAACTTTGGAACTGGTTACTACAATATTTTTTTTCATTATTGTAATAGATCAAGTAAATACCACATAATTCAGCAATTTTTTATTAATTAAAAGGGGCTATTTAAAATATATTTATTTTCTTTATCTTTAAACTATATTTATCACTTGATATTATAACTTCTATAAAAATGTCAAAGTATCAGGCGCTTTGTCAAGTACATACATGATTTTTAGTTTTACAGTGCCCGAATACTATTTTTTACATTCTCTAAGACGTAAGCAATTTTCCATTTCTATTGTATAAAAAGGATTTTATTTACTTTTGCTTTTAGATACATACAAGATGAACAGACACTACAGTCTTTATTTAGACTGTTTTGTTCAAAGATGAGAAATCATCTTTCAGAGCTAAAGAAAACAAAAAGTATTTTGTTGTTTTTCTTCCAATCTCTAAATTATAAGTTTAGTAGGAATGCATAAGGCTCGCCAACTAGAATGTGAAATAAATGTAACTACATGACTGGACTGTATGGACTACTGGACTGACTGTGACTACATTACTAGATGTATAGAGAAAACGTATAAGACGCTTAGTCTACTTATTGCTGCTAGGTTTACAGAACATATCAGATTTATTCAATAACTGAACTGACTTTATATTTGTTTCCAGTTGTACTTTAAAACACAGATTAATCTATGAAGATGCTTGCCTCCTAAATCTCAAAAATACTTACATATATCACACGAACACATGTGACATTGACGTCAGTTGACAATCTTCCCTATGTTTAAAAGCCTAACCTTTCATCAACGGAATGGGAGTTTTCCTGTGTACCTAGAAGGCACTTAGTCATCTGAATGCTTCCAATGGAAAGCAACCCCAAATTAACTAATACTTAAGGCTAGGGACATGAGCCATCCTTTCTTCCCATGTTTTAGCCAAGAAAGACTTAGTGGATACTTACTGATTTTGAAAAATGTATTTTCCTTAAATTTGTGTGCAAATAATGCATTATTAAATCACACATATACAGTCTAATACTCACAGTTAAGTTGGAAAACCCACAGACTGATTTAATTTCAAGATAAAGAGCTACGTAGGCCATGGAAAACACAAAAGCCACAGTTTTCATGCCACATTACCTAAAGAACCAACAAAAAGGAGAAAGGGTGGAAATCAACCCAGTGATGTTACTCTGTTGCAGGTTGGAACCCAGACATTGAGCTCAATCTAAAAGCAACCTGCCAGTGCAAGCCTCAGTAGCCCCTGCTGCCTCACTTCCTCCTACAAGTCACGTATTCTGATTATGCCAGTAGTTTCATCTCAGCAGTCTTGCAGTTAGTCACGTGCTAATCCAGGAACGGGAGCTGCACTTCAACTGCTTGTAAACTACATACAGTACAAGACTTACATGTTGTTTACTTCCAATATATACTTTTGGAGCACATAGATGAACTCTTACATTAAAAAACAAAAAAAGATTGATAGTTTTCAAAACAAACAACCAAAAAAATCAAATCACATGCCACTTGATCATTTTTACACCCTTTGATCTAATCAAGGGAGGAAAAATGCAGAAGAAAAACGTGATGGCGGGAAGGCAGAAGAGCTGTGCAAGAGAAAGAGCTAAGGAACACAAAATGTTCTCTAATACCAGAAGAAATTCTCAACTGGGTCCACATCAAAGGATAGGTACAAAATTACACAGGAAAGTAGGTGATTTATAGCAAAGTTTTCCATCTCTGTTGTACTCTTAATAGAAATAATTCCAATTATGTGTAATAAAACTGGATTCTAGATTTCACGCTCAGGTCAACTTTAAGTATTGAATGTAATTTTAGTCTTCAAACAGGCAAAATTCTTTTCAAGCAAATATAAATTAATTGTGTGAATAAACATTGCAATATCAAAGGCAACAATTTTTTCCTCTGGTTAAAATTAAATAGAAAATGACATGACATTACTTTTATCTCCACTGCTTCTTTCACATTCTTCTGTATTTTCCCCTCTTTCTTCATCACCTTCTGAATCCTCTATATCTTGAATAAGTATTCTTTTTCCTTTGCCTTGAGTCTCAGATACAGGCTTTAAACTTTTCAGTTTCTTTTCAGTCTCTAGCAGATTTTTCTGCAATAGAGAAAAAACAACAATAGCAGAAGCCTTTTTTTATAGGTATATAAATTGTAATTTACATACAGAAAATACATTCTGTTAAATAATCTACGTCAGATGCTGAACAATTATTGAGATAAATATTACCGATATAAAAACAGAAAATAAATGGGACTTTTTCCAACAGTCAGTATCAAAACACTCAATTTCGCTCTCTTAGAACCTCAGAAGATATCACCCAAAAAAATAAGTACTTTTCTTGAATGAACTGCTTAAGCAAAAAAAAAGTTAAATTAAAAGGAAAAAAGATTGTACTACTGTGATATCTGGCATGGTCTACTCAGAAGAGACACGTGGAAAACAGGCTCTTTCCAGAATCTCTGAAGAGCCTAAAATCAGTTTATCAAAATTTATGCTATGGAGAATTTGGTGTCTGATGGAGGTGTGTAACTAGAACCAAAAGAGACAACAATTTCTTAGCAGTGTAGTAGAAGGACATTGTTGAATAATGAAAAGGTTTGCTCCTCTTGTAAGAACTGCAAATTAGATGATCATACAGCCTCTCATTCCATAAACATTTTTTGATTACTCAAAAAAAAATTCTCCAACTGCACCATATACTTTCAGAGCAGAGTAAGACACACCCAACATTATGCACTACTCTGAATTTCATTCAATGCTGTTTAAGGAAGTGCCATTTCAGTACTCACTTCCTCAAAAAAAAAGATAAATCAAGGACAGGAACAAGCAAAGATGCATATAGACAAAGTACCTTGAAGAATTCCAGTTACTGACAAGCAGTTTACCTTCATTTTAGTGACTCTGCACATAAATATTCACTCTGCGTATGTACCATACATTCATATTTAGCTCAAGAGGGTTTTGAGGATCCTCCAAGCAAAGAGCAACTCAAAAAATGCCCTGCCAAGCACTCTGTCATCTCTAGATGTCTCAGCCAAGGCATAATAGCTGGCACAGATAAGGACAGACATCTGCTTTCAGCTACAGTGGCATTGCTCAGCAAAGCTACTAATGTATTTGGATCTCTGGAAGACTGTACTCAAAATGAGTTAAGTATCTTATGTCTGGTACTTTAAGAAGTCTCAGCATAGCATATTTGATAATCTTTTCACAAAGACTGTTGTGGAGTTTGTCAACACAGACTCACAAGCTATTTAGTGGTTCAGTCTTGTAAACAGACAAAAAACCCAAAAGCTCTTTTAGAACTCAAATCTAGAAAGACAGCTGTTTAAAAAGAAAGAAAGGGAAAAAAAAAAAAAGCAGACAGGTAATTCCTTCGTCGATGTGAAACTCAGGAACTATTCTGGACAGGAATTTAGCTCCAAGAACACCCTAAAAGGGATGAATGCTCTATGTGGTGAATTTGACATAACAGGCTTGGACTTCTCTCACTGGTGCAAGCAATGGCAATGATCAAATAAGTCCACGGAAAGAAGTAGCAATCAGCAAGCTGCTAGCAGCTCAAAATGTGCCAACAATAAGAGCCGAACAAAATTCAGGTGATGAGGCAATTGCACAGCATCCAAAAGTGACACATAAAAAAAAAAAAGGGAGAGTAGCAGTATGACGGACTCCTAATTAATAGGAAAAGAGAACTTTAGTATCAGAACTGCCTAGTACTGAAGATTCTCAGGACATGTAGAGTCCAAATGCAAGGATTGGGTTCTAACCCACAAAACACCCCTAAGAAGATATCAGTGAGGTGACATGGACCAATCGTCTCCTAAATAGCTGAAGTAAGAGTAGTACAAGGACCACACCCTGACCTTGAGTTTACAAAGAAAGCATCCAGCTTTCTTAGATGCAAAATTGGATAAGGGTATAGATTCATCAGAAGGTATGAAAGGTTTTTCATTCTGGCCTGGAGGTGAGAAATGAGGATTTATAACATCACAGTGAAATAAGGACAGAACCCAGGTAATTTCCTTTTGGATCACTACAACTATAAAAGCTTGGCATCTCTTTTGAATTTTTCTTGTGAATTATGTGTCAAACTTAAATACACCCATCCCAGTGGCTCTTTTAGAAAAAAATTTCCAAATAACTTGGAACTAACAGCTAAGACACTAATACTGTAAACGTGTTCAGCAGCAAACTTCTAGGCACCAAAATTATGTTAATAGAGAAGATGAGTGCCTACAGATTCTCACAATTACATAGTGAAAAGAAGATCTCGTCACATTCAAGTACCTAAGTTCCACCACAGGCACCTATGTGGTCTTGCAAAACTGATCACTGGTACAGTAGACCAAGTGTGTCCTTAAAACTTGTATTCAAATCAAACAATATAAACTATACTCACTTTATGCTGCAACTGCATACAACCTTTTTCTAGTCATATTCAACTCATTTGTGTTTACCTTAGCTATAGCATTTTCTGGTTCAACACATAGTACTTTGTTCAGATCCTCTATAGCTGCCTGGTAATTCTGCAGCTGATTGTGTACAGTGGCACGACGCATCAGAGCTAGAAAGGAACAAAGTGTATTAGTTATGTATTTAAAGCATGAAGCAGATAACAATACACTATTTTTTCTAGGCATATTAAGTGTAAAACAGATTTTAAAATTCTGCTTTTACTTCATAATGTCTGTATTGGTAATAACTGTTCTCTTGATCAGTTTCAAAGATACAATTTCACATGACACCTTTTGAGAATCATGAATTGTGAAGCATCTTTTTGTATTTTTCCAATTTTGCCCCTCCTCCCATGCAAATATAGTTAGCTACATTCAAGCCCTTGCCTCCAGAAAGGATTAAATGAGCAACTTTCATTGTTTTCATGTCACTTTTAAGGTAATTAAATATTTCATTGTGGGTATTACGGAAACAATGCTCTGCATAAATACAAGAGGGCTCAGTCATCATACAAAACCCAAGAGTTAGCCCCATGCTACTGCATAAGAATACCCATTATGGATTACTATTATTATTAACAATTACCATTATGGACTGCATAAAACTTCCCTGACCCTGAAAATACTGTTAAAATTACTTTGGGGAGCTACTCTTCTTCCTTCTTTGTACTTGCACTTGATCTAAAGCTCACTGAAGTCAACTAACAACATGAATGGATATGTACCATTTTATTTGCTAGAAACAAAATAATACATAGAAGGGCAAGTTTATGTTCTACTTTACCTTTTATGTTGCCAGGTTCCATATCTAGTACCTTCTCACAATCCTGCAAAGCACTGTCCCAGTCCTGAAGTTTGATTTCTGCTTGAGCTTTGTTATTATATGCAGCTGCAGTGGGTATTACTGATATACTCCTGAAAAAAAGGGAGTATTGACCAGGTAGGCTCATAGTTAGAAAACCTGAATGTAGAAACACTTCGCTATTAAAAGCTGAAAACAGTATTATAACAATATTAATACTGATATTCTAACCACAATAGTGGTTAGAAATTCCATCCTGCAAGAGCAGAGGCAACCACGCACCAACTAGATTTACCATCTTCAGAAGCCTGTTGCTTGCCATGGTTTAGATCTGAGATGTTGCAGAGAAGATGCCATGGCTCACCTGTCTCTTAAACTATTAATTCTTGCTGCCATCCATGTAGACTCAAATGAAACTGACAAATGACACGTTTGAAAATATCAAGAATAACTGCAGAGCTCTGGAAGCTATGATGAAGAACACGGGGGGCCACATGGGCTTCTTGATCTTATTTGTAAAAGGGAAAGACTCAGGTAGCAGCGGTTGAATCGTCCAGGTCAGTGTCTGGCTGTGTGGCTGGTATTGTAGGCAGGGCTTTAGTTCCTATAACAACAAGATCATCTCTGAGGAATAAGGACAACTGGGATGCATATGACAAAGTGATGCAAGACAATCTTTGCCAACACTCTGGCTAACCTAGCGAGGACTCTAAACTATAGAGGGGGAAGAGGGGGGCAATAGGGAAGTACTGGGAGGACAGCATACTGGAGGAGACTCTTACACTTTCCTTGTGAAAAAAACATGACTGGAGGACAATCTCAAGTGCTTGTGTACAAATGCCAAAGCATGGGAAACAAAAAAGACTAAAAGGTCTGTGCAGCTATGATCTCAGTGGGATAACAGAGATGTGATGGGATAATCTGTGTTGCTGAAATGCTGTGATGGAGGCATGCAGGCTCTTCAGAAAGACTAGGAAGGTAAGGTGGAGGAGGCGCATTCTAATCTAAGCAGTGATTAAATGTGTGAAGGTTTGTCTTGGAACAGGCAAGAGACTGAGAAACCCATCAAGAGAGCTGATGTAATAATAATAAGAATCTGAATAAGAAGTCAGGCTGACATGGTGACATCATGGTAAGCACCTGCTTCAGACTGCCTGATGAAGAAGAGCCAGCAGATGAAGTCTTCCTGAGGCAAGTAGAAGCCTCCCAGTTACAGACAGGCTGTGGTTCCCATGGGGGACCTGAACCACCCTGGTATCTGCCGGAAGGGCAAAATGACAAGGCACAAGAAATCTATGAGATTTCTGAAGTGTATTGAAGACAACTTCATGACACAATCAACAGGGTGACAAGGGGGAATGCTCTGCTGGAATTGTTACTCACAATCACGAACTGGTTGGAAATGCAAAAGTTGATGAAAGCTTTGGCTACAGCAACCATGAGATGGTAGAGTCTAAGATTCTGGGAGAAATGAGCAAGATGAACACTAGAATTATAGCCCTGGACTTTAGAAGGCAAGATTTTGGCCTGTTCAGGAATCTGCTTGGCAGGATTACAGGGAGAATGCCCTGTAGGGCAAAGGGTGCCAGGAGAGCTGGTTGATCTTCAAGGACAGCTGCCTCAAAGCACAAGAATGGTCCTTTCCAATATGCAGGAAGTCAAGCAAGCATAGTAGGCATGAACAGAGAACTCTTGACTGAGCTGAAACACAAAAATTAAATACACAGCAGATGGCAATGGTGATAGCCTACCCAGGAGGAATACAGAGACATTGGCTAAGTGCAAGTGATGGAATTAACAAAGCAGAAGCTCAGCTTAAGTTGAAACTAGAAAAGGGATGTGAGGAGCAACAAGAAAAGTTGTTTTGTTTGTTTTTTAAAGGTCTAACAGCAGCAAAACAAAGATTACAGAAACTGTGGGCCCACTGGTCAACACAGCAGAGGACAAAGTGACATGGAAAAGTTTGAGGTACTCAGTGCCTTCTTTGCCTCAGTCTTCATTGGTAAGATTTGCCTTCAGGCTTCCCAGGTCCCCAAGCCTAGAGGCAGATTATGTAGGAGTGAAGCAATATCCACAATAGAGGAAGATAAAGCTAGAAAACACTTAAGAAAATAGGATATACATGAGTTTCAGATGGCGCGTTCAGGAAGCTGGCCAGTGCCACTACAAGACTGCTCTATATCATCTTCAAAAAGTCATGGTGATTGGGAGAGGTTCCCGGTGACTGGTAAAGGCTAATGTCACACCCTTCTTCAAGAACAGCAAGGTGCAGGACCTGGGAAACTACAGGCTGGTCACTGTAACTTCAGTTCTCAGAAAGATTAAGGAGCAAGTCTTCCTGAATTCCTGTCCAGGCACACGAATGATAAGAAGCTGACTGGAAACAGCTAGCATTGATGTACCAAAGGCAAATCATGCCAAGACCAGCCTGATAGTTTGCTTTGCTGAGTGGCTCAGTAAAGGAAAGAAGAACAGAGGATGTTGCTTACCTTGACTGTAGCAAAGTATTCTTACAGCTAAATAGGTAAAACGTGGACTAGATAAGTGGACAATAAGGCAGATAGAAAACGGACTGAACTGCTGGGCTCAAAGAATTGAGCCATACAAAGTCCAACTGGTGACCAGTTATTTGTGGCCCCCCTTTGGGATCAATAGTTTATAACATTTTTATCAGGGGAATATAAGATGGAACAGAAGGCACCCCCAGGAAGTTCGTCAATGATACAATGCTGGGGGGAACAGTCAATAACACACTAGACAACAGAACTACAGTCAAAGGGACCTTAACAGACCAGAGGAATGGGCTGGCAGACTTCTCAGGAAGTTCAAAAAAGGCAAGCACAAAATCCTGCACCTGAAACAGAGTAACTCCAGCAACAGTACAGGCTGGGTGCCAACTAGCTAGAAAGCACCTTTGCAGGATAGGACCCAAGGGCTCTGGTGGACAACAAATTGAACAGCAATCAACAGTGTGCTCTCAAAGCAAAGAAGACATACCATGTGCCGGACCATATTAGCAAGAGCATAGCCAGGAGCTTGACAGAAGTGATTCTTCCCCTCTCTTCAGCACCTATGAGACAACAGGTGGACTACTTCTGTTCAGTCTGGGGCTCTCCTGTATACAAAAGGCACCAACAGACTGGAGCGAGTCTAGCACGTCACCAGGATATTTAAGGGGCTGGAGTACATGCAATACTTATGAGGAGAGTCTGAGATAACTAGGTTTATTCAGCCAGAATTGAAGGCTCAGGGGAGGTCTTGTAGCTGTTTTCAATTACTTAATGGGAAGGTATAGAGAAGACCAAGCCACATCTTTCTCAGAAGTGTACACTGATAGGACAAAGGCAATAGACACAAGTTGCAAAAAGAATTTCTGGTGATGTTTTAGGAAAAAAATATTTACTGTAAGGGTAATCAAACACTGCAACAGGCTGCCCAGAGAGGTCATGAAATCTCCACCCTTGGAGATATTAAAAACTTAACAAAGCCCTGAGTAACCTGATCTAACTTGGCCCTGCTTTGAGAGATGGCTTGCAGAAAATATCATTCAGAGATTGCTTCCAACCTGAATTATTCTATGATTTTGCAGTATAACTGAAATGACTAAGCACAGTGATTTCACTAGAAGTATTCAGAAAAATAGGCAAGATCCATTTATTTTAAAATCACATCAGCATAACAGAACTATGTCAGAGCACATCCTCTGCAAGTTTTGAATCTCTTTAGAAATGAGAGAGGTTTAAGATTTTGTAAAACAAAGTACTCTCTACGTTCAGCTTAGAATAGTAGGCCTCATAACAAGACAAACAGAATGAATAACTGTACCCTAATTATTTTTATATAGAACCCTATTTTTTCACTTTTAGCAATATACAAATAATCCCTTCAGACTATTATCAATTCACTCCAAAATATGTTTTATTTAAATATTTCTAAAGGTAAGAAAATAGGAATTTTCAGATGGTATTAGAAAATTGCCCAATTAGAACAGTATGCAGTGTCAATAACATATATATTAGAGAAGGTGTACAATGCCCCATGGAGGTTGAATATGGAAAGACTCTCCGTTAGGAAGGATTCTACCCACCCTTATTAATTAATACCTTATTTATGCCCCAAAAGCAGGTATTTTTATTTATTTTTGTATTATGGATTTGTAGTTTATTTATTGTATATGAAATACAGCTAGGGATGTTTTTTATATTCATGTTCATGTATTAAAAAAAAAACCAAGAAAGATGTTAAGGCTGCAAGTCAAGAACAAATAAAATACACATTAAATGCCTCAGTTTAAACAGTCTGTGCACTATTAATATCAATACCTTTGTGTGCATATATACATCAACAATCTCCAGGTAAATTTTCATAAGCTGTTCTACAAAACCCTGCCTCCTTCAGTGACCGTGTGAATGGCGCTTCCTAAACACAAATCCATTTGATATTTATTTTATAGCTGTTGCACACAATTTATTCCTATTCATTATTTTCTCCATACTTGTCTGCAGTGACTGCAGACACATTAGCTTCCTCATAAATGTTTTTCGAGGATATCCCACTATAGCCCATGAATTATCTTAACACTTCATCTCACAGTAGTGCCATATCATTACACTCAGTTTACACTAGCAATTAATACACCAAGATCCGCATATGCTCTCAATTTCTAAGTGACAACTTTGACACTTCTAAGGGCTTGTGTGTTTTTAAAGTCCTTATCATTTCAAAGCACAGAGTTAAATACAAAATTGAGTTTCCTTTAATGTTAGTTTAATGTGGGAGCATCAGCACTTTTGCAAGTCAGACTCTAGTGTCTCAAGATGAGTAATCTGCAAATAAGAAACAAATGCTGGTCCCATGTAAAAATCCTGGTTTGCATAAATGGCATCATGTTTGAACACTGTGAAAAGGGTAGAGAAAAAAAATTAGTTCTCCCAAGACACCATTCAAATACCCTAAGTGAAACACTATCCTTCTCTTCCCGTCATGCTCAATTCCATTCACCTTGAACTTTTTTGCTTTTGAAACAAATACAACAGAGGGCCTGTAGCAACAACCTCTATTTATATAAATAAAGACAAAGTCTGAATTAGTCCACTGTGCACTAAATAAGGCAAGCAACCTGTACAAATCTCTTTGGTTTTTAATCTTGTGTTTATATACCTTTTTTCTGGACTGCTACTAATTACAGACAGTGTTATGATGAAGCAGCACACAATGATTTTTCTTTCTGCTAAGAGGAGGTCATTAAATCAATTTTACTTATTAACAATTGAGACTATCTACTGATACTGCTTATCATTTTATTTTTGTAAACTTGCCCTTGAATCTCGATGGTTTTGAAAAATCTGAAGAAGTTTGTGACACCTGCAGATTGCATCCCATCACTATCCACTTCTCTTCCTGATAAATAAAAATTAATACCACAATGCAAGTGCTTTAAGTATTCTTCTGTCAAATCTTTTTGCCCTTTTGAAAATAATCTAATTGTCACTAGTTGCTTCAATAAGTTGCTTCAATTGCATTGCCCTAAAAGTAATATTCACAAGTAAGCCATTAAAATAAAAGAACACAATAGTATTTACTCACCGAGTGTAATATGTCACTGCTTCCACATAATCACCAATGGCAAAGGCTTCATTGCCCTTTTCTTTTTCACGAGTAGCAATAAAAACCTTCTCTTTCTTTGTCATTCCTAGAAAGAAGTATTTATACATAACAACAACTAACAGCTTGCACTGATGCAATCAAAACACTGTCAGCTAAAATACTTTGACTGTCATAATTTGTATATTATTTTGTAAAAGAACATGGCTTACTAAAAGATAAATTTGTATTTTATTTTCTATACTAAAAACCTAAATTCTTCTGATAAGCATACAATTCAGAATGCAAGATGAAAGCGGCTGGCAAACTTCTACTATTGCTTTATAATAGCACAAGTATGCTTTACTTCTTTACCTAGCATTCTCAACCTAAACACAACATAAATATTTTAACTGATTATTAACACCAAGACTAGATTTTTTTCAAATATGGCTTCAGGCTCAGTTGACCTCCTAACAACTTTTACCATCTCTAGGGGCTGAAAAATAGATAAAGACACTTTTAACTCTGTAATATGCTGTTTCTATTTGTATTCACACTCTACAACATGGTATTACAATTAAAGAAAAATTATGTTTCTAAGACATTACCAGTTGTGTCTATTTTCTTTTCAATTATAGGTAGACGAGGCCTACTAAAGAATCTTGCTTTTGAGTTATTTTCTTCACAGCCTTCATCAACTTTAGAACACTCCTTTTCCACATCGAACCTTAAATTAATAAAAAAAAACAAATTAAAAAATGCTGCATAGCAGGACTCCTCTACTAATAGAAAGGCATACTATATTACCATTAAAAACCAAAGGAAAAGAGAGATAAAGGCTGCATTCAATTACCCTTGACTAGTTAGGAAAAAGATGTTTAGTCTTATCTCCTTTCCTTGTGTTGTGGGTTTTTTTGTGCGTGTCTCCTGCTTATGCATACCTCCACTCTTCCTCCTCCCTTCTGGTTAAAACCAAACAAATCAAATGAAGAAAATGTCTGTCTCACCTCCTCACCATCCCCCCAAAAAAGACAGGTAAAATTTAAGACACAGTATCATCAGGCTCAATCCCAGCCCTATCAAACATCTCTGTTAAACTTTGCCAAAACACTTAAGAAACAGCTTCAAAGCAATTAATACTGTGAACATAAGAGTGATTTCAAAATAGTCTCAGACACTTCCAAGGCTATTGTGAAGCAGTTTTTGAAAACAGTGTTTAGGAATTTATATCAAATAAATATTGCTGCCATAGTCCTATAAAACAAATACAGTAATAACCAATTCCTACACTATCTAGAAACACTACACTTGCTGCTTTTCTGTTTAGGACTTAATGAAAAACAGCCTTTGCTTTCCACAATAATCTTGACAATATGAATAATTTCTATCTAATTTAAAAGCTTTTCAGGTAAGACTAATTGGTCTCCATTTTGATTCTGAACTTTTGCTAGCTTAGCTTTACCTTTTTATTAACCACATTTCAAAGTAAGTGTTTTTGAAATATGAAGTGAAACATTTTGTTCAGAAATTGCCTAAACAATTACTTGAAGGTTTTGAAATTATCCTCAAAATGTTTTGAAAACATGATGTGCTTCAAACTGGAATATTTCTTTCAAGCACCTTCTGTTTCACTATATTCGTATAATCCAAAATAAATACATTATATGGTAAAATTCACAAACTGTAGTATTATTAGCATGCTAAAGCACCTAAAGATTGAGTACATAAAACTGTAAACAAAATTGCCAAATGGTTACTTTAAATGATACAGAGGAAAGAGGGCTGAAAGAATAAATTATTGCAGAAGTTATTTTGATAACCTATTTTGTTTGTCCACATTTGAGCAGGAAGACCCCAATTTCTGAAACATACACGCATGAAAATAACTGATATGCACAACTGCTTGTAAGAACAGCATCTTATGCAGGCAGGGGTTTTGGGGTAGAGTGAGTCATTAAGAGTTTCATTACCCAAACTCCCCAGTCTCTAGATTTAGTTCCCCATCTACTACACTGGAAACTTGCGCCTCCTCACTCTGATTCTACAGCATCATATTCCAGATCTCAGGAGCTAGAGAGAAGCTGCTACCATGCAAAACAGAGTAGTGCATTTCCCCCTCCATGTTCAACAATTTGGGGGCACCAATGTGTCACATAACTTGGGCAGATAATATGCCACTGTTAAGTGATGCAGAGAGTGTCCTTGTATCAGGGCTCCATCCACCCTAGAAATACTCAGTTACTGTCTAAACCTCTGATTATGTGTAATTGAATCTGAGCAAACTGATGCACCTGCCTCAAGCTCATTCTTTGAGGTCCGTGGGGCTCAGTGCAGTAATAAGGATTCATCAGTTCTGATTTAATTTAGAATTGTGGCTTTAGATACAGAGAAGATCAAATTTATAAGCCCATGTTAAACAACTCTAGAAGAGCTTTCAAAATGGTAAATTAAGCTAATTGTAATTCCTTGCTTTTACATACCTCCATAGATTTTCTATCTTAGATGTTGAAAGGAAAAATGAAATCTGAAACAAAATCACTTATTTATATTTTCTGCTGACTTGCTCTATTTCATGCAGCTAGTACAGAAGTACAGACTAATTTGTTCTCAGATATTAGCAAGACTGCATGGTTTGCATTTTAACAGAACATTTATTATGAAAAAACCTAAATTTCACCAATGTGTTATAATTCCCTGAAATGTTGAGCTTAATACTATGTTTCTGGAAAATACTTTAAAAAAACAACCACCTTGTTCCATTATTAAACAAATAAATAAGATTTAATAAAAACTTAAATATAAAGGATTTAACATACTTGTCCCATTCACTGTAATCCCGTGGTATGTTTTTCTTGTTTCTTTGTTTGTTTTGTAATTTTTTGTTCTGAAAGAGAAACAGCCGGCCTGTAAGACAATTTTTTAAAGTGGAAATTCACAGCCTTTCATTTTGTTTTGTTACTGCAATACATATACCTATACCTAGTAACTAACACTATTCATGACTAATCATCATAGTCTTTAAAACTTAATTCGTCTTGCTTCAAAGAAAATCTTCATGTATTTTACATATCATTGTAATCTGAGGAGCTCACACTTTCTCTCCATTGCCCTATCACATGTCACAGAGGCACTGAATAAAACTTTTAGATAGGAGACTGCTCTTCCTAATTAGTATCTTGTGCTGCCACCTTCCAAACCATCCTTTCAACACCACAAGGGAGAACTCAGTCTTGGGAAAACCCAGCCTTGTGATGTGTTTGAGATTGAATCTGTAACCTCATTTTAGGTTTGCCATTCCCAAGAGAATGCAATGCACAGATTTTTATAGTCCCTGGCACCCACACAACAAACATACAAATGTTAGACTTCAAAATAGTGTCTGGACTTATTTTGACTATTTCACGCTCCAAATTAATTCCCAAGATGATTTACACTCATTCTAGCTTTTAGAAAAGCTCCATCATTGAGGTTTGCTTTACTTAAATTTTATCCTTAGGACCTTCCTGCAACAATCAGTCCCAATAACAGATTTGACTGACTTGTATCACAACCCATCTCCTACACTGATGGAACCTATTTCCATAGCTGGCACCTTTGACATCTCTTCTACCTCTGTCATGAGACTATATTTCTGATATGTCCCTCCCTGCTTGTTGACTTCAACAATACTTAATAGCAAGGTGTGGTTCCAAACAGGTATTCCACAGTGGAACAGCCAGTTCAGAATATTCCCATCTACACTCTGTCCTGGCCATTCAGCCTTCCTCTTACCTTGTAATCCATCATTCACTAAATTAGACCAATGTAATTGTTTGTAAAACTGCAGATTTACAATTATCTGGGTTCAAATAATTTGATAGAGATTACAGTACAATCCCTAAATATCTGTAACAGGTCAACTGAGTATGTGATAAACTGGACCAAAGAAACAAGCAGCAACTTCTTAAACTAGCTTTACCAGTGGTGACATTTGTAAGAAGGAAATACTTCTGCAGTTGGATGTAAACACCTCAATTTACATAATGCAAATGTGACCCTTCCTGTAAACACTTCTAACTATCTATAATGTTAGGTTACACAAACTTTTATGGTATATAACTTCAGAATTACTCTTAATATTCCCAGTCATTCAAGAAGCTAGACAAAATAACAAATACATGTTTGGAGGAGGTAACTCCTAAACATGGCTTCCCGAAACATGAGTTATCATTATATATGCATCCTGGTGTATATTACAAACTTAATAATGTAATAAATATCAAATCTTTTCTTTAAACCGTAAGTCCTTAACTTAAATGAGCACGGAAATAGTGAACCTCTCAGAAGAAAATTCCTAAGGTGTTTACACTAATGCAACTTTCATTTAGGGAGAGAACTACAGCATGTCCATTTAAGGAATAAGGCAGAAGTGTTGACTCAGAAATGCATAATTTTTAAAATTCTAGGTCTTATATTCTTGGGACCATTGTAACCAAGTTGCAGCTCCAGCAGAATCAGGAATTTCTCAATCAGTAATTATTTCAGAGCACCTCATCCAAGAGGCTTTGATGAAATACATACATTTGCATGCTGTGGAACTAAAAAGAAGAATAAAAATCTCTGCCCTTGTCCTTTTTCTTGCCAGAACTCACAATACATGGATCCCACAGGGTTTGAAGCTGAGTGAAAAATTTCTGGACCAAAGATCAAAGCATGGACTGGCTTCAGTTCAGGTGAGACAGAATTTTGGCCTTGGTTCTCCTCTGGGCCCTGTGTGATGGCCTAAGATTACTATTCTGTGTCAGATAATCAGGATTCTTTTTTAGTTCAAACTATCCAAAATAATATGAAGGCTATAAAGATACCATCACAGTGGATTTTTATAACAAAAAACTTGGAACGTGTGTTGCATGTCCTGTGCTGTAGCATGAGGAGGTATCTGAGGACAGAAATCTTTCTTGAATAGTATTAGGAAACTATTTGGCAAAGGAACCTAAGTCTGCTAAAATCCCATCAATACAGTCTTTTGGAAGTCAGTATCTTTAAACCCATGTTTTAGTTCTGTCTTGGAAAAAGTGAGGCAGCAAAAATAATAATTAAGCAATGTGGACAGTTAACAGAAAAAGTCAAGCTGTCTCTCCAGTCCTCTTTTATTTTGCAGTATAGATGTAACCTCAAAGTCCTGAGCAGTGTGAAAGAAAAACAGGAGTGTAAGACAGAAACTTCCATATTGTGTTAAAGAGGGAAATATTGCATAAAGTTCACTCTTTTTCTATTCATTTTTGGAACATATTCTCCATGACTTCACACCAATAAAAAGAAAACACCATATAGAGTTATAAGCTATTAGTAGTGAATTGAAACTGCCTACATTTAGAAAGTCTGGTTACAGACACAACAAGATGCTTCCATTTACCAAACTTGCACCCATTGGTGCAATCCCCTGTTTCAGGGTCGAGAAGGATTTCCAGAATTGGCTTCATTGAAGATAATGAACTTTTTATGCATCAGATCAGATGAACAGTCTCCAATCAAATAACAACATAAAATTATGGAAGGGTTTGTGGATTTCTTTCTAGCAGAGAGGAGAAATTTATCATGCCAACTTTATACTTGATACAACATTACAAAATTACGTGATGCCAGTGTAAAAAAGTAATTACAGTCCTAACTGATTAGCAAAATATATGTAAAAATTATAAGGTTACACATAGCTTTATCAGCAAGAAAGAAAAGAAATAAAACCCAGTTAATATATTAATTGATTTTCCCGAGATTTCATATTACAGGTATAAATTTAGTGTACACTATAGAAACAGCTTCTTTTTATTCAGTAGTGATCCAGTAGTGGTATAACTGCACTGCTACATAAAAAGATTGAATTCTAAAACTCAGTTTCAGGTCATCTCCTCTTTTCCATGGCAGGTTACAATTACTTGCCTGCTTGGACAAAAGGAATGGAAATCATATACCACAGGTCAGGCATAAAGCTGTATTTAGGTTTCCTGGGTAATAATGCTAACACCTAAACCTTATATGGAGAGCAAAAGTGATAAAAACTTGACCTGAGGGCTGTTGCATGGTTTAAAGTAAGAGCAAAAAAATCTGAATAAATATTTTGTCTTTGAATGGAGAACACATCCTCTTTACTAAAACTGTATATCCTAGATTTCAAGCCACTTTACACCATTTTATGCTTATATTCTGATCTGGATTCACTGAGCGGACATGATATTTTATTTACCATTTTCTGTTCTAGGCAACAGTTATACAGGACATAAATCAAGAGTAAAGCTACAGTAGCACTCTTCATCTCAGCAAAATAGGATAGTCAAGAGGAACATACATTGCAAAATGTGAAAGAGGACAGATTAACTAAAAAAAACCCACCAAAAAACAACAAACCAAAACAAATGCACACCTTAGTCTCAATATCAACCACTTATAAAGCATTACACTGGAATTCTCAAGCCTCTTTGTATACCACATAATGGAGAGTGCCTAGTTATCCCAAGTCTTGGGGATGATGGTCTGATGTCTGAGAACCAGCTGACAATAAGAAGTAGTTTCTGACAACACAGGAACACAAAACAGGCATTTACTAATACATAATTATTCCAATAAATTTGTTAAATTAACAATTAATAAGAAATATCACATGAGCTGTAAGGATCCTTTCATAACATTTCTAACTTATGAATTTCCAAAAGAAAAATCCTTCAGTGATTTTGTTATAACAGTGTCCCAGAATTCCAAAGAAAAAAGTGGGAATCAGACTGAAGCCATCCATGATAACATCTGCCAATTCAAAAAAATCCCATACCACCTCTACTTTTCTGCCAATCCCTCTAATAGTACTGCATTTAGTCTTAGTAAGAAAAGCTGGTGAAAGACAAAACAGATTTCAGACAGATAAATAAATGGGGGAAAAAAAACATGAAAAAACTCATATCTAGGAAAAAATGTAAATGTTTTTTCTGTAGTTCTGAAGATTTGTTGAGTATGCTTTATGGCTAAAGCTGGAATACCAACTAAAGGTATAAAATAAGGGGAATCAAAGGCTACGTATACACCACTGCAACCCAATATAAAAGTGGCTATAGAGTGAAATGGTGCAGAGGGTCCAACATCCACACTGTATGTGTTTCAGGGTATTTATTTTGGACTAGCTCCTCTCTGGTCTCATGAACAAAAGCCTACTGGCAGCTGGAGAAAAATGTCTTGGCATAATTTAATCCAAAAGGAACCTAGTTCATATGCTTAAACACCACTTTGAAATCTGAATCAAAGAACATAAAAGGCTGTCTAAGGAGATTTGCTCCATAAGAGAAATCTTGACCAGAATTAAAACATTATTACAAGACACATGCTAGTACTAAGAAGGCACTTTTGTTTAAGCATTTGTCTCTTGCAAAGGAACTTAAAGGTTTTTATTTTCTGATTAACAAAATAAATGTAGTACGAAAGGCACAATGACTAGAAGTTTGTACATATAAAATTTCCTGATTTTAGAAAGACATATAATTAATATACATTAGAAAACTGGAGATACCTGGTTAGCAGGAAGACAGCTGCTGGAACAACGAATAGGAGGCAAGTTATCTTGTCTTTCATGCAGTGTGTCTGTTCTCAGGAACTGTGGTTTTTTATCATCTTCATTCATTTCTGTCACCCAGCTCTGAAAATAAATAAATAATATATCTGCACATTAAAGCAGTTGAGCAGATATACTTCATAGTCTACAATGACCCTAACAACTATCCTTATAATGCTCTGCTCTTACTGGGAAAAAGCAATTAAGACAAAAAGCAATTGTGCTTTTTTGAATAAAACGTAATGTGCAAAAAAAAAATAATCTGTAGAGTTAAAATAGGCATTAAAGATTCAGTGACATTAATTGAAGACAATAATAAAAAAAAACCCAACATAATCCTTTGATAATTTCCTTATTTAATCAAATAATTACATTCTACTTAGGCACAAGAAGAGGAAGATTGAGACATCAAAGTGATCATATTACTGATCATTATAAATCAGAGTTATACTGTACCATCAGTTCACCATTAATTGTTTCCCATTCCTCAGCTGTGAAATCAGAAGCTGTGGCTGCAGGCTTATCTTTTCTCAGGGCTCTGCTCCTTGGATCTAAATGCTCAATACGCTTTTCACAAAACAATGTAAGTTCAGGATAACATCCCTCTTCACCAGACCTTCAAAATGCAAAGATATAAAGGTTACAAGAAAGAAATAAACTGCACTGTGTCCTCCATACTTCTCTACAAGTGTAGTCTCTGTGAAGTCACCACAGTCACTGCAGAGGACTATTTTCCTGTTAGAACTGAATTTTACTATCACCTAATAACACTTTGATCAGAAAATTACAGCGAGTTAACCTTCAACCACTTTCCAATGGAGACACACACACAATTCAAAATTATAATCACAGTGCTCATAAAAAAATGCTTGTGTCATTTTCAGCATAAGTTAAACAGGCGTGGCATCTGAAATTAGCACAGTCAGGCAAAATGGCTTCATGACAGAACCAAAATCCAGCAGCAGCATTTGAGAAAAACCTGGCATTGAGTTACTTAAACCTTTGAATGGTTAAAACAGGACTTGGATTTCTAGCGTTATCATTTGGACACTTTTAACATGGTTACTTTAACTTCATATTTTCATTTTTAAATTAGAATGTCACAAAGAGGTTCAAGACAAATAAAGAGTATTTAGGTACAGGTTCCTTCGAATTTTACAGAACGGGAATATAATTAGTAATGAAGTTAAGAAAATGTAATGTTTACCTTAATACCCTGAGAATCTTTTCCAGGTGTTTAACATCTGTGCATTTTTCAATGAACTTGTAGTCCAGATGACCAATAGGTATTTGATATGTTTTCGTGGTTCCTTGGTCCAGAAAAAATGGTACTGGCTCATCACCCATAACTAAATATTAAAAGGAAAAAATGTAGTGATTCTGTAGGCACTTATATTTTGAAGAAATGCTAATTTAAGGAATAACCCTGCTCATGCTCCAATGTACTACTCTGTTATGCAAGCAGACCTATTGCCACAAAAAAGGCACAAGAGGAGGAAGACTGATACATCAAAGTGATTATATTACTGACCATTATAAATTAGAATTATACTGTACCATCAGTTCACCATTGTTTCCCATTCTTCAGCTGTGAAATCAGAAGCTGTGGCTGCACACACAAAGCGTTCTTGACAGAGGTTTACTGACAGAAGTATGGTTATATATGAGATATGTTTTGTACAAAGAATATGTACAACTCTACAGCTTCTGCAAGGCAGAACAAGTCAGAAAGACTACTTAAAGAAAAATTGCCAATTTTTGCCTACCACATTCTCTATTTTCCTTTAAACACAGTATTTTAAGCAAGTGTGGTGGGGATAAAGGAGATGGTGAAGGACACTACTTTTTTCAGAGGGAAGATGTTAACCAACTCAATGTATCTAATGGAATGAAAACCTTTGCCTTCTCTGTGGCCAAAATAAATCCATTGTTTGTCCTTCCTCACTAACTGCATTTTCTGGGCCTCTGATTATATTACCGTACTAATCTGAATCTTTTCCAGTAAGTCTGTAACTGATGAACCGAGGTGTTCAAGGTGACACTTCCTGTCTCCCTGTACCTTGGATCTGATTATCTGCATCTTTTTCTATTTTGATTCCAAGCTCTAAGGAGCAGAAAATAATCTTTTTTTTTCTCCCCATGTTATATAGTGCTTAAATTGATCAGTTATTTTCAGCAAGTACAATAAGGGCAGCTAGCTAGTATGTGATAACAACTACGTATGGATATAAACCAAATTAAAATAATTGTGTTCTAATGTCTAGCATAATTACACGTATTAATTTGTAATTGCACAAAAATGTTTTTTCAATACACTATCATTTAAATAATAACTGGTCACAATTAAGTGTTGCATAAAGACAGGATTATGCCCCAAAAATTTACAGTTTCAGTACAGGAAAAGAAACAACATGCCTGGAGAGACAAATTATTAGACAAGAGTAAAACGCAAGAGAGGCACTCATCACAAAACTGCAGTATTTTCTCCCCTTTCAGTACTTCCATAAATATTAGGAACAGGGAATAAAAATGCCCGTTTCCTCGAGTGCCCGGAGCAGCTCTCGGCAACGCGATAACGAGGAGACCCCGCTCGCCCGGGGGCACCGCACCGCCACAGCGCAATGCCCCGCACTCCGCTCCTCCGGCCGCCTGCGGGCAGCTCCCCGAAGCCGCAGCGCCGTGCCCGGCTTCGCGGCCGCTGAAAACACAACTTTCACCCCCGCGGAGTCCGGAATTTACCTGAAAAATCCCCCGCCAAGGGCTCCCCTCACACCACAGCCGGAGCCGCGCGGCTAGCGCGTGCCTAGCAACTGTTGCTATGTACAACATGGCGGCCGGCGGCGCGCCCAGGCGAGCGGCAGGGAAGCGGGCACAACGGTGCCGACACGGGGCTGCCTTCCCCATTGCCCGCCTTGCGAGGCTCCCACAGAGCCCCGCCCAACTCCACCGGCGTCGCGTGGCGGACTTCAACACCCACCTGCCCGGTGCCGCGCTGCCTCCGGGAGACCGACGCGACCCGGCCCGGCCCGCGCTTCAGCCCAGGGACACCCGCCCCTCGATCGCCGCCGCGCATGCGCAGCCGAGCCGGGGCGGAGGGGCCGCGGGCGGGAGCGGGGCGCCGCGTTGAGGGCTGAGGAGAGCGGCGGGATAGAAATAGAGCAGTTGCGGGGGTGGGGTTTGTTAGCTTTAATAAAACAGCACCTGCTTCTTTCCAGTGTAGTATTTTATGTCGAACAGACAGCCCCCCCCTCCCCGGGGTGCCTACACCGCTGCTGCCCGTCAGCCCCACAGCCCCCGGCACTGTCCGCCGGGGGAGGTCGGCGCCCCTTCCCCGGGGACGGCCGCAGGAGCTTCAGGTTTTCTACACCCGTCCGGCAGAAAAAGGTGCCCGGCCTGTCCGCAGCCCAGCAAACCTTCCTCTTGCTCCCACCAGACCGTCTGTAGTTCATTTATGAGCCTGTACATGGTCGCACAGTCTGTAACAAAGATACCTTGCTATACTGGTAAGATTTAAACACATGATCTCAATATTAACAGCATCATTAGCACCATCAAAATTGATATTTGGAAGCATTTAAGGAGGCTAAATTAGCATCAGGCACAACCCAGCAGTATTTTGTAGTACCTCTTAGTGATAAGGACATTTCAGTATTACTTAACACACACTCCAAACAGACACATGCGAAAAGTTTTGGGTCATCAATACAAAAACAACCACATTGATCTTTTTAGTACAGATCCCTGAGAAGTCACCTGAAAAGTAAAATAAGATGCTATTTTTAGTTTTAGGACGCTACCCAAATTACCTTTATAGCACAGACCTAATTCTTTCCTTGAGCACAACCAAGTCAAGAAGCACTTTGGGAATTTCTGGTTACACATTGCTTCCTGATGTTTACGTTGCCTCCCTCCCCTCTTCTTTTCTGAGCGATTTTTTTTTTTTTATACTTCCCCCACAGATGGTTGCCTGAATTGGGTGCTCTCAAGTCCTTTGAGATTTGCTCTCTTGAAATCCAGGTCTGTGTTTCAGACCTAGCCTTGTGTAGCCTTCTATTTATTTTCAGTAGAATTTATTCAAACCACAGTTATGCAGTTCATAGGAGTCCAAAGAACATTTAACAAAATTAAAATGCAAATAAAGTTTAGAAGAGAGTAATGAAGACAAGGTTAACTCAAAAAAATACAATACTACTGAACTTGAATTACTACATACTCTGGCTACAATTTAAATGACAGCTTTAGGACTCTATTGATGGAAGACTGTATAGACAAAATTTAGCATCACAGTAAAATTTAATATTTCAATATCTTAAAATACAAATAAGAGCGTGCATTTGTACATCAATGGATTTACAGAGCAAAGTTATCAGAAAGATTAAACTGCAGCATAAAGTCACTATATCTTCAGCCAAAATCATCGGGCATCAAAAACCACCACTGAAATAGGGCAGTTAAAGGAAAAAAAGTATCGAAATGCTTGAAAAAATATCAGGGAGAAGAAAGAGGGGGACAGGGGGAGAAAAAAAAAACAAAACACAAAAGAGACATTGCTTAAATCTAAAGTCACAACTAACTACATAAAAGCATTTCAAAACTCATCTTTAATTAACCCCACAACACTTCCCTTTTATTAAAAAGCTGACTAACATCAACTGTTCATTGCATGTCACCCAGCAGACTATCACAGGTTATTATATTTTGCATAGAAAATGGAAAAAAGAGAGAAAGTGCCAGGAAAGAAAACAAGATTCCCAGTCACACTGCGGCGATTTCCCTATAGTACTTTCGCCTACTGTACTGAATTTTGGTCTTGAAGGATTCTTACATAATTACTCAAATCTTCCACCTTCCCTTACAAACCTTGTCTCCATACACAGCTTCCCAAATGCATTCAAGTGTCCATGTAAAAGGATACATCTTTTTGTCCTTTTCTTGTACATTATTCGGTAGCCACATTCTCTGCATCTGATAGGATCTCTTGCCTTTATTTCATTTTCTGTATGACATTCTGATGTAATGGAGGAAGAGAAAGGGAGTGGGTAAACAAGAACAACATTGTTAATGCATACGTAGCTTTCAAAAGTCATAACAGTCAAATTCCCATTTGTGGCAAACAAAACATAATAAAAAAATAATTTTAATGAATTTCTATCAAGAGCTGAATGATATAAAGCTATTGTGAAAAAAATAATTAGCAAACTTCACTTATATTAAGATCAAAGCGGATCTTGCTAGAAATCACTAAATTATTACTGTACAGAATACATTCCACTCTTGATACAACTAGACTGTCTACTGATGAAAACTTCAGCTCAGGCCCCCAAAGCCCCAAGTTTATTTTCTTAAAAGACAAAATATTTCAAAGATTCCTGAAGTGATGACTCAAAATCACTGAGTTTAAGTTGTTGACTCATATATAGTTAAGAGTGAATTTGACTACTGCACTTCAATAAAAGCTGAGTGACCACACAACACTTTCAAAAAACTCTCCAAGATGCACTAAATAGAAGGTCCGCTATTTGCGCCACAAGCAGACACTTAGAGAAAGCGTCCTCTGGAGATGGAGGACCTCCACAAAGCAACACAAGCTCTAGTGAATTACTTCCACATCACTATCCGTATGTACCCCATATATGTGGTAACATGAGTGTGTAAAGTTTTAAGGAACATCAGGATCCACACTGCAACTACTTGTATTTATGTACTCTTCAGTATAATGATTATGCATTCTTCACTATTAAAACATCAAATCTCCAGTAACAAGTAAAAAAAAAAATAAATCACTGATGTCTTTTCCTTACCTCCACAAATGTAAATCATTGGCTGCTGCTTTGGAGGTTGAACATCCTTCTGTGAATCCATGTTCTAAACAAAAAAACATACAACATGCATACCAGGTTTTTTTTTTAAATTATTTCTTTAAGGCATACACAATCATTTCAATATTGGGGGCCAACAGGAAATATGGGAACAAACTTTTTAGCAGGTCCTGTTACAATAGGACAAAAGGTAACCACTTTAAACTAAAAGACGAAGATTCAGACTATATATAAGGAAGAAATTTTTTTACAATAAGGGTGGTGAGACAGTGGCACAGGTTGCCCAGAGAGGTGGTAGATGTGCCATCCCTGGAAACATTCAAGGTCAGGGTGGACAGGGCTCTGAGCAACCTGCTCTCGTTGAAGATAATCCTGCTCATGGCGGGGGGGCTGCACTAGATGACCTTTGAAGGTCCCTTCCAACCCAAACTATTCTATGATTCTATGAATATCTCAATCTAAAGCTAACAGAAGACAAAAACTTCTAAAGAAGTAAACATAAACAAATTCCATCTGTCTTTGATACACAGGACATTGGATAATTCAGGTTGGAAGAGACTTCAGAAAGTCATCTAGTTCAACTTCTCAAAACTTGTATCATCAGAGTATCATTAGGTTTCTCAGAGCTTTACCAATCTGGTATAGAAAAGCTCCAAAGATGGAAATGGTGCAACATTTTCTATTAAACAGGATTTTAAACATTAAAGCCCAATGAGCATTTTCTTTCCTCCCTCCTGCCAATGGTAAGAATTTCCTTGCTGGAAACATAAATAATTTCTTATGTATCACTCCTAACAACAGTGCTATCAGAAATGAGATAAGCCTTGTTATGTTCCCCCCACCCCATACAACACTATCTAACCTAATCTATCTTTTCATTGAACTAAGGGATTAGAAATCCTGGGAACAGACTGTAGGTAAACGAGGGGCCAGAGAGAAGAAATTCGTTTCTGAAACTCCTAACATAGGTTACCAAACTGATCAAGAGTTTGATAACTTAGTGGCACCCCTCAAACACTTAATGCCCTATAATGGTTTTGATTGTTCAGACTTATTTGGAGACAAGTATTCCTTCACAGTATCAGACTAAATAGTTATGTATACTCCACAAACATTACAACAAGCTTTAAGTAATCCTATCCTAACATATAAATATGGTTGCAACCATAAATTTTAAGGTTGTTGCTGTAACCACTAGAGATTACTAGTAAACACTTTTTTTCCACCCAATGCAAGTCTATACTAGAATGTGAATATCTTCTTGTAGCTTTTGTCAGGTTGCTGTTTTCTGTGTCGCTGTTCTGCCTGACATAAAAGAATTCTTAACCCTTACACCAGCCTTCATGATACTTCTTTATGAGAAAGACTCTCAGATGCTTTTGTTTAATATTACAGTAAGGATTATTTCCCTGATCTTCACAGTTTGTTTCAGTAAAAAATCAACTGGGAAAACTAGGGTCTTGGAAACAGATAGGCTTGACATCTTTTGTTTAAGAGATCAGCACTTGACAAATTACCTTGTTAAAACACCCATTACGCCACTCTATTTGAGAGAAGGGAAGATAACTCATTAAACTCTACAGCTTTCAAGTAAGGCTTTACTCTCCCATAACTATAGCGGCACCTTAACCTACATGTGTTATAGTCTTTTTGTGTCAGTACACTATACTAAGGTATAAGCAGTCATCCATTAGCACTTGAAAACAGCAACACCTCTAAAACAGAGCACTGAATTAAGAAGGACCACAGTTACAGCTAAATAACTTGAGTTGGTGCTGCTCATACTGCAAAATACTGCTGCTAAAGACAGCGGGGACCTACAGCTATGCATTCTGCAGGGAGGTGCCATGGTTTAACCGGCCTTCCCGCACCCTGCAGCTGTAAGCGCCGCCAAGCTGGCAGGGCCAACAGGCACACAGATGCACATACCCGCATTGGGGCGCGACCTACCGCGATGGCGTGAGGCACCGGCCACGCTACCAGTGCCGAGAGGACGCCACACGTACCTGTAAGAGAAGAAAACCCGCTCCTCCACGTCCCTCTCAGAGCCTACGAAGGAGGACGGGCCGCCTTCCTCACAGCCCACCGGCCCCTCAGCCCCAGCCCGCCCCAATTCCGCACGGGGGCCTCCTCCACCGCCCCGCAGGCTTTTACGCAGGAGCGAAGCCCACAAGGGCCGGGCCTTTCCCTGCTCGCCGCCGCCACGAAGGGGACCGCCGACTCTGAAGGGAAGAGCCCAAAAAACCCGGGGGAGCCCCGACCCACGCTCAACCTACACAAGCTACACCACCCGCCTCACCGTCTCCTCGGCGCCGGCTGATGACGACACACCGCGCGCCGGCGGAGGCGGGGCCTGTGCCGCCCAGGCCCGCCCAGCGGCGCCCGGTGCGGCGTGCGTCGGTGCGTGGCGTTGTGCCGCCGGTCAGGGCACTGACCCGTCGGCTCCGGCTTCCTCCCCGCGGAGGGAGCAATAGACGCCTCGCTATCGGTGTTAACCGCTTTGGGGAAAAGCACAGAGTATTTGGTGGCATTTTTTAACGTAGAGGTTTTCATATGAATAGCAGAGGAAAGCGGGCGGTTCGATAAAATAAGAACCCCCGTTCTCGGTATTTTTAGTTGGCTGTGCCCCGCCTCGGTAACGCCCTCGGGGAAAAGAACGCCCGGTGCCGCGTCTGACCGTAGGGCGGCGGAGTTTCAAACCGCCGAGCTGTTCTACCTTGAGGTCCCGTCCGTTTTCAGAAGCATTTTACCTAAAATCCGTGGGTTAAAACCACATCTCGATATTTTTAATCCGGTGGGAGGTATCGTATGCGCACATATTAAACCAAACCGACAAGCTTGCGACAGTACGTATTTTAGGTGCAAGGTCGTATCACGAAAGAAGCTCAAACGTCGGCGGTTCCCGTACGTACTGAACTGAAGCAGCGCAGACGAGTAGTTAGTTAGCGCTGATTAGTGCCACTAATCTGACGGCGCCGGCTGCTCTCTCAGTCGCTGGGTCTGCCTCACGGGCGGTGTGAATTTTGAATCTTCCATAGGCATCTCGTAGAATTAGCTCTCTTTGCGTTATTCCTGGGAAAATGTTTAACAAATACCGGGTTTTGTGGATATGCCGATTTAAATGACTTCATCCTTCAAAAGGTTCCCTAGTTGAAGGAAAGGTCTCTCTGTTTCTGAATACTGAATAAAAAGTGGTTCCTAAGCACCCAAATGCTCGAGGTTTTATCAGTTGTAATCTATTGGTGGTGTTCTCATAGTAGCAAATCATCTTCACACATGACCTATAGCTTATTTAAAATAAACTTCAGAAATAATAAATAGTTGCGTTTTTCCTAATTTTGTATTTAAGTTAGAGGTAATAAAAATACAGTAACGATTTCAGACAGCTCACCTGCTTCTCCATACTGCTGTGTATGAATAAAACTAAATAATAATAATAAAAAAAAAAGACATGTGAAAGGCAGAGCTATTCGTCTCGATTCTGACCTCATCGTGGAATCAGTACCTGCCTCCTCCCCTCCACCCGGTCCCGTAGGTGCGGGTGCGCACCGAGAGTTTGAAGCAGAGGGAGCGGGGGGGAAAGCCTGAACCCTGGTAAATGCACACAAAGTAATTACCATCTCATAAAGAAACAAATAAAAACCCAACTGATATTATATCTCCAGTCTCGTTTCGTATTTTAAAACGCGTTTGACAAACCGATAATTTTAAAAGGATTCACTAATAACACCGCCGTGACAAAGTCGGCTAAAGTTAATTCTGTGAAAACAAGGTATCCACTATTAAAAAAGAAATTATGTAATTGCTTGGTTATTGGCATGCTTTAACTGTTCCCTTGGAAAAAGAGGATGCTTTACGAGATCTGAAGGTTTCGGTTACTTCAGCCGTTTCTGATAAAGCCCGCCTCCTTCGAGAGGAGCGCTTTAAGAGTAAAGCCCCCGTTCTGATGGGCTGATAAACACCAGCCCTAAAGATGCTCCTTGGATTTAGAGTAGCAGAAAGGGTTGGGACGGCATGGGGAGACCTCCCCTGTCCCTGCNAGCGCTGCGGGAGTGTGTTGCAGACTGTCTTACCTCATTTTGTTTGTTTAGAAGCAGTTTGCTCAGGTTTTGGTTTGTTGGTTTTGGTTATGTTTGTTTGTTTGGCTTTTTTTGTGTGTGTGTGTGTGTGACGCTTTTTGTTAAATCACGCTTTTTGGTGTGTATTGCATTAAATGCCACAACTACAACTTGTTACATTTCTTGGATGGTTTTGATCCGAGTCACACAAATCCACCCGGATTTGAGTAACAGAGACAGAACTTGCAGCTGCCGTGTCCCGCTTTTTAAGGAGCTAACAAGCTGCCAATTTCACAGAAAAGGTAATTTGTTGTATAAACAAATGCAACCATCTGAAACAGAATTTCTTCTGATTCACGTGAAATAGATGATACTACAGAAAGCACTTTCAGAAAGCTTGCATTACGTTTCTGAAGGTTTCTAATGATTTCTCCCTCTAAAAAGGGAGGGGGAGATATCCCAAGAGTCTTTCTCTTTTTACCTGTAACGGTTACCTTGTAGTCACATAAACCAATATTCTTTCTCTAAAAATGTCACGGTTTCCCCCGGCTCTGCATAGGTAACTCGTAACCGCGGTCTCCCTGGGGCGACCGGGTGGGCTGTGCCCGGCTGGAGGGTGCCGAGGGAAGGGGGGGGCTGCACACCTGCCAAACCTCACCTGCAGGAATCACGGTACCTAATTTCGGCGTTTATTTGGAAAGCTTATGCTGTGCTGCTTTGGATGTAGGTGTTGCTTTCGGAGTCACACAGGGCGGTTTGACATCTCGCGGAGGTCGGACGTTGTTCTGGTGGAAGGAGAAAACTGGAAGTGTAAACAGGGAAAGAACCAGAAAAATGAGCGATAACCCGGGGTAGATGTTATATTAGTGAGGTGAAGGAGCATAACACCCAGCGGAAGGAGAACACAACGGCGATTTATTTGGCCTTTCCTCTGTCACACAGACTCACAGAAGGATTTGGGCTGGGAGGAACCTTCAAAGATCACCTAGTTCCACCACCACCACCTCCACCCCCTCCCAGCAGGGAGACCTTCCACTGGACCAGGTTGCTCAAAGCCCCTCCAACCTGACTTTGAACACTTCCAGGGATGGGACATCCACAGCTTCTCTGGGCAACCAGTGCCGGTGTCTCACCACCCTCATAGTGAAAAATTTCTTCCTTATGTCCGATCCTGCTCTCCCCCCCGAGGGCGGCTGCAGCGAGGCCTGCCCGTTCCCGCCGCCGGCGGCGCCCCCGCCTGTCGTGGGTAACCCCACGGAGCTCAGGAGAAACAGGCACCAAAGTATTCGGGGTTGGTTTGGTCGTTTGTATTTTAATATACAGATTAACTAAAACATCGCAAAAACTAGGCGACATCGCTGGGCATCTCCCACCCGACCGACAGCTGACTGAAAGGAGATGGCACTTGACAAACGCTTTGTGATTGTTTAGCTCCTGGGCCGCCGGGTGCAAATGTACTAATTAACTCGGATTAATTAGCACCCTCATAACTCAAGTTTAAAGGTTGTGGTGCAGATAAGGTTCGTCATCTGCGATGTGAAAGCCTTTGGCTGGCCGTGATCGACCAGCGCCTCAGAAGCCGCCCCTCAGTGCCTGGCGCCCCCCGGCAGGGAGCTGACAGGGCTCTCGGAGAGGCGGGAAAGCCTCACCCTCCGCGCCAGGCACCTGAGGAGAAGCAGGGCGGGAGGAGGAACGGTGCAGGGGCGCTTTTAATGGTGGGCTGGGTGCGGCGGGGGCCGCGGGACTGGAGTATAAAGTGTGAGGAGACAGGCAAGCCTCGCTGGTGTCTCTCTCCCCGTGTTCTTGAGGAGCTGGCTCTCCCCTTCGGCAGAGCCCTTCTCCTTAGGTTCCCATCCCGCTGACGCCCTGCCCCCGCCCCGCCAGGGCGGCGTCGCTCCTCCGGGGGCCGCAGCGCGGAGGGGGTGGGGGAAGGCAGCGCGGCAGCGGTTGGTAAGGGCGGGTAGTTCAAATCCAAGCGAGGGAAAGCAGCGGCAGCCGCACGCGAAGGAGCCGGTGTGGGTGGAGAGAAGCGAAGCGGCTCCTCACTAAGGGCAACGGGCCCCAGAGCCGGGCGGCTGAGCTGCTGAGGCGGCAGCGTTCCCGTTCTCTCCAGCCAGCCGGGGAGGGGGGGAGGGGGCGCTGAGGGAGCCCCGCCGACCGTCTCAGCTGCACTCGGTGGTAGGGGCCCTCTAGGCTCTGTTCCCTGTGCCCAGCCGTTTGCCAGATGAGGAGGTGAAGCTGTTGCTTTGCTCGTGTCCGGCACCCCAGGTGACTGAGAGACCCTCGGGTGCTGGCCCCTAGGTAGCCGCCAGTCTTCGTCGCTGGGTAATTAGACATTGCAGTGAACGCATATACAGACCAACCGAAAACTGTGTCTCACCTGGGTAATGTTTCTCTTGCACCTCTCTTTTTCTCTCCCCATCCTTTCTCACTCTAGGTTGTCAGTAGGGGTAAGCAATACTTTGNGACATCCACAGCTTCTCTGGGCAACCAGTGCCGGTGTCTCACCACCCTCATAGTGAAAAATTTCTTCCTTATGTCCGATCCTGCTCTCCCCCCCGAGGGCGGCTGCAGCGAGGCCTGCCCGTTCCCGCCGCCGGCGGCGCCCCCGCCTGTCGTGGGTAACCCCACGGAGCTCAGGAGAAACAGGCACCAAAGTATTCGGGGTTGGTTTGGTCGTTTGTATTTTAATATACAGATTAACTAAAACATCGCAAAAACTAGGCGACATCGCTGGGCATCTCCCACCCGACCGACAGCTGACTGAAAGGAGATGGCACTTGACAAACGCTTTGTGATTGTTTAGCTCCTGGGCCGCCGGGTGCAAATGTACTAATTAACTCGGATTAATTAGCACCCTCATAACTCAAGTTTAAAGGTTGTGGTGCAGATAAGGTTCGTCATCTGCGATGTGAAAGCCTTTGGCTGGCCGTGATCGACCAGCGCCTCAGAAGCCGCCCCTCAGTGCCTGGCGCCCCCCGGCAGGGAGCTGACAGGGCTCTCGGAGAGGCGGGAAAGCCTCACCCTCCGCGCCAGGCACCTGAGGAGAAGCAGGGCGGGAGGAGGAACGGTGCAGGGGCGCTTTTAATGGTGGGCTGGGTGCGGCGGGGGCCGCGGGACTGGAGTATAAAGTGTGAGGAGACAGGCAAGCCTCGCTGGTGTCTCTCTCCCCGTGTTCTTGAGGAGCTGGCTCTCCCCTTCGGCAGAGCCCTCCTTAGGTTCCCATCCCGCTGACGCCCTGCCCCCGCCCCGCCAGGGCGGCGTCGCTCCTCCGGGGGCCGCAGCGCGGAGGGGGTGGGGGAAGGCAGCGCGGCAGCGGTTGGTAAGGGCGGGTAGTTCAAATCCAAGCGAGGGAAAGCAGCGGCAGCCGCACGCGAAGGAGCCGGTGTGGGTGGAGAGAAGCGAAGCGGCTCCTCACTAAGGGCAACGGGCCCCAGAGCCGGGCGGCTGAGCTGCTGAGGCGGCAGCGTTCCCGTTCTCTCCAGCCAGCCGGGGAGGGGGGGAGGGGGCGCTGAGGGAGCCCCGCCGACCGTCTCAGCTGCACTCGGTGGTAGGGGCCCTCTAGGCTCTGTTCCCTGTGCCCAGCCGTTTGCCAGATGAGGAGGTGAAGCTGTTGCTTTGCTCGTGTCCGGCACCCCAGGTGACTGAGAGACCCTCGGGTGCTGGCCCCTAGGTAGCCGCCAGTCTTCGTCGCTGGGTAATTAGACATTGCAGTGAACGCATATACAGACCAACCGAAAACTGTGTCTCACCTGGGTAATGTTTCTCTTGCACCTCTCTTTTTCTCTCCCCATCCTTTCTCACTCTAGGTTGTCAGTAGGGGTAAGCAATACTTTGAGTACAGCACCTTTGCTTTGGAAGATCTCGAGTTGCTTCACAAATTAGGGTAAGTGACCCACACCTTACAGATAGGACTTAGCTATGCTATATTAATATCTTTGGAGATATGAATGACTCCGTGCTTAGATCTGGGTGCTCAAAGAGCAGAGTCTTCAGATAGTCAGTTTTACTGCAGATATGATATCTGTTTAGACAACAAAGAAAATATTCTTGTGTCACCAAAACTTTGCCTTTATCTGTTTTGTTAACAACGGTGAAGTGACAAACAAGGACAGAAAACATCTTGTTTGAGGCATAAACGTTCAGTGTGTGTTACTGAGGAATGCAAATTAGTATCAGGAATAGGCGTGACTCCATCCTAGAACTGATGCTGAAGTTATAGGCACCATTTACATTGTCTTCTAGTAACCAACACTTTTACCTCTTTAGGATGCTTTGTAAGACTAAGCTTGTCAGAAACTATTTCTTGTCTAAATATCTGAATCCTACTCTTAATTTAGTTTGAGTCTCTGAATATGAAATATTTTGGTCTGTAAACTGCCAGAAAGTTTGCAGTTGACTTGTAGACCAATTTGAGAATTATAAAATTAGTAATAGGTATGAGAAATGTATAGAGCACAAAATTCTACACTTAGCAGATGTGGATTTTATTCCTCCCTCTGTAACTGACTTGCTGTGTGACCAGTCTTTTCTTCCCTACACATGAGTTTTATGATGTCTAAAACAAGGTTAACAATACTGTCAGAAATTAAAGATCCCTAAATGAAAATGGCTTGATGTTACATATCAAATCTAGTAGATTAAACTTTTCTCCTGATAAAAAAAGAAATACTTATAAAACACTAGACAAATCATAAAAGGTTTTATTCGGTATGTCTTATAAGTAGCATCTCGTTCTATTATGAGAGATGTTCAGCACTTCTGAAAGGCTTTCCCTTCTGTACTGTATTTGTAAAATGAGACCTTGTGTTACATTAAATCTTAATTTGTGCAAGTAATAAGTCTTTTTTGGGGAGAAAAAATGTATATACAAACCTGAGGTGTATACTGGGAATTGCTGTAAAGAAGTATAATGGACACTGTTCACTCAGTGTCTGTATTGCAGTGGCTTCCCTATCATTTTTTTCAAAATTGTTCTCGCAAAATCAATATAGTCAGCCCACAGGCTCCCCCTGCTGGACGCTGGTGTATCTACAGCATATTTTTGGCTTTTGCTCTGCTGTTCTGATCTCTCCTACTTGCAAAAACTTGTTTTTCTGTGATTTTACGTTACTTGAAACACAAGTTTGCTCAAATTCTTTCATACTGTAGTATTTTAAATTTCCTTTACTCTCAGTTTTTCATAAGATTAGATAATTTCTCCCATGGAATGTCTGAGAATGAAACTGCAAATGTGAGTTTTCTTTTCATTGTTTCTTCAGCATGTTGCCTGAACATTAAGTTTCTAAACCTGCAGCCCTGTGCATTTTTGTTAAATGTGTGGTTAGTTTGGCTGTGTTTAAGGAAAATATTAATATTTGTAAAGGTAAGTGTGGGCATCTGGGTGTTTTTTTTTTTTTTTTTTTTGGTGGGATTGAGATTTTGAATAGCTGTTGCTAAATAGCATTCAAAATTTAAATCTCTGTCCATCAGCATTTTTGGTAGGAATATCTCCTGGCAATGTTTGCTAACTAGCTGCAGTTCACCAAAATTCATCATAGAAAATGAAACCTCTATTCTTTTTGTAGACTGCAGAAAGATAATGCCCTATTGTTACTCCAGGTCTCTTATAGGTCTTCCTCCTTTTATGAAAAGAAGAGCTATGCTGATGTGGTCCTCCACTCATAGCATGAATAATCAACTGACGAGCAGCAATGTACTACATAGAGATTCTTCATACATTTTTCCTAACTTTTTAAAGTTATTTTCTAGTTCATGACACAGCATTTGTAGAGGTAAATGCTAGAGTGAAAGGAAGCAGGCCAGACTTCAGAGTTTGTTACCTTCTTGGAATTATTTTCACATGCTTTCTTTCCTGGAAGAATTTTTCTCAATTATGTGGATGGATTTTTTTGTTTGTTTGTCTTAAATATATTTGATTTCATACTGATATTAGCATGATTCTATAAGCCTTTATGCCAGATCTTCACAGTTGGCTCTTTAATATCCTGTTCCATTTGAACTTCTACATGTTGCTGTCTCCTCACGGTGGAAAACAAAACAAAGCAGCTTCTATATTGAAATGATCTTATAAAGTGTCTTCAGCATGGGTCAAAAAATACTAAATAAATGACCTGAGATCATAGAAGAATAGTGTGGCGTTGTTCCCCCCACCCCAACCCCACCTCGCTTACCTCCCCACAAATTGGGTTCCCACTGCTTGTATTTGGTGGCTTAGGGCTTGACTAAGTCAGGACTGTTGGCATATTAGCAATGTTTTAATACTTGGTGTTTAAGCCACCTTTAGCAATTCTTATTTTTGTCTGTTGTGAAAATTCAGTAACTATTTTCAGGCTTCTGTTCCAAAATACCAGTTCTAGAGTCCAGTAACATACCCTAGTAAAAGGTGCTGATTCCAACTTTGAAAGTCTCACAACATTGATGTGAACTACTATGGTTTCTGTGAGAACAGCCCTCATACTGGCATTATTCATGATACCTTTTATGTGGTTACTGTGTCTTGTGTGTAGAAAGCAGTAACCTATTGCCACTCTGGTTAGGGTGGAGAAACTCTGCCATGTACGAGTGGGGAAAAAAAAGTCAGTCTGTATTCTAACATGTCTTATTTAAATGGGTGCATCAGCCACTTGTAACTTTCCTAGGAAATATATAGTAGATCTTAAAAGCTTTTATACTTACTAAGTTTAAAAGAAACTTTCTTTCTATATATGTGGTGAGAGGATGTATAGTCAGTCCATCCATTTCTTTAAAGTGTAAAGTTTCAGAACACTCAGTTTACACACAGAGCTGAGCAAAAGCAGAGACCTTCTTTACAAAATAACATTTAAATATTAAGGTAGATAAGAATGCACTGTTCACTTGTAACTAGAGGTCAAGTTTTATTCTCTCCAGGGACTGTAGGGATCTAAATAATAGTGAGACCTGTAGACTTGTGACTTCATGATTAATCCTCTCATTTTTCTTAAGGAGAAAATGCCTTTTGCCTAAACTCATCTATTACCAGAGCTTCTGCTAGTTCTTGAGGACTGAACTGTTAATGGTTGGATGAGCCAATAATACAATGCTAATAAAAATCTAGGTCCTATTGGAATGAGAGGGAGTTTTGTCACAGATTTCAGCACAAATGAGACTCTGGTCGCTGTGTTGCTTATTTGGAGTGTTTTTCCTTGGATAAGGATTGGCAGATCAATTAGCTAACTGGATGTATATTTTAAGTTGCCTCACTTACAGTGTACTACCCATTTTAATCACTCATTCTAACCATCTACTTGATTGTAATTTATCTTTGTGTTCATGTATAAGCACTGTTGTTACTAAGACTGATGAAAATACTTTTGTCATGGCTGCTAGCTTGGTAGCCTTACACAAGGCTTTCTCGCTAATCTGAAGGTGTTTTGGTGACTACTTTTATTGTTTGTTTCAGAAATAACACTGGTATCTTCATTTACAAAGTTAAAGTGCCAAGCAGAAGATGTCAGACAGTCATTCAGTAATGTGCAATACTCTTAAAAGAAATAGATTAACATCTCCCAGCAGCAATTTGAAATACTCGAATTTTAAAGACACATGTTGCACTTCAGTATTTCTGGACAGCAGATGCAATGAATCAGTAAAAGATCCTGATGTAGAACATAAAGAAGCACTAAGTGCAACAAGTTTATCATTGCTACAAGAGCATTCTGAGCGTATTCATCCAAATGCCCTCTTTCCTGTCTCATCTATTGAAAATGAAATGAATTCCATCTCCTTATCAGAAAGAAGAGATGCAAATAGAAGTGCAGATTTTTTTGAAACTCCTAAAGTGAGTAGAAAAGGCTCCTCGCTACGCAGGAGACTGGTTTTATCTAAGACTGTTCCAGCTGGCACAACTGTAGGAT
This sequence comes from Anarhynchus alexandrinus, assembly GCA_008711295.1. NCBI lineage: Eukaryota > Metazoa > Chordata > Aves > Charadriiformes > Charadriidae > Anarhynchus > Anarhynchus alexandrinus. The sequence goes on from VUYV01000107.1 coordinate 1,812,070, forward strand.
GCTGTGAAAGACAAGCTAGTTCTTCAGGAAGCAGCAGGAAAAAAGTATTCTCTTGTGTTTTGAGCTCTGAAGAAAAACTTTCACAAACTGCTTTAGATTCTCCAAGAGATAAAAGTTACAAACTTCTTACAGCTAGCACTTCAAAAACTGGGGACTCTAATCCTGATTGCCCAAAGCGGAGACTTTCCTTTTCACAACAAAGGACTTCTACGCTAGATGAGTCCAAATGTAAGGACCCCTTATTGCTAGAACCAGAATGTTTATCTCCAATTCAGTGTAAGGATGTTATTGTTAGTAACACTAATGAATTCAATGAAAGTGTCCTTGTGAGTGTTAGTGATGGGTTGCTTAGGACTTCTACTTACAGTGTGTTACCTGAGGCCGACAAGGGTAAGTTCCTGACTTCTGTCAACAGTCCTGTAGAGAGCTTTAACTTTGAACTATGTGAAATAAACTCTCCCCCTGTTAAGCTGGCAAGTTACCCAGATCTTTCAATACCTGAAGATAGTGGATATAATTCACTTCATTTGGACAAATCAGGAGACTTGTTGTCTGATCATGAGGGGTCTTTCCAAGAGTTCTTCCAAAAACGTAAAGAAGGTTCTAAAATTCTGGATAATAAAAGAAAGACAAGAAAACTTGAACAAGTTAGAAAGTTATCCACTCTTCGGGAACAAGGCTCACAATCAGAGACAGAAGATCATCATAGCAGTCCTCCTACTTCGGCATGTATGTTAACAGAAGAAAGAAACTTTGTCAGTGAAGACCATGCATTAGTTTTAGAAGAACAGCCTAGTGGAGACCTAGTTGTAAGTCATGGAGATCTCTCAAGAACCCCAGCTCTGAAAATAGTTCATGAAATTTGCTTGCAAAGACAAAGATCAAACCAAAATCAAATATCACAGAATATTGATGGAACAGAAATATTTGCATTAGAACATGTTCTTGCTGGACTTATTGGCAAGAAAATGGGCCTTGAAAAATTAGATATTTTAACAGAATTAAAATACAGAAATTTAACACATGTTCTTGCTATAGTTTTAGATGCTTTGACAGTGGAAAGTCTGTGCAGGTAAGTACTACTGCTTTTTATTTTTTTCCCCAGAAAAGGTGAAAATATGTGTTTCTGCAAATAAATTAGAATAAATTCTGGAACAGAGGATGTTGTCAATAGAATTTGTTTGCTTCTGGGGAAATTAAAAGGTTTTGTCACCATTAACCAAGTGGCTCTTTCTGTGTAGTTCTGAAAATATATTGTGTGTGGGAATTAAAAAAACAAAGAAACAAACAAAAAGCCAAACTTGGCAATTAGTAAACTTAAAAATAAATTACATTATTTGTAAATTTTAAAATATATTAAAAATGTCTTTAAGCCTAGAAAGTAATTTCTTCTTGTTAAAAGTTCCCTAATAATGCGTAGTACTCAAAACACATATTCTAGATTTTTTTTTCTCTTGTGTATTTAATATTCTCAGTTATTTCTAAGCACAAAGATGCTTAAAGGATTCATGAGTAATGTTCTAGATTAATTTTTAATCAATAGAAACTGTAACTTTTTTCAAAGAAAATGAGTGCTGTGTGCATTAGTTACAAAGGTAATGGGAGAATAGGTGGAAGTATGAAGGCATGAATGTTTTCAGAACACTTAACACACAAAAATGTGACTTTAGAAACAAACTTGGTAAGTGGCTTATGTGGAAGGAAGAAATGTATTTAATTTTGCAATTCAAAGTTATGCTGTGTTATTTATATTGCAGTTGTTCTCTAGATTCTTCTATTATTCTATACAGTGGTGCATAAGAGTACATGAGAACTGTGTTTCATAACAATACGGTAAACTATTGTAGTATATAGCAATAGTCTGTAAAATGACAAACAGTATCTAAAATAATGCAAAAATGTTTAAAAGGTAGTCTTGCTATCATGAGTTCTGTACTATTTGGCAAAAATGTGAAAGTGGATAACTTTTTACTCATTTATTCCAGCATTTGGAAAGTAAGCAAAAACTGGCGTGAAATCATCATACAAGATAAAAGTGCGGATAAGAGGAGAAAGTTGTACATAAAACACCTGAAAGAAGCAGCTGGGGTAAGGTTCGTCTCCAAGGTAATATTTTTTTTCAAGTGTGAAAGAAGACAGGTCAGAGGAAAGAGGAAATATCTTGTAAAGCTACAGAAAGGTAAGTGATGGTTAGTGGTTGGACTCTTCCAACCAAAATGATTCTATGATAGACAGTTCCACCACCAGTATGTGAAGGTGTCTAACAGGAGAATGTAATAGCTTTTATTGTTTTTCAACTGAACACAGTTTGAGTACTAGTCTTTCAATCATGAGACTCATTTGTTTTCTCCCTAAATATATATTTTTCTTACTAAATATAAACTTTTAATGGGAAATATATGAACTATACATAATTTCCTTTTCTAGTGTGTTGTTGCAGAGGGGAAAAAAAAAAAGCAAAAAACCAGCTGTCAATCCCAAATAAAATACAACCCTGATTTGCTTCCTTTTGTGTTTTTTTTTCTTTTATTTATAATTATAAACTTTAACAGGAATATTTCTTGAATGCTGAAGATGCTGCCACAAGACTTAATGTTCTCAATAGATCTGCTCTAAGGCCCGTTCAAGCTCAAGCCAGAACTTCTGTAATGCAAACACCAGTTTCATACACTGAACTTGCACCCAGGAGATGCAATTCTGTTCCCCATTCAACTCGTAGACAGGAAGAATACGTAAAAGTAGGTAGCTAAGAAACTTTTCACTTTCAGTTTTTAGAAAACTTTCATTTACAAGAACTAAGTAGTTCTTTTCTCCCTCCTCCTGCTACAGGTTGCTAAAACACTGTTCACTGACGAAGCTCTAAAACCCTGTCCAAGATGTCAATATCCTGCTAAATATCAATTGGTAAAAAAACGGGGACTATGCAGCAGAGAGGCATGTGCGTTTGAGTTCTGTATTTTATGTCTGCATGCTTTCCATGGATCAAAAGAATGTAATAGTTTATCTGCAAAATGGAACAACAAAAAAGATGCTCCTCCAGGAAGTGCCCAAAGCAAAAGAAATTTAAAAAGACTCTAAACTTGTAAGGCATGTAAATCCTTACATTTAAATCCTTTTCCCCTTCTCCTAGATTGCTAATCTTGTTCATATTCTTCCTAAATATATGTATTTTGAAAGTCTCATTCAATGTGTTTTTGCTGGCTTATCAAGATAACTTCTCATGTATATATCTTAATCAATTTAGTATATATTTGTTTTTGAAAAAAGTGAATATTTTAAAACATTTTGTCTTGTTTTACCTGTGGTGTAGTAGCTAGGCACTTACTAACATCTTACATTTTTAATAAAGTATCTTAAATGTAGTCTTCAATATCTAGCTTACAGCACCTCACAGATGTTTAAAAATGTGATTCTTGTCTTAATGACAAATTAAAGAAAATTATTTTTAAAAACTCTAATGAGATTTATTTATTATTCACTTTAAATTACAGTAAATGTTTTTAAAATATATCTTAAAGTGGGGCACTAGGTACATATGCAAAAAAAAAAAACTACTTATATAAATGATGATACCTCAAAAGCAATACATTAGTTGTCTGAATTTTATATCGGAATAATTATTTTGTTGTTCTCTTAGACAATAGAATAGTAATTTCTGAATCAAGATGATGCTGTGTGGATATTCTATGGTGCTGTTTTTCAGAGGTTTTATCTTTACTTGAAAACTTCAGGTGATATAGTATATATATACACATATCTAAATACGCTGTTGCATTACCCTTGTTGTGAACTTACCTTTATACTTAGTCTGACTTTATTTCATATCCTGGATCATCTTCATCTTCCACTTGAATTAAAGGATTATCAACTGCTATAAATCATCCTTTCTCTAGCTGTAGATTTAATTAGGGAAGCGAGTGATTTTGCTCTTGTACTAAATATGCTGATCCTTTACAGAAAAAGAACTCAATCTGCTCTCAGACCTCAAATGATTTTTGTGGTTTGCTTTGTGTGGTGGTTTTTTTGTTGTTTGCTTTTTTTTTTAAAAAACCCAAGTCCTAGCAGTTGTAAACAGCTTGAAATACAGGCGACAGAAGTGGACACAGTACTTGTTCTATGAAGATATAACAATTAACTTCTCCAATTGATATTGTCCTACTTATTCTTTCAAGGATTTCATTTGTCACAAGCATCTTGCAGAACGCCTGTAGTCAGCTGGCATTTCTTCCCCACTTTCCCTCTGATTTTGTGCTATGTGTTATATTTGTGATGTTGTAATTTTACTGTGTGCATTTGTAGGTAAGCCTTATCATTAAGCTATTTAAAAGGTAGCCTGATTGAAAAAAAAAAAAGGGGGTTTCAACTAAGCAATAAGCTGTGTATTTGCCTCTATTGATATTTATTCACATATCACATTATTTTTATTGTCTAAAAATTACAAATAACTTCTGTGATTTTTTTTTTCTTTCCATACCATCTGTGGATGTTTAAGACAAATGGACCAGGATAATTCACTTCAGGATGTTCTAGAAACACCACTTCCTATTTCTCATCTCTAACTGTTGTGATTTGCAATTTGGTCAGTACTTTTAGCATACCTAATTTCTGGGACAGTAGCTCCACACAGTATTTGGTAGGAGGAGGAACAATATGGTTAGTAAAATGCCATAGAAATTTTAGGACTAACTCTATTAACCAATCATGGTATCATTAAAGAAGGGATCAACCCAATGTATCTGCCAGAAAATCATGTTTACTGCATGAATAAAATTATCAACAGTTTCATTCCATAGTTATTTGTATTTGCTAAGCTTTTGCATTATTCTTGTCTAGGGTTAGACTGTAGCACTTGAATGGGAAGACTGAAAGAGAAATTTATATAGAATCTATTCTGAAGGAACAATTGAGGGGAAGAATTTTTGGGCAAGCTAGGGAATATAGAGGTATGTGTGTATATAGTTTCGGTTTAGGAAGAATGGTAATTCATTACAGAGGAGGAGACTGCAAACAGGAAAATTGCTAAACTATTTGATTTGTCTAATACTTGCATTTCTCTAATTGTTTGGAACTTTAAGTGTTCAAGGTCTACTGAAAAGTTAATTTAGTTCAGAGAACTATTGGATGGTTCTTTTATTCTTAGGTGTAAAGTAACTAACTATACATTTTTAGAAATGTTTAACAGTTTCTATTAAAATTTAAACTGACATGATGAAGAACGACTTTCTAGGCAGGAAGTTATATTACACAAGAACCTGAATGTACACAGTTTGTAGCTTTATGATAACTTAATTTGGATTAATTTTTTTCTTGCCACTGAACTATTAAATAAAATAGGGGGTCATACTAACTGCAATGCAGAATAAGTACAGCATGTCGTAGCATGTCAGACTCCTAATGACATCACTGTATTTTACCTTTGATAAATACTAAATACCAATGTAGTTTGCCTCGAATATAAGAAAAAAAAAAAGGCAAAAAGAAAAAAAAAGTTTTAAATGCATCCTTGAAATTGATGGGACAGTTATGACAGGCAGTGAGAGGATTTAGCTGACTTTCTGATGTGCAGTATTGCAGCCCACTCCAGAAATACATGAGGTGCAAGCCTTGTTTTGAAAACTTTAGCAATAGTTCTGAAAGTATTTCTGAAACAGGTGTTCCTTTGGATGGAAAGCCATATGGAAACTTAGTTTAAGAATCAGTTGTTAAGTATCCTTTCCCTTTGAGGAAAAAATTCTAGTAAGAGAAACTCTTAGCAAACTCTTTGGGTAAGAGTTTGGATTTTGCTAAAATCTGAATAATTCAGGGAGAACGGGGGTGGTAAATTAGTTCTGGTATAGGTATTATTTGGTTTTTAAAGGTAGTATCTTTGACATCTATGGTGTCCATCCAACAAGGAGTAGTTTGAGAGGGAAAAATACTTGAATCTTATTTTACAATTTTAAACATTTTTACCCCTGTTATGGCATGTTTAAAACTTTTTTTTCCCCTTCTAAATCTGTTTCACAAAAAATCTCTTGAATCAAATGTCTCTTTTTCACTTAGGTCTATCACGCATGTAACTATGCTCTGGTGTTTGGGTGAAATGAGTTCTCTGCTATTGTCCACTGCTACACCAGAGGTGGGGGGAAGTGAGAAAGCCAGACTTCTTGTCTATGGGTAATTCTACTATCTGATAGTGATTTTCATTTTTTTTTCATAAAATTAGCTTTGTGCCTTGACATAAGGGAGAAATAAAATAGTGATATACTTAACATGTGGGTAAAGGATAACACATCTAATGGAACACAAAGTATGTTATAGTTATCTGATAGCCTCTAATAGTTTGGGTGAAAGGAATCGAATTTTTTTTCACTACATTTGATTGCTTTATTGACAGAAATATTAAGTCTTTGGGGTAGGTATGAGCCTGGACTTGAATGAAACAACAAAGGAGAACATAGGTTCCTACTTTGCAAAAAAAAAAAAAAAAAAAAAANAAAAAAAAATCCCTCCCCAAACCGAAAAACCCAAACAAAAAAAACTCACAGTCCATGAGTGTCACAGAGTCTAGGGATTCATGTCCAGCATCTTTATTTTTCTACTGGGCTGAATTAACTCTCAGACACCTGAGGTCAGGTACTAACTCTTCTAGCTTGCACAGAGAAGGAGGATGCAAAGGTGGTCCTTGGGTAGAAATAACAATGGTTAAGAGTTTCCCAAAATATCCTGCCCATAATTATTCTCCAGCTCAAGAATTTTTCTTACAATTGACAACAGATTGTTGGAAAGGGAGGAGTGAATTGTCTTTCACTCTGGAAGATGGGGATAATGAGATTAAAATTAATTTTCGAGGTAATATTGGATTTATTTGCTGCTGAAAACCTTATTTTTGCAATCCTTATTGCCCTTCAGACCGGCATGATCTGTAGTGGGAGGAGAGATATTGCCTACAAAGGATGCCCAGGGAATGCGTTTAGATTTCTGAAGGTGATGGTTTGAGCCAGAGCTGTGGGTTTAAATTCTAAAAAAGAATTCTTAGGAGTAACCTTTTGCTGCTGACAGATGTTGCTGCAAGAATCGTACTTCATAAATCTTTTTTTTGGAGCAGCAACCATAAACCTCAAGTGGTCTGTGAGGAGGAAATTGAAATTACTTAAGTCTCTGATCATTCTTTCCTTGGTGACAAGTATGGAAGAGCTTAGGCAAAAAAATGTTATAAATCTTTTGAATTGTTTATAGGATAGAGAACCTTCGTATGTTCTACCACTAACTAGCTAAAAATGATATAAAATTTTGGTCATTAAATTAAGGAGCTCATCAACATCTGTTAGATTATTTTCCTATTCCATATATGGGTTATTCATTGGTACACCTTAGGCAATTTAGGTCATGTGGGTTAATTTTAATACAAGATATAATTCCTTTTCTTTCTGTTTTCACAGGCACATGAAGAAATACAGGAGTGCCATATTAGAAAGGGGCTCCTGGAGTTTAGTGCCAAGCTCTTATGTGAACTCATCAAGTTCTATCTTAAAACTGGATAGAATACTGTCTCATGACCCTTATGTTGGAGACCTGTTCCAGATCGCTGTATTATGTACTTAATCAGTTGCCTTTTTTTTCCCCAGCATTGCTATTAAAATAGCTACTCTATACATTTGTTCTTCCCCTTAGACTTTTTTTCCCCCATGTTATGATTGTGTAGTATACTCCCTCACTCTTTATTTCATTGACAAAAAAACCTCTGAACTTAGTCTCATCTCTTAGATACAACCTCTGTCTCTTGGATTGTCTTAATGACTCTTCGCTCTTTCCATTTGAATCTATTCTTTGAATCTATGCAACCAGTATTCCAGGTAACACCTCCTCAAGACCTTGAATAATATTAGGGCTTCTCTTTTGTCTACCAGAAATACTTTGACCAGTGCATACTAAGATTAGCATTCTTTGTCTTCCACACACTTGCAGTTTAGTTGCTAGGTGTAGCACTCCATATTCTTCTCTCAAATTTTGAAAAGATCACAATTTCTTCCATAAATTCTTACTGACCCTTAAGTGCATAACCTTGTATTTTGTATTACTAAGCTTCAAGCCTTTTTTCTTTCTCTACTTCAGTCTTGTGGTGATTTAGTATTTGATGTGATATTACCTTTTTATAAGTGCAAATTTTTTGTCTGTAGTGAATCTTAAAGGATTTTTTTGATGCGAAACACCTAGCAGATTCTGTTATCACTTGTCAGATGCCCCAACAAAATCTGACAGCTTCTTGAGAATGATGTATTTATTTTTAGTTAAACAAAAACAAAGCTTGCTTTTACTTTCTGATTTTCTGAGCTCTGATTAGTTGAAATTCTCATTACAAAAAGACTTAGCACATTTTTTTTTTCTCTTACCTTTGGCATGCCTCTGTACAGTGTTAGAACCTGCCCAAACTTGTTGGAAGTCTAAACACCAGTAAGGCCTTATTGACCTAATTGTTAATGGATGAGTAGTAAAGAAACCAACTCTCAGCTAGATACAGGAGTTCATGTGTTAAAAGCCCATCTAATTTTTCCCCTTTGCATTCTAAAAATCATTCTGAAAACACTTGTGCAAGGGTCACTGAATTGTTGTGTCTTAATTCTGTAAGCACCTTAAATCTTTGGAAAATGGGATGTGGAAACTGTACCTGTATATCAACTGCTTCTTTTCAGTCCTGAATCATAGTGAAAAACCTATTTCTGTAAGCTATTTAAACTTAGACATTGTGTCATGACTAGAACCAGCTGAAGTGGAAGAAGGATAGTAACTTCTGGGAAAAGAAGGACAGCTAGCTGGGAAGCAATAGTACCCTAGACAAACATAGTAACTCTTGCTAAAAGTTATCATTTGGAGCTGCAGGGTTATTGCAGAATTAGACAGCAGTTGTGCAGTGGTCTTTCACTTCAGCAAGAATGTTAATTATCATCCTAAAGTGCTGCTGTTGCCTAAATAGAGGACTCCTATCTCATATTCACTGAGTGGACACTAAAGTTCCCTAAGTGCTGAATTGGTTGTAGTATATTATTTGGGGCCTGAAGAACACATCTAGAAATGCCTTGTTCTGCCAAGACTCGGTAGCTTGGTACCTAGCCTATATGTAGACAATTGGGATCCAAAATGAGGTTTTCCTCTGGTATGACTCCATCACATATTCCTGGTGTGTGTTTTGATAGATTACATGTTATATAGATTGTGGCAATAGCAACATCTTTGGCTTTTAAACACAAATTTTGGGTGTGTTGAGAACATTCTCCTGTCTTTGGAAAAATGTTGTACAAAAGAAGCACTTCCACAAAATATTGGAATTTCAGGTTCAATTTTCCTTTATTCTTTTCCCATTGTGTACTGTGGCATACAAAAACTATTACTGGGATGCAGTTATTCTCCAGCCTTGCGGTTGGAAGCATTTTTGTCACGAATTTATTCCAAGACCCTGTCACAAATGGGCATAGTAAGAGGGAGTGTGATGATTTTTTTTTTTTTTTTTTTTTGTGAAGGGCAAGATATGGGTCCTGTTTTCTGCTCCAAACAGAAATGCTCACTGGTACACTGCTTAAGTTCCTGTTCTGGACTTTTTCCTTAATTTAAATAATTGCCATAGAGTAGTCCAGGGAGAATGTCATACAACACAGAACGGGTAACAAGAAAATGAACTAATTCTAGAAATGCTTTGCTCAATTAACTAACTTACATATGAAAATATCTTAAGGGTTGAACTGCTTTCCTCACTGAAAATAGTCCTTTATTTCAAATGCATACATTCTGTTAATAAAAATATTTTATCACAAGGGGGCACCAAAGATTTTTTTAAGAGAAGAGAATATTAGTTGTTTTTCTTCTTGCTTTAACCCTTACACACTAACTCAATGTTACAAATGCAAAATGTTTTGAATAGCTTAAAGCAAGGCTGGCCATAATTCCTGCCCCAGGGAACTACATACCAAAATCTTCAAGCGAAGAGTGGCATCTTGGGAAGTAATTCAGATGGTATTACTTCTCCAGGGCCTCCTTTGCAGGGTAAAGCTGTGCTGGGCACACAGCCAGGTCCTGCAGCAACTGGGCAAGATTGGCCTAGAGTGCCTTCTGGCTTAGTTGCATGCAGGGCAGTCTCCATGCCAGGCTGCTGTTGGCTATAACTCTCTCATGGAAGTGTTGCAGTTGAAGTAGTTGAGAACTGATAGTTTCAGGAGCTGCACAGTCTGGACTTTATTTCCCAACTGCAGAAAATGTATTTGGTAATAAAATCCAATATAGTTCTGCAAAGTATGGATAGTCTACAAGTGCCTCCTCAATCTATCAAGATTTGAAATGATCATAGGAAAACTATCTTATTGTATGCGTTTCATTTGTACTTAATTGATGTTCTGATGCCTTTAGTGAACAAGAAAAAATTAACCTTTTCAAACTCAAAATTGGGAAGGGACTAAGTATTCCCACGTAAGATATTGTAAACAATATAAGAATGGCAGCATTTATTTTTATTTTTTTTTTAGTTTTAGTCTACTAAATGAAGACTGGGTGACAATTTGGGAACTTAATGTGTTCTTTATTTTTTAACTAGGTACTTCTGGAGTCCAGGAGAGCAATAGGTAGGAAACTAGAATACCTACAAAATAAGACGGCTGTGATTTTTCTATGCTTTCCTGAAGCATTATTAAAATCTTAAGGAGTACCTCTTAGTTATGGATTCTTATACCATTCCTAACACCTGTTGTGTTGATACTGCTGTGTTCTGGAAGCTGAAATACATGAAATCTTTTTCTTCTTTCCTCCTGATTTTTTTTTTTTTTAAGCTGTATCAGTCCCCCAGTCTGCTTCATTATACTGCTACACAAGCAGCCGTGGCAGTATAACACAAAAAGGTGGGAACTGGTGGTCAGAGGGATGTGCTGTCTCAAACAGCACTGCTGCTATCCACAGGCTCAATGCATCAGTAATATCTCACATGGATAACTTAGCTCTTAGCTGGGGAATCCTGGGTTTTGGGACTGTTGTTGACATCTGTTTGACTGTTACAGCAAGACTGGAAAGACTTGCATGTATTTTGTGTTTCTTGTTGGGTGTATGTCACATGCTGCCAGGAGATGATCTTAAAGGACGTGTTTGGCATTATTGGCGTATGCTATTCCTATCTGCTGAAGCTTCTTCATATGCCTCTTGTGTTGGGCCATCTGTTAAACCTAGATCAAGGAACTGACCTGACTTACACCAAGCTACAAATAACCTCAGGAAAACCAATTGTCATGAAATTTGCTTGCACAACTAAAAGTCAGCAGTGATGGTAAACTTGCAAAGCTTAAATTAGTACAGCCAAAATGTATTACAAAACATGACTCCAGCTTATCTACATGAAAAGTGGAGAATAGACAGTGACAATGCAATCTTTTGTACATAGTGCCAAAATTTGATACTCCCCCTGATAGTGAAATCTCTGTGAGATATAACTGTCATAGTTTCTTCTGATCTGTATCTTATGTTTCAGGTGAAAGCTATGCTATGTTAACTGTATTAGGGCTGCTAGCAATAAACTCTGCCTTGCTGTAAACTTAGGCCCCATGCCAATTTTTTTATCTTGTATGTGGTTTGATAGCTGTGGGTCTAGCAGTTCTTTCCCGATTTTCATATTGTCTTCACAGAATAACTTTATTTCTAATACACTTCTTGAAACTGCCGCAATCTTGCTGAATAATTTTTCAATTAAGTTTTAATGTTCCTTTCCAAAATTAGAAAAGATAGTGTGATGCTCTCCTAAAGTTTTAGCAGTTATATCTTAAGACGCAAATACGAATTTCCGAAGGCATCAGATGACTGCAGGTATGAAACAGGTAGCTGGCATGTATGAGCTAGCAAGAGTACAAATGTATATCACAAATTGTTAAATGGTCCTTTCAAATTCTGATTCACTTTCTGGGTATGCCTCTGTATTGCCTCTATCTTTTCCAAGACCCATACTAAGCAAAAGGAAATTAAACTTTAAATAAAGTCTTTAAACTTGATAAAACACCTCTGCCTTGTCCTGGTAGAATAAGATTGTTATAGGAATCCTTGGGCCATTGGTGACACGGACAAGTCTAGGAATATCCTCCAGTGACTGAGCCAATGGAGACTTCTGTAGAGGTCAAGCTCTTTGGACCTGCATTCCCTCTGACAGTCTCCTCCACTAGCAAAAGGTTTCTAATATTGATAGACCAAAGCTATGTTACATCACTTCCTTTATTCTTTAGCCCCTCCTATTTTATTTTTAAGTACTTTCTTTTTTCTCTTTACCTAGACTATCTTCAGGAATGTTGGTTTCTTTTTTTTTTCTCCTTTCAGAATTCTTCTGAGCTCTCATTCCCAATAACTCTTTTTTTCGGGTGACTGCATTGACTTTTTCTGACAACCACAGAATTGCATTAAACTGTGCTGTAAACCAGAGCTATCAGATTCAACACAGAGGCTCTACTACTATAACAGGCAGCTTCTGCCATTTTGCCAACAGAATAATTTAAGGCACTTAAGGGCAAGCTATCTGATGATCAATTTGTGCTTTCCTCTCAGGATCTGACTCCCATTTTGGCAATTCCACAGTTAATATTTAAATAGGTTTCCTAGCACCTGTTTCCAGTTTATGAGATTGCATCTGAAAGCAGCAAAGGCTAAAATGTATGTGGCAATCATCCAAAGAAGAAAGACTAGTTACATTTAAGTAAAGTTGGATTTCTGTATCTAGGTATTAAAGATATCATGTGATGAAATGTCCACCTGTATCTGAGTTGGGGAGTTTTTATTGGAAATTAATGAGAATTAGTTCATAGGTGCCCTTGGACATCCCGTTAGATGACAATCTGCATTTTTTTAAAATAGTCTTTGCTACTTTTTGAATGAGTAGTTATGGGGATGTTAATGACTTCACTGCAACCACTGCCAGGAATCAAACACAGGTTAGCACCTAAAAACACAAGTGCGCGTTTGGATTTAATAAAGCAACCCAATTTATATCTTGTCTTTACTTGAGCAAGTCACAAAGGAGTAGTCTTGTTCACCTAGCAAGCTGGCATAGCTTATACACTTGTTTCTTTGAGTGCAAAGTTGTCTCAGCAGTTTTGATCTGATTTGCCTGGCTGATACTTTGAAGCACTTTCCCTGGTAAATGATTGAAAGCATAAATTTCTGAGAAGTGTGGAGGAAAAGGACAATGACAGATTTAAGTCTTGACTGAAGGTTCACCTCTCCAAATGGCTTTTCAGTAATGAGCAGAGGAGGAAGATGCCAGCAGGGATGAGAAAGACCAATTTATGCTTTCCTCCCATTTGCCTCCTTGTGCAGGTATCTTCCTGTGCTGGCCTTCTGCTAGATTACCAGATTACCATTTTCTCAAAATGCTAATAACTTGAAACCTACTTCTAGTCTTTTTACTTTGTCTTGTCTACAGTTTTACTGGTATCACTTTTTTTAGAACTTATTCTCCATCCTGTCTAGCCATTCATCTTTTCTACAAGATCAGATTCTTTTTGGCGTAGATCATGGCTTTGACTATATTTATGCAGCATACTGTAGGTCTACAGTTCTGTGAAGGTAAATAATCACCAGAATGAAAATATGAGAAGAGCATGGAAAGAGAAAAATGTGGAAAAGGAGGAAAATGAGCTTAATCTTTATAACTCAGCTTCACCAGCTGGTGAACACTTATAGCTGGCAATATAAAATCAGGACTGAAATGCACACACAGAAAATATTTGACCTAAATGTGCGTTGTTAACTAAGGTAATGAGAAAGTGATAATGACTGCTAATAGATTCTCCATGAGGGAGTACGGTATGTATTTCCTGATGAGCTTAATCCAAAATGCAATCTTTGAAACACAATACAAAGAAAACAAAGACCTAAGAGTTTTGTGAGTTTTATACCAAAATATACCCAATGACAGAAAGAGAGAAAAAGGACCTTTTCTTTTTTTATTTATTTACTCATTTCCAAACTTTAACTCTATCTAAGCTGACTTGTGGCTTCCATTTCTAATTTTAAAAAAGACACGTTCGTCATGTTTCTGTTGTTTTTTCTTCAAAAATTACAAGCAACGTGGGAAGTTTAGGAGAATAGTATACACCAAAGACTATACCTAAACCCACATCAGAAAGAAAAAGGGGAAGGGGGAAAAGGAGCAGAATGAACGTTACCTTAACCTTTTGAAATCATATTAAGTAGTTTGGTTATGAGGCAATGCAGTTGTTCTACCTGTTGGAAAGGTTTTACTTTATATTTTATGGACTATCTTGTTATACGTATTTCTCTTACATATACATTAGGTATACCTATTTGAAATATTTCATAAACACAGTAGAACATGTCCTTATATATGGCACTAAGAAATCATGTGTTTAAATGTATGCCATTCAGTTTTAACCTATTGTTTGTCATGTCTTATTGAACAGAATTTTCATATGGAGAACTTAAGGGTAGCTAGTATTTCATCAGAATACAGAGCAGAATCATGCTATTTAAATTGTCCATAGCTCGCTTAAGTTTGAATCTTTATATTTTATTCTTTGCTTCTGTTGAATATGCTTTTCCTACATATAAAACTTTTGTCTGTAATGTGTATCTTGGCTATGATATTGTTCATCTTATCTCTTAGGTCTTTGGAAATACTGTTTTTCCCTTAAGTGAAAAAAACCCTCACAAAACTGTTCACCCTAAAAAGCTAATCAGACAGCTAACAGTGTTCCACCGAGATAATCAGAAGAGACATGATCCTGGCATTTAGTAGTTAGAGCAGTGATTGTGGTATTTGGGCAGGCACCCCCATGAGTGGGAATGTACATCTTCAGTAGAGGGTGCAAAATACCATGTGTTTCTAGGAGATGAAGCCATTTTCCCTGCCTCTACAATAGTTGATTTGCTGCTTGTTTGCTTTTGACAGTGGTCATTTCATGGGCTTTAAGCTGTAGCTCCTGAGCACGTGCATTTGTTCTGTTTTTACTTGATCATGGATTCCACCAAAGTCATGTATGAATTAAAATTTTTTTTTTTCACAGTTGAAGAGCATGACTGAAGATACTAAACAGTTCTGTGAAAGGGGACACAAATGATAGAGTTTACTGGGAATAGGAAGCTCTTGGTGCTTTTTGGGTACTTCCTTAGCACAGCTGATGGGTTAAGCTTCTCAAAGGAGCCCTTCATGTAACTTGCATACATGACATCTTGTACAACTGATCCCAGTGGGTTTTATGCCAAGCTACTGAAATCAGTGCTGTTCTGGAAATGAGCAGCAGTAAAACCTTTGAGGGAACTTTCCAAAAGCCAACTTAACCAAAAGCCCTGAAGGTACCTGAAGAACTTAAGCAGTTCTAGGATCAGATACATACTAGGTAGAATGTTTTCAGATCCCAGTTGTGGAACACATTAAGACCACTGAAAACCCTATATAGGAGCCTGAATTCCTTCTTTGTACACAGCTTTAGCTGACCATACCAGAAACATGACTTTCTCTTATATCCTGAGGTACCCCCTTGAGCCAAGGAAGAAACTAACAATCTGGGAGTAGACTCTCTTCCATGTCTTTTCTCTTTCCACCTATGCTATTTATAAACTCCCTAACTGAGTGAAAATGCAGCTGCCTTTGGATTTCTGCTAGGTTTGGGCCCTGGCAGCAGGAGGAAGGCTGTTGCCAAGGCTGCAGGTTGTGTTTCTGGTACGTCGCAATGGAGTGATGTTAGGAAACAGCCCAGGTTTCATCTCAGCCGTAGCAATATGAAGCTCATTGCCTTTTCTTACTTAGCTGCAGTGGAAGTTCTCTACCATAGATAAGTCTGACATTGTTACTTGGGATCAAGCCTCACAGTCCTCTTATGGACGCAGAATTATTTGATAGATCATGTAAATCCATTGGTCATTAGTTGTATGTTTTGAGGTTTGTTTTTTTTTTTTTTTTAAGGCAAAATCTCACATGGCTGGAGGGTTTTGCCAATGTAGGAGAAGGTAGAATATCATTTTGGACTAAGAACTGCCTAGGCCAGTTGAGAAAAGAGCATTTAATTTCATTTCTTGCTGCAAATATCCTCAAATTGCTAGTTCACAGGCATCTCTTGGCACCGTATCAGCAGTGGGCCTGATATCTGAGTCTGCCTCACATCAGCAGTGGAAGTATTTGCTTACTGCTCAGCTCATCCTGTGCGTTGTTTGCAGTGCCATAGCAACCCCGCTTGCTGTGAGCCATGCAGCAGAGCCAGACTGCCCTGGTGCAGACCAGCAGTCCCCAGGCAGGCCCAGGAACTCTGCAGCTTCTATTTCTGGTCTGCAGCCAAGGATTTCACCTTTGCAAATGAGGTGGTAAGCACGCAGGTGTGGATGCCGGCCCTTACGTGTGCAGATGCAGGATGCAGTCGAAGAGACTTACCACTGGTATGTAGTGCTTTCCACGCAGGGTGGTGGACTGACTCTGTGTCAGACAGGGGGTCTGACCTCAGGGTGATTGTTTCAGGTGTACAGGTGGTGATACAAAAGAGGGAGATTTTGAACTGCTAGGTTTAAACTTGCCCAGCAAAATTTATCAATCTGAAGAGAGAACTTTAGTCCCTTCAAATGGCACCACAAAAGACGGAATATTTTCTGAGAATGAGTGAGATTTGGTTATCTGGGAACACCCACAATTGCATTTTTTGGAATTTTATCATATGATTTGTAATATTTGCTGTTCAAAGCTCCCAGAGTCTCATACAAATCTGTATTTTCTTTGAAACCAGTAAGCTTCTAGTAATCAATTTTGCAGAGGAAAGCTGACAAGAAGTTAACTGATATGTGTGTGAAATAATCTAGTTAAGTAATACTTTAATTATATTTAAATCATTCTTGTGATACTCAACCTTTTTATGCATGGGTCAACATTACTGCATGTTCTTAGAGTTTATTTTGTTTCCTCAAGCTGAGTTATTTTATTTCAGAATATCCAGGAAGGTTGTCATGCCTCACTACTTTTTGTTTCTGTTCAGTAATCATAGTTAAACAAGCTTGATTGTATTGCTTGGATAACATACGATATTTCATTTTTTTATTTCAGAGCCTCCATGTATAACAGAAGAAGTGCTTGTAAGTATGCTTTATAAGGCTTGATCGTTCAATTTGTCATGCAACTGTAATGCAAGCCCAAAGGTTTTGGAAACTGTTGTCTGGTTTCTCATTTCTGTCCTCTGTGTAAGTATGGAGTACTGAGTAATTTCTTACAATTTTCTCAGACAAAAAATTACTTAGCTTGAAAATATTTAGAAAAAAAATTAGCAGGAAACTGTGGAGAATAAGGATGGAAATGGAAAGGAAAGTGAAATAGGATGAAGGAAGGAAACAATCAACTGGAAGGTTGAACATGACAGGTTTAACAATCTTCTCCTTACTTTACCTTTTCTGCCCTTTGTTCTTAGCTCATTGTAGGATTTCACTGATGTTTGTCTTCTCATGTGAAAGGTGGATCTGTTTGTCTGTTACCTCATATGAAACAACACCTTAAATCTTGCAGCTTAGGTAACGTTTGCCTCTTCCACATTTTGGATGCCTTTGTAACTGTGCATTTTAAAGTATTGCTATTCCTTTTGAGAACCTCTAGATACTATTTTATTTATACTGTTTATTATCATAAACAAAATCAACACAAATTCAGGCAGAGATAAACGATATATATAGCAGATATTCACCATATGTAAATATGTACATGAGAACATCTCTCAACTGCGTATTTACATTCCATTAAATCTTGATTCTGCAGGCTACTTACTGTGACTAGACATGTCTGACTCCAGGTGAACTCCACACAAGGGCATGAAGCTGTCAGACTTCTATGCAGGATCGGGGTTTTATACTAATTTTAACTTTTGACATTTAAAGATACCATTTATTATATATATTTCAAGAGTGGAGAGGTATTTATCATTTTAGAGGGTGCTGCAATGTGAAATGCAAGCATTTCAAGATGGTGTCACTTTTACCCACGTTCAGCTTCTCCTTTGGTGTTTAATAGTGTTTCTGTACTTTTTTGTGATTGCAGTAATAGAGAAAGCTATCAAATGCTATAGATAGATAGAAAGTCATTAGGTTTGTTTCCACAAAATCTCAAAGAAATTGTTGTATACCATTGCCAAAATAATTTAAAAATTCCTTTCAATTTTAAAAGAGTGACAGAAATCAGGCCCGGGATATTCCTATTTGTACACAAATTGCATGAAGACAAAACTGCAGTTTTGGACCAATTTTTAGCACACCTTGACCTTCAGTTGCAATTGTAAGGCAGCCTTTCCTAGTCATAATTTGCAGCAGGAAAGATGGCACAGGAAGAAATGAAACAAAATGCTTCCTGACACAAAACTATAAGCTATGGTATTGTATATGCAACTCCATAACCTATAATGTGCAAATATGAAAGTGCAACTATGCTTTCAAATGAAAATAAGACTGACCACAAAAACCCCTTCAAAACCCAGAGGAAAGTATATTGTGTATAGATGCAGTAAGATCAGTAAGTAGTAAAGCTTGCATTAATAAGATCATAAACATTTTATTGATTAATCAACCACTGTGTTTACATTTCTTGCTGTTATATGGGACTACAGAGAATTATATCCTTGGCAAATTAAAAACACATGTTACCTGCATAGTCTTAAAGAGCTTATACTTCAGCCAGTAATAAATGAATTGTTTTGAATAAGTCCTTTGAAACAATAAAATATTTACACGGGGTATTATCATGTCTAGCTGTCTTCACATTTGTCCTTAATAGTGTCAAAGCATTGCCCAAACCAAACGTGAGGTAGACTGCAGCTTGTTTCTAATGTTTTTTTGGTTAATTGTGTTAACACACACTGAATTGAGATTTCTGGATCTGATTGATTGACCAACAACATTAGAGAGAGGATTTTCTGTTGACTTCAAAATGCTTTGGGTTAGACACTTTGGTAAATGCTGCTATTTAATCAGTGCCCTAACATCTCTAGGTCCATGGTACTGCAACTGCATTGGACCATGGGCCTATAATCCAAAAAAAAGCACAATCTGTGTAATGCAGAAAGCCTTGCTTTAGTGTGGTCAGCATTTTCCAGGAATGCGCATGAGGTAACTTGCCTGTCCTGTATCAGTCATAGGGGCAACCACAAATGCTAAGGAATAAATGTTGGCAGACTAAGGCTGGACAAACATCATCAGGTCTGGTTCTGTCTTGTCATGCAGCACGCAGGGGCCTTCCTAAGTTCATATTAAAGCATATTAGCTAAGTACAAGCTGTCTCTGATTAGGTTAGACACTGTGGAGTTTGTATCAATATACTGCCTGCCTACAAGTGATACCACGTACACTGCATAACCTCTCTTTAACACACTGTTCCTCCCTAGCTCATTTCAATGCTATGACCTTAAGAAAGAGAAAAAAGATTTGTGTCACAAGACCTTTGCTGATATCAGCAAATACGTTTAATTTAGATGCATTCTCCTTGTGTTGCAAGGCAGAAGTAATAGAATATTCAAGAAACTGAAACTATTTAAAATTCTTCAGAAGTCTTCATTATACTGAAGACAGATTTCTGAAGACCAATGGAAAAATGTTCTACTTTTACCTTCTGTTGAATTGAAATGGGGGGTGGGGAGTGTGTGGTATTTAGTGCAGTGGAAGGAAGACTGGGATCCGTATTTATTGATTTGAAAATAGCAAAAAGAAATTCATTTATATTCTACAGTTTTTGACTCTTATTAACAGGATTTAAAATACAGGGGTTGGAAAGGGTACAAAACCATCTGCAGACGCAGTCTTCACTTCTGATGAGGTCAACAGGAAGCCTCCCAGTTCTGTCAGATTTTGAGTATGGCATATACTGCTTGCTTGGTAAACCAAATTAAAGATCTGTGAACTCCCTTTTATTCCAAATGTGTCCCCAAACATCCCCAAGCAGCAGCGTGGGAGCACAAGCAAGCTCTGGTGAACTGTTATACTCCCCTCCTTCCCAGATGTGAAAGAGAAAAGTATAACGTGGGGAATTTCTAGGCTGTTAGCTTATGCACATTGAAGGTGTGTGATTTATGTAGGTTTTATGTGTAAATTTCTTGGCAAAGGATTTACCTTCACATGTACAGTGATGTGCAATGGCTAGAATACAACAATGTTGCAACGATTATATTCTCAAAAGTGGGAAATACCATTTTGCAAAAGTTTGCATGTCATATCTCATGGAAAAGTCATTGTTTGAGGCAACTGTGTGTTCAAATCATGTTAGCGTAGATTAGTACAAGCCTTGCTTTGTGGTTTTGTCTCTCTGTAGGAAGAATGCTTAGCCACAGATGATATGCTTGTGGACTACTTTAATGAATTTTTGAGTCTTCCGGTAAGTACCTTACAAAAATTCCTTGCAAAATACAAGAAACACCTTACTAAGATTAGTAACATTTTGCTTAGAACGTTTTGCATTTTACCACTGGGAAATTAAATGGCTTCTACAATATGTCTATTTTGATGGTAGCAACTTTTATTGTTCAATGCTATTATCCGTCAGGAAAAATAACACAGTATCTGGACTTCTGGAGACTGCTTTTCTCTTGCAAATGTACATATTTAAATCACAGTGCACCAAAATAATATGAATAGGGAATGAAAGAGAGATATAAATACTTTTTTAAAAAGCATAAAGAGTTCACTTTTATTCATCATGACATAACGACGTAACAAATGTTTGTCCTTTTACATTCTTCTGGCCATGCACTCAGTGACTAATAACTACTTTGCCTCAGGAAAGTGGGTCCCCCCAGCCTATTTACCCCAGAGCTGCCCCACAGCCTGTCCCCCTTCCAAAGCACTGCAGCACAACAGGCTGCACTATGAGATCATATACCCATTTCTGCATCTTGTTTGGTAGGAATCACCACCAGCATTAGGAAGGGGCAGAATATTTCTTGATGCTCCTTGGAACTAAGACTATGGTGCAGCCACTATTGAAATAAATTCAGTTATAATTCAGGCTTACCAAACTGAACTAGACATAGATGTTCTCTCTAAGCCACATCACAGATTCGTCTAAAAGTACACATAATGGGAGTTGCAGAGCTAAGGATGGTGGAACAGGCCCCCCATGCCAAATTTTTATCTTAAAATAGAATCTGGATGTATTAACTCTATATCAGAGTGTGGGTTTTGTGCACAGCAGTGATACTGACTTCTGTCAGGAGCTCAGCCTTTACATGCTTTCACCACACCGCAGGATTCCTAAGAATAGTTTTTAGAAAGCTAGGAAGACACAGATGGAAGAAAATGTGTGGTGAGAGGGACATGTTTTTTCCTCTTTCTTCCCCACCCCTCCTCACCCTCCCCCTTGCAGCTGCTTTTGGATATCTGCCGAAATCCAAGCCTAACTACGTAAGTTTTGAACCCAGGCCTCCTTCCACGGGCCAGATTGTTCTTAGCACAGGAATACCATCCTCCATGCCTTTGCTGTTTATTTGGAAACTATGCTTCAAGTTTTCCCTCGATCTCGGAGGACGGAGCAGGTAAGAAGTTCAGCCTGCTTAGCCTCTGGGTCTCCCTGGACATGCACAGATTTAAGGACATCTATTAGAGGCCAAAATTCTCCTTGGCCTCAAAGGGCTCCTCAGCCCGCAGTCCTGGCGCAGCTCAGCAGCTCTGAACTGTAGTGGTTGTCCAGGCACTCCTGACAGCTCTGGAAGCCCACAGAACAGAGTTCATAGACAGTCCTGAGTAGACACTGTTTTACACTGGTAATCTTGGTAGGTGTCTATGATGACACATGGTCTTTCTTCTATATATTTACATATCTTCATGAAAACAGATGCTCTATTAGCTATTTTTATCTTTAATGTTCTCATAACTGGTTTTATTTTCTCTTTGATCTTTTCCTGAGGATTTACCCTCTTCATGATTAAGTTCTATTACTGCCTTGAGTTCTGTGGTTTGAATACCTTATATTCCCAATTTCCCTCTCCTTCTCAGAAGGCTTCTACTAAAACACCGCATTGAAATTTCCATTGCTTTATTCTTGTTGTGCTTACACGCTGTTGCTGGGGAACAGTATTACCCAGGTGTGCTAGTAGTTAGGCAACAAGTTAAACTGAAAATATTGTGTGACTTAATACAAGAAATCAGGGGTAGCATATGCTTATTTTAAGAGACTGCCTCTGTGTTGATTTATAATGCACCACTAGTGTATGGAAAACTGTATCACTGGGGACTTGCTATAGCAGCAGCAGATTTTTTTTTTTGCTTTGATTTACAGTATATCCTTTAAGTGATCCTGTTGTTATAATAACATTGAATACAATCTGACACAAATATCTAGGTAGTCCAAAGAACTACATACTGTAATGAAGGATAGTTCGTACAGAAAATACTTCTGAAAGATAAAATAATACAAAAACCCTCGTGAGGGCACTTGTTGCCAGTATTACAGTGATTTCACAGTAGCAGAAACAAATTACATGACATACAAACGAGTTATACCTTCCTTAGTAACTAATCTAAAATGAAAGATTTAAGAGAAACATTGGCCTGGATACATTTCCACTTCTAGCCTGTCAGGCAACCCTAGAATTCTAATCTTTGATCCATGTATTTAAAACATCCAAGAACATGTTTATCCAGGAATGAAAATTCAGAAGTCAGAAATAGGCTTCCAGCTCAGTATTGGAGGCCTCAGTAAGAAAGCGCAGTAATGTCAACTTGTTTCTCCTGCACTCTACAAGCTGCCTGCTACTTGTTCCACCCCAAGTCCATGCTGGGGCCTTACCCCTCACTTTCCAGTTACCAGTGGAACAGGTCCTGTTGAAGATACACTCCTCTTTGCAACCTCGAGGAGTTGCACTAGAGACAAAAGAGCTAACTGCACCTCAGTTGAAGCATTTCAGTAGATGGCACTCTTGGTGGCAAGTCCCTGGCTGTGGGTTTCCTTTGCAGTAGAAAGCTACCAAGTGACCACAATTTTATCAACTTCAGATTTGAAGACTACTTCTTTTGAAAGTCGTTCTCACTATAAAATCTCTCTGCTGAGTAGTCTGGGATCCAGGATTTGATGCAGGTAATAATTCTGAAAATAGTTAAAGCCCAAGTAATAAAGTTTGGGCCAACTGGTCTTTCTGAAAACAGAATGGTCCTGAAAACCTGGTGCTGTCAAGAGTAAAACCAGGCCTGATCTATGAGTAGCAGATGACAGAGAGGGCAGAAAGCAAAAAGCAATCCACTCTCCTGCGCGGTTCAGGCCCCTCTCTGCTTTGAAGATGGCTGTGAGTAATTCAAGGCATCAATTCATGCTCATTAGTTACCTCTTGTCTCTTCCAGGTGTGTGGAGGGAGGCTGCATGTGCCAATAGAACCTCCCTTTTACATCAATAAGGCCCTACGTGCATGTTATGTGGAGTCTTACCCAGAACTCAAACTTGCTTAATACCTTTGACATTCAATGAAGCAAAAGAAGCCCTCCTGACTTCCTTTCTTATTGATAGCGGGTTTACTCAAAATCCTCCCCTCCCCTCTCCATTAGACTGTGGTATGTGATTGTGACTTGTGTCTTACTCGTCAACAGAAGGGAAATCCTGGACTCATTAAAGTCAATGGGAGATTTGCCACTGACCACAACCAGTGTGAATTTTCCAGGCACTTCCTAGAGCTGCTCAAATTCTCTTCTGGTCTGGACTCTCACTGACATTTATTTATGATACACACATACCCATCTTAAGGAAGGTTTGGCAAAGCTCCTGGATGAGGACTCTATTCATTCCCACCCTTTCAGGGCCTTAACCTAAGAGGCGACCAAACTGTGGTCATTTCTGTTTCTCTTGGGATCAAACTACATTACTCGGGGTGGGATGTGCTGAGTGTATTTACACATTTGTTAAGTGTATCTGAAGTTAAGTATATCTGAAAACTGTTAAGTCAGAGAACAGTGAGATTTATATGTCTGATATCCTGGCAACATGGTGATGGATGCTGTTTTGGTTTCTGTTTTGGGAGGTCTGAGAGAAATTTGCCTTCCCTTCAGTTAAGCGTACAACTTTAGGTTTCAGAATTATGTATTCTATTTATTCTTCAGCTGAAACCATATTCAATGTGCATTTGACAGCTAAGAAATGTCTTTGCTGTCAAAAATGTACATGCAATTGTTTATTTAATAGTATTGCTGTACCACAGTCTGAAAATAGCTTTTTGTTGTTTGCTTGGAGATTTTTTTCTGAAGCTGAGAATACTACACTGAGTTACATTGGTCATACTGGGTTTAAGGGGAGAATTGCCTGTGAGCAAAATAGTTTGCAAAGTCTGTAGGCTTCTTATTTGTTGGTATTCTCAAGTCCTTGTTGATACTATTTATTGTGCTAAATTGATAATGTATGAATCCCAAGCTTCAAGGCTCTTGCCAAAACAGATTTATTTTTTCTTAATATCTTGAGGTATAATTTGGCTGTGGAGTTTTCACTCTCTATCTTCAAAGGATCAAAAATTGGCCCAAACTAGAGAGAGAACATACGAAAGAATGCGTTGATGCACTTAGTCTTTGGTTAGTGTGTTTTACTTGTCCGTAAAAAGCCAAAGCACTTGCCAAATGTGGGGTAAGAAAGACATTTCTTAGTATATTAGATTGGCATGGATAATTTTTCCCCTTCCTTTATAGTGTAGGCTATCATCTGCTCCTTAACATAGGCATCTTCACTGAAGATATTCCTCATTATTGCAATGACCTAGTATATTGGTGGTGCCATAAACCTCTCTCATTATTGTCCTGTGAAACATTGTAGGATTTTACAGCACTTGGCTTCTGTGGGAAAGATTTTATGGTTGCTACAGGGTATTGAACAGTTGGGGTTTTTTGTGGCTTGTAATGTATGGGAATGGTTAGATTGTGTGTTTTGCTCCAAAGTTTTTCACATACTGAGAAGGAAATGGATTGACTGATCCTCTCTGTCCTGCACTGTAACTGGGAAAATGTTTCTGACAAGAAATCAGGTTAATTTGGGTTTTTTTTGTGTTTCCATTTGATTTTTGTTTACACATTAAACATTATCAAATTTATTTTTGTGGTGGGGCTGAGTTAAGAAGGCCAGGACTTAGCTCTTCTTTTATTATGCTTACAAAAACATTCTGATTTATCGTTCTAGTTTTCTTAAGAAAGCAAGTGAAATATGCTTCTGCAGAAAGGTTTTAACTATTCTAAAATGCTTTTATATGATAGTTTGATGAGATGCAATATCTGGTAGAATTTGGGATTTGTACAGAATCATAGATCACTCAGGCTGGAAGGGGCTTTGGGGAGGTCTATAGTCTGGCTTCCTGCTCAAAGCAGGGTCAATGCTTTAGTGTTGAGACCAGGTTGTTTGGCACTTTGTCCGGTTGGTCTTGAAAACCTCCAACAACTGATTTCATAGTCTCTCTGGACAGCCTGTTTCAATACTAATCATCCCACAATTACCTTTTCTCTTATATCCAGTTGAGACCTCTACTGTTTCAGTGCATAACTATGGTCTCTTGTCCTCCCACCATGCACCTCTATGAAAAGCCCGGCTCTACCTTTTTAGTAACCTCCTTGTAAGTACTGTAAGACTGCTGCTATGTCCTCCCAGAACTGTCTCTTCTTCAGGCTAAATAAGCCCACTTTCCTCAGCCTCTCCTCACAGGGCAAGTGCTCTAGCCTCTGACCATCTCAGTGGTCTTCTGCTGGACTTACTCAAATATATGAACAAATACTATATACATGTACTGGGGACCCAAAACTGGATGCAGTATTCCAGATGTAGTCTTACTAGTGTCAAGTAAAGAGGATCTACTGGCTATTCTCTGACTGATACAAAAAGTATACATGCCTCTTAATGTTCCTGGGGATAGGTAACTATATCTGCATCAGAAGTGTGGCCAGCAGGTCAAGGGAGGTGATTCTGCCCCTCTACTCTGCTCTGGTGAGACCCTACCTGGAGTACTGCATCCAGCTCTGGAGCCTCCAACATACAAAAGACATGGACCTGTTGGAGCGGGTCCAGAGGAAGGCCACAAAGATAATCAGAGGGCCGGAGCACCTCTCCTATGAGGACAGGCTCAGAGAGTTGGGGTTGTTCAGCCTGGAGAAGAGAAGGCTCCAGGGAGACCTTATTGCCGCCTTCCGGTACCTAAAGGGAGCCTACAGGAAAGCTGGGGAGGGACTTTTTACTAGGTCATGTAGTGATAGGACAAGGGGGAATGGCTTCAAACTGCAAGAGGGGAGATTTAGATTAGATATTAGGAAGAAATTTTTCACTCTGAGGGTAGTAAGGCACTGGAACAGGTTGCCCAGAGAAGTTGTGGAAGCTCCATCCCTGAGGTGTTTAAGGCCAGGCTGGATGGGGCTTTGAGCAACCTGGTCTAGTGGGAGGTGTCCTTGCCTATGGCAGGGAGGCTTGGAACTAGATGATCTTCAAGGTCGCTTCCAACCTAAACCATTCAATGATTCTATGATCTTGGCCCCAAACCCAAACGTTTGGACTAGAACCACCTTTTTCAGTCAAGTGTGTAGTGTATGAAGTCTTAATCTTCTTATCCCATCAGTGTATGTTCTTTTGTTCCATCAGTAAATGTGTCTTAGAAATGCTTTGTAGTCAGACTCCCAAAATAGCAATACACTTAACATTTTAAAAATTGTCACCAGCATCTGTTTCACTATATTAAAGTTGCCATATGTTTTCTGTTCAGTTAATGAGAACGTGTATTGAAAAACCTAGATCTAGAATAAGTTACAAAGGATTAAGCAAAAGTGGAAGTGTGTGATAAACTAATGTTGTCTTTGCTTAATTTTCAAGTTGAATAACACGGATCTAAAATAATCTGGTCATGTCTAGTCACATAGCCCTATATTATGGAATTTGCACTTAGTTTGTTTTCCTTCCGCAAGCAAGAGCATTTAAAATCCTGAGAGACTTAAGCACCTTGTTTCTTAGTGTATTTTCTTCTGTTTCCTTTTTAAAAACATCAAAAAAAAATAAGGAAGACTATATTTGAAGGTTATTAAGGTTGCACAGTTAGTCACTTAAAAGCTGGTAGCAGCCCAAATTAGGTTTGAAAGTAAGTGAAATGTACAAACACAGAATTGGGAGGGGGTCTAAATGACGTATAGAGAAATCTACTTACTACACATAAAAGCCTCTTTAAAATGCTGTTCAATACATCTGGAGAAAAAGCACTAAAACTTGCAGAGTACCCTGGAGAAAATTAATGCCAAAAGAGGCACAAGGTGTCAGAGAACAAAAACCAAGCCATGATTTTCAACTGAAGTTTGGTAACTAATCAGACTAATGCAATTCGATGCGTGGCTCTGAGCAGTGACAGTCTGATGTCATAGGCACTAATCGTACACTTAAAGCTCTCATATGCTACGTGCTTTGCCAGGCTGAGCCTCCACAGTGAGACATTATGGGATAAGTAGGGAATGTTGTAACCACATGTTGCAGCCACATGGCTCGATCCTGGGCATTGCTCTACATTGATCAACAAGGGGGCTTCAAATAGAAGCAACAAAATAGACGACACTGACGTGGTTACTTTGGACTTATATAGGTGTGAAAAAGAATAAAATTGGTCTGTAATATATTTCTATATTATATGTAGCATGTATTCAGCACACATAGTATGTATATGAATTATGTCCATGTGTGTATATATGATACATGAAAAAGTTCAAGGAAATGAAAAATACAGTGCTTGAAAAAAATGAAATAATCTTATTAAGTACAGAGGAATGACAACTGTACAAACACCAGGTAGGATCCTGTCTGGAATGAAGCCAAAAAGAATTTTGGCACTGGGTCTGGATGTGGCCAGGATTTTCTTCAGTTCTTAAATACAACATGCTGCCTTGTCCTCCAGCTCAGTGCAGAGATGCCTATATGCTCTGGTTGTATATAATCTCATATTCACAAGTGTCTTGGGTATCCCCCATTATTTCTGTAAAATCCATCCATATTTCCCATCTTCATTTCAAGTAAGAGAATTTGAAAGATAGTCTTCTAGAAGAAAAAGCAGGGAATTACCTAATACCAGAGCTCAAAAGATGGAAGATGGCTCTGTGTAATGTGTACACATGCAGTGGGTTTTTTTGGAGTTGACAAAAGTTATAATTACATAGCTGAAGATGAAATTTGGTCTACCTCATGTATTATACAGAATCTTACTGAACTAGTGATGTACAATAAAACTTACTACAGGCCATAGGTTTTGGTAGGTGTTTGACCTACAAGTAACAATCTGGTGAAAAGTCTTTCCTACATATGGAAATCTTCACATTCATCCTCCTCAAATGCATCTCACATTTAACAGGTCAGCTTCATTGCTAATCTTTTCAAGCCTTGATTTTTTTGTGGTAATGAATGGGAGAGTAACACTGGAGATCTGATCCCATAGGTAAGTAGCCTCCTGCAGAACGGCTACTAAAGTCACTGTGAATCATATATTCTAGACATCTGTGTACTGGATCTATTATTTGCATGTGAAACAGAATGGTCTGTGATCTAGAATAAGTTAAATTCTTGACAATTAAGCATAGCTTAGACAAAAAGTTGGGATGCTTTGGAAAGCTATACAGAAAAGAGACTAAAGAAAAAGAACGCCAAAAAATGACTATTCCGTGCCCTAAAGATAAACTACAGCTGGCAAGAGAAAGAAGCCTCAAAATACCAGCTTGCATTCTGTAGGATGCTTCTATACTATAAAAAGTAACTTTCTTAAATGAAAGAGGTCCCTTATTACAATGTTATAAACTTTCCAAACTTCTTTTGCAGACTTTTGCCCAGCCAATTAAGTTTAACTCTGACTTTGGGGTTTTTGAAGTAGTTAATGATGCCCCACAATGCCTGGAAAGCCAACTGCAAAAAATTCTACATGATCAGAATTCTCCAAACCCCATTTATGATGTTCTAAGGAAAGCAAAGAATGATGGGCAGTTCTCCAAAATGCGCAGCGCTTCTCCAGCCTTCAATATTGATCCAAGTTACAACACTATGGTAAGCATCTTATAGCCCCTGAGTTTATATTTAGATCTTACTGTAGAGATACTGGCAGTAGTTATTGTTGTGTTTGGCTTGGTAGCTTGGGAAAAATGTTAATTTATGTTAGGAAAACATAATGATGGGCCAAATTATGCCCTGCAATGCACATGTGTCTACCAGACAAGTGAATGGAATTACACATGTACATCCTGTAGCACAAAATTTTGAAGATTCTGTAGGGCAGGATTCAGTTGTGTGGTCTGAATACTTTTTAATATTAAAAGAAAAAATATTATGACAACAGTTACTTTACTAGTGATCCCTGGAATGTGCAAATTGACTGAAACTAATGCATCTCAGTCTTTCCTTATTAATTAATTTCCTTGTGTGGCTATGAGCTCATCTGTGGTCTGGCAACACATAAGTCTCTCTTCCATTAATTCCCAAAGGACTTACATGGTTAGCATCAATTGAAATGGCCAGAGAAAATAATCTTTGGCAACAAGAAAGCTAAATTAATGGAAAGATAGGTTGGATTTTAGAAAAAAAAAATCTTGTTTCAGACTCGCTCAGACACTATCAATTTTGGTATTCTTACATGTTTACTTTCAGGGCTTTCTTCAGCACCAAATTAGGCAGGTTAAAATTGGGAATTGAAGCACCATATACACCTGAGAGACTACAAGACAGTAAAATTAGTTGTGGGAGTTTACCTTTAAACAATAGCTTTGGAGAAGAAAAAAACTATTTCACTGGGATACTTGGTTTATTTCTTTCTTATTTACTTTGCATTGGTGTGACTGATGTGACTTTAGTTCATTTCATTCAAGGCCAGTCTAAGGTCTTGCTACGTTTTTAGAGGCGGCTGCTCTAAATTATGTCATAGCTGGAAAGCTGAGAGAAAAGCAAGGAGTTATAACAGACTGCTGCTTTGCCCAGTATAAGCTTAATGATTTTCAGAAAAGAAAACAGTTTTGAGAGAGGTCAAAAGGCAATGCTGTTTAACAATATGATAGTAATGGGAGATTGCAATTCTCTGCATCTAAACTGGACAAATGCTACTATAGGACAAGGCTTACAGATATCCCTACCATGTTAAATTATTATTTTCACAAGTACTTTGCTAGAGAGCACAAAAGCAGAACAGCTATTCTTGATACCTTATTTGCTCTCAGGATTCAACTGAGGAAATGTGTGCTTGTGCATGTGTGGGTAACACTCTCTGGGATAACCCCACATCGTTGCAACACTGGATGGCCTTTCTTGACATATTCAAAGCCATTTCACTATTACTGACATCTTTCATGTGGATTGGAGCAACAGGGCTCCTGTATTATTTAACGATGCATTTCTTTCTCTGGGCCGTTTTCCATAGATGGGAAGCATTAAGGCTTTTTGAGGAGCAGTACATTTTCTTCTCTTCTTGGGGGGAAAGGGTGACATTTCTTCTTACTTTTGACTCCTCCTTTACTGGACAGGTAACCTAGTTGCCTCATCCAGTTCAGCTTGGCATCTCAAGGCTGAGCTGGAACAAAATGGCCTACAAAACAGCATGCCAAAAATTGCTGCTGCAACTACATGAGGTGAAAGGAGTCAGCTTCGTTCATTGTACTACACTGTGACTGAACCAGAAGTCATACCAGACCAACCGCATCAAATACTTCAGTTCAAATCAAATAGGATTTGATCTTTCAGGCATCGGGTGATGCGGCTTCCTTTGTTTTGACTGCTTTCTTCACACTGACTGAAGAGATTGACAGTTGCTTTGCATGTTACATTGCTACAAAATGTCACCTTGAGTGGCCATCACACTAATGAAAATGAGCTACAACTGGAGAATCCTAGCAGGCCTTTCAGACTACAGCCTGAATTTAAACACATCTTGCCTAAGAAATACACCCAGTGGTATTTTTCTGTGTTTTACTTCCCTCTCAGACTGTTACAAATTGACAGATAAGCAAAAGTTCTCTGCATGTGTGCATGTACACTTGCAAATTATTGATATGGAGGTAAGTATTCTTATCAATAGTCAAAATCAACTTGGCGTAAAATATGTTAAGAAAAAACCTTTGGAGTTGGGTAGAATTGATCACAACTATGGAAAGAAATTGGCTGGCATCCCACATACCTTACTTGAGAGAAACCCCAGTTCAGCAAAGCACTTAAGTATGTGTTTAACTTTAATCAAGGGAAGTTAAACACATGCTTAAACTTAAACACGTGCTAAAAGCTTTACTGGATTGGGTCCCAGCAAGGCCTAAGGCTGACTGGGTAAGGAAGATAACCAAGGTAACAAAACCCATCAGATTAAATGTAGCATCTTTCTCTGGGGAAGGGGAAAGAGTAGAGGTTCTTTCTTTCTGATAGTATACATAATTTTGTGTACCAGCCATGTACAGACATGAACATGTTATGAATCATTCAGATAACAAACTGGGCTGAGAGTCAGTAAATACATAAATATTAAATGCCAAAATAAAGAGACAATCTTCTGTACTCCAAAAAAGCTTGTCAGTTACCAAAAGGAGGCATACACTGTGTGTTTGGGAGTAATTAGTCTCCATCTCCACAAATTACATTGTATGAGCCACTGCCAACATAAGCTTTCCATATTTTGAAATATTTTCTTCTCTCTAAGTGAAACCACCCACTTTCTGAGTAATTCAGATTTTTTTAATCCCCTACAGATATATATGTGGCAGAAATAACCCTTTTCCCTAATGGAGTATTAGCTCATGGAAAGAAAATTTGAAATGTAATCTACGTGAACTGATTATTTGATACAGCAAGTAGCATCCATCCTTGCCCAAACTTCACCTGTTTTTATGGACAAACGGAGTTACTGCATTCTTACCAATCATCAGCCTCACTGTCACTAAAAGGAAAAATGCACCTCAGATAAATAAAACAGGTCATCTCCTAAAAGTGGAAAAAGTACCCTTTTAAAAGAAAAAAAAAAAGTTTAAAAGTGTGCCAAGAGTCACTTCTAAGGGAAGCAGCTATGGATCACTGTGGTCCATAGTCAGAGAGCTCTGTGTACGACTCTAGGCATAGATTTTTGGTTAGCTGGCTCCATGTAGCTTGCTGCTCAACACCTCCCTTTCACCCCCCAAGCCACTCATTGGAGCCACCTTGCTTTCTGCTTTGATGACACACCAAGACTTAGACCACCTGAGCAGAAATCTGTTATGGGCCCAATTCATATCCCACTTAGGTTTCCACTGTAAGAGCTACTGCGCGCAGTGTGGTTATGCAATGCTACAACATAAAAGCGGGAAAGGTGATAACTGATTGGCTTTTTATTTGTTTGATTTTTTTTTTAATATCCACAACTCTCCCATTCTGGAAGTACAATTTAATTTAAGAGTTCCTTACTCTTCAAATTCTTGAGCAAAAAAAGTAATAGTGGTTATTTATAAAATGTGATAAAATCAGAAAAATTAGCAGTTTCCCATTGCAGAAAAATTGTGAGCATCTAATTTGCATTTGGAATTGTACCGTAAAAGCATGATTCACACACACGTTATTTCTGAAGAAAAACCACCCGTGCTTTGTTAAAAAAGTTGTGCTCTTATAGGTGAAATTAAATTTAGACCTTATTAGCTGTTAATAGGAAAGTGAATTAACTCAATTGTCCTAGCACTATTAAGGTTAAACTGGATAACAAAGGTGATGTTAATTAATATATTTGTCTTCCTGAGACAATACTTCTGTAGAAGGGGGATGGAGAGAATCAGCTACTTGGCAAACAAAATGAGAAAGTCAAGAATACTGCAAATCTTTGGCATTTCTTTTTTAATAGTGTCTTGATCGAGAACAAGCAATTCAGTGGATTAAGAAAGAAAGACTTCCAGCATTTCTAGAAAGCGACTGTTACTTTGAATACAGGTATTGCAATCTTATATGCTGTCTCTCAGATTTAAATCTGTTCATTTTTCTTTTCTGTTTAATTCACGTTGACAGTACCCTTAATATGTTTCCTCCCACCTCTAGTCCTGTTTGTTTAATTTTAGCATTTTAGTGACCTGAAAAAAGTAAGATCAGTGACTTCTTCCACTCATTATTGTGTAGTTTTCCTTGACCATGAATTACATGCTATGTTATACCATTACAAAGAAAGTAAGGGTGGGATTTATTGATTTCTGAATCTTTGTTCCACAGAGATATCATGGTAGCAATCCATCTCTCTAATCAATATGGAGTCCATATAAGTAGAAGATACGTATCCATGAAATCTATTTGGAAAAAACAGCCAGTCCTTTTTTATTTCAATTATTAGTTTTGTGTCTTTGGGCCCACTGTTAGACTTCCTTTTGCAAGGTTCTCTGTGGGATGCTGTGGCATAGTTGGATGAATTACTGTTATATACTTGCTATATTTTTCCAGATGTCCTTACAGCAGATGTTCAGGAGGTTTAGTGTGCTTTTTGGAAGGATCTTCCTCTACATCCCTTAAGGTTGTGTCTAGATGCTGATAACTGTAGTGTGGTTTATGGGTCCTAAAAGGAGAGGCAGCCTGGCATTAGGGTTCACAAAACTCATGTTTGCTGATTGTAATGACAGCCTAGTTACTGGGGTATAGACTGCTATATGAAAATTTTCAAAATATTTTTAACTTTCAATATCCTGAAGACTGCACCTAAATTCAAGGGGAAAACTGTGCAAAGAATAAGTAAACCATGAAAGAGCGCTCCATTTTATTTTTAGTAGCATCCTGCTTAACAGGTATCTGGTCTGGGCCTTGTGAAACACTAAAAAATTGATCTTCTGCTATAGCAAAGTATTTCCTTGATCAAGCAGAGTTACCTAAGAGAATTACACAAAACTAACTAAGCATGCACCTAATTTCCATTGATATCAGTGTTTTAAGTTGTTTTCCTGAATCAAGATCAAGAAAAGCTGAGATGCTAAAAGGGAAACCTGCGTTTAAAGATGAAGATACCCCAATCCTAGAATGAAATCCTATTTGCCCTCAAGTAGTGGGGACAACTAAAACTGGGCATTCAGCTCAGGGCCATAGGCTCGGGCATAGGCTTCTTCTTCCCTTGGTTGGTTTTGTACCGCTTTCTAACTTGGTTAAGTTTTGTCCCAGTTCTTGAGCACAGAGCATTCTCGTTATCATCGTGTGGTTCTAAGATTGCCTTTCCTGAACATCACAAGGTTCACACTAACATAAGGTAGCACTGGAGTGCTGTTCAGTACTATGAAGTCCTCATACAGCAGCCAGCTGAATATGGTAGCGCCAATTGCATTTATCATCATAAATCATCATTTATCATCAATTGCAACTATCATCTGAAAGTTCAATTAGTACAATCACTGCTGTGGCACTGCTGCTGGAAGATTGCTTGTCTCAGGACCAGGAACTGTAGCGTCTGGTAGTGACACAGGGCTTCTGCAATCTGGGAGAATAGTTCCGCTTTAGCAAACAAAATGTTCAAGGGCTTCTTGGCAGGATTTGGGGCTGCTTAGATACATGCAAGATCATCCTGACAGAAATCAGTTTTACTGGTAAAGCTTGATAATGCAAAGCAGGCTGCCAACTGTAAAGCTG
Source organism: Anarhynchus alexandrinus (assembly GCA_008711295.1). NCBI lineage: Eukaryota > Metazoa > Chordata > Aves > Charadriiformes > Charadriidae > Anarhynchus > Anarhynchus alexandrinus. Next base: position 1,846,574 of record VUYV01000107.1, read on the forward strand.
GCAGACTACGGAATGGCAGTACTGGTGTTTATATATGTGACAGCAGGTGAGGGGTGAAATAATAAAGCAGATCATGAAGTTCCTTGTGGCAATTTCTTCTTAGAGTGATCATGGTTTTTATTGTTTATTCTAGTGAAGAATCAACTGTTTCTCTGACTAAAAGCTAAAATTAACTATTTTCTTGTCTCAACATTTAATTTCAGGCTAGCTAAATTGATATCACAGGTAGAATGGAGCAAGACTGGCATTAATTTCATTGTAGATAGTGACTATTATCCCTGGATAAAGAAGAGAGACCCAAGTTCTCCCTCTCCTGAGGAGGATGACACTTCGTTGACTATGAAGAAGTTCTACATATCGCTTGGTCAGGTAAAATAAACATGTTTAGTGGGTGTAACGTCAAGCTAGATTGAATGCATTGGGTTAAATTATTGTAACTGAGGTCACAACCTAATTGGACAACTGATTTTCTGAATATCCTTTCTTTTCAAAGGTCTTTGTACTTTAGAAAAAGGTTGATGAGTTGTAATACAGCTTAAACAGAACTGGGGACTATCGTTATAGAAATCTATAAAAATGCACAAAATCTATACAAGACTGCACAAAATGACTACAGACAGTAAGCCCCCTGCTCTCAGAAACACTGCAATAAATAGAGAAATTTGAATTATTCTATGACATTTCTTTTCCTAGGCTACGGTTTCTCAGACGAAGGATTGGTTTACATTAGCAAAACAAAGTGAATCCATGAAAACTACAGATTCATTTATGCATCCTGTAGCTTCTAGTCAAATTCAAGATATTCAGTGTTTACCTGGGCAGCATGAAAGAGACGATTCATTAATTGAAAAAGATAGTCTTCTGGGTAAGTAACAGGGGCTCAGCCATAGTAACACAAGTCTGACTAGGTGGAAAGAAAGTGTTTCAAGGAATTGCTGCTAACTCCACTTATTCTCATGGTATCTTAGGCTTCAGATGGTGATTTGTTTCTTTCCATAGTCACAACTCTAAATTAAAATTTGAGCTAGTAGCCAAGTAATTTTGTGATAATAGAAGCTTTGCTTCTTACATATTTCTGTCTAATAGATGTCTGTAAGTTTCAGATGAGGGGCTTTTTTTTCATTTGATATGTTTTTCAAAACTTTTTTGTCTGGATTCTTTGGGTATTTGATAATGTATGATTTGTGTTGCAGCCATCTTCTTAGGGTATTGATGTTGGGTACTTAAGGGCCTTTTGGCTGCCAATTTTTATGAATCTTATAGAACGTAATCGTTTGTGACACTCCTATCTGTCAAATTTAACTGAAATTTTTCATCAGGTTTCAAAGGTATTAGGAGAGAACATACTGGTACACATATGAACATACCTGATTGCATAGCCTTGCTTCTGCTCTGTAGGCAGTAGCAAGATGAACAGAGAAATCTCAGCTCATATGTTTCGAGTTCTCTCTCTCTTATTCTCAGAGGAAAAAGCAGCCATTCCACTTTGAGACTTGTACTGCTGGGACCTTGGGGTCCAATGGCTGAGTGGAAAATTGGAAGACATGTTAACTCCAGAATTCTGTCTTCTTTGCCATGAGGATCACCCCAGGAAATATACTGCCCATTCACAGATTATTAATGAAGTTATTTAAGTTGCACTTGTTTGCAGGTCATGACTCAACCACTAATTTTTGGAGTGCTTTGAGCAGCAAGGTCACAAGTGCACCAATCTTGCAGACTGTCGTAATGCAGCATTGCTCTGTATTGCAGTGGGCTGGGCGTAGGCCTACAGAAAGCCTCTCTGTCTCTTCTTTTGCTGCCATTGTCCTGCAGTCAGCAGCATTTTGTCTCAATAAATATTTTACATCTTCTCACTGAAAACTTTATTTCATAACATAGGCCTTCATTTTACATGTGCTTATGACTCTTCTTTATGGTTATTTCATGGGAAATCCAGCATTCTTTCAGTCATAAACCTTTTTTTAGACATAGTATTCACTTGGTGTGGGGGGTCAGGCACTGGAAGCAATAAAAGATATCAGCTAAGTTTCTCAGAGCCGGACCACAATTAGAAAGAGTTCAATAGCTGAAGGTATTTGCTTGGACAATCCAGTTTGAATTCCTTGCTCACTGCTTCAGTTCGATCGGGGTTATCAATTAATGTCTTGAGCAAAACCCTGAGCCACTTGGCTTTTGATTACTCAACAGCTGTGTATCTCGCTTCCTAATTCCCTCAGGTCCTCTGAAATCATTCTTTGTGTTTCATTTTCACAGAACTGTGTTGAGAAGCTATATAATTTTTCTTTGTCAAGTGAAAACATTTGAAATAGTTTAGAAATAAGAAATGATATTTTTATATTAATGCCAACATATTGTGCTCTATGTACTTACACATGAAATTATGTAAGTGCAGAGCAGAGAATCTTTATGCCATGTTCTCAATCCAAGCGTGTCTGTGACAGTGGCCAGCACTGGTTAGACATGGCTTATTTTCGGAGGAAGATGGAAGGAATGTCTAACTGCCATTGCCATTTATTGACTAGGTCACCATAGAGGGTTACACAGGCTGATAATATTGCAAATGTGAATTTAGTGGATCTGAGAGATTTATCACTTTTCTATCACAGCCTGATGTAATGCATGTCCTTAGAGGCTGTAGCAGTCTCCTCGATGACAATGTTTTGCCTTAGTGATACGATAGAGTATGAAAGCCTACATCCTAGCTTTAGGGAAATGCAGAAAATTCAGTTTATTCTACCGTTTAAACACTGGATTGATATGAAGATATTGTAGAGCCACAATTGAATTATGACTTTGTTTCTTCTTACTTTCACTTAGATTCTGCTGCTGTTCACAATATCTGTAGTTATGCTGCCCAGTTTTATGGGACTCACTTGTACATTGCCAGCAGCATTAGCCTAGTTAAGCACTATGTATAGTCAAGGTCATCTTTGCTAACATGCTCCAGAAGTACTGGATTGCTAAAAGTCTGGCAGAGGTAGAAAAGATATTTAAGCAAATTAAAGCAGTAAGTTTCTTTCTCACCAGACCAGAATGGCAGGGCACACTTAACAGCATGGGGATGATGAGTCGGGTAAAAGGACTTAAGTAGAGAAGTGTAGACAAAGAAAATAGGGCTGGTCACTGTTCTGAACTTGTTAGTTATGAAACATCTCTGAATGGAAAGAACCTATTTCTGGGTGGCAGACTAGACTGCAGGATTGTTAAAAGTTTCCAGAGCCCTTGACATAATCATTCGTTTTGTTGTCCTTCTATCTATGTCAAGTTTTTACCCAACTGACAGAGGCCTGTTTGACGTTTTAGTCTTTTGCAACAATCAACGTAAATAGACAAAGAATTATCACTTCCTAGGTTCCTCATGCTGGAACAAAAACCTGCCCTGCTACATACTGTGACTTTGATCAAACCATGATCAAATGCTCAGGAAGAAACCATGCCTTGCATCACAACAAGGTGGTTTAACAAGTGCTGAGGAGCTGGGATGCTCAGCTGAGTAAACAAGACAACTGACTCCAGAGGGAGTTGTTCCTGAACCCTGCTGCTCTGCTGGAATTCAACAGGGAATGAGTTTCTGAGTCATGGGGCTGAGTTTCTAGCCAGATAGCAATGGTAGAAGCACCTCTGCTATTCCCTGCTCTGCAGCGTGACATGGTCTGATTGTTCTGCAGGGGCACAATATAAATATGTTGCGTTTTTTAACTTGAAAATGTTGACATGCAAGAGAACAGCCCTGAATCAAAAGGGTGTTCAAAGATCTTTTCTTATTTAATACAGAAGCAGATTCCCTGTCTAAGGAATACCACCAACGGAGTTTCCTTTCCCCTTCAAGGACAGCATCAGCAAAAGCTGATATTATCAGGGAGGGATCCAGAGAGGCTGAGGAGGGTTCTTCTGTGGCCATTGCTGAACCTCATTCCCACACTCAGTTAAGAGTTTATCTAGACCTGAAATGGGACAGCGCAGCAAAAGAAGAAAATGGACAGGAAAGCACAACTTTTCAAACACCACAAAAATTCGCGCCAGCTTATACTCAATTTGTAATGAAGGAACCCATTTCAGAACTGACCCACCAGCCAGCGGCTGACATGGAGAGTGATGTGGATTTCCACAAACAACCTGAAGTGTTTATACATGCGTTAGCAGATAATGAATTTGCCCGTGGTACTGCAGAATCACTCTTTTCCCAAAGTTCTTCTCCATTTACTGTCTTGGACTCCAAGGGAGATGTAAAAGAACGAGATACTGAAGAAGTAAGCTTAAGATCAAGTTCTGAAAGTGATGGGGCAGACAGTAGGGCTGCCTGGTGTATTAGTCACAGGACTTATGACACTGGCAACAGACATGAGTTTGAAAGATTCAAGAAGTTCATTAAAGGAACGCTTGGAGAGAGGTACTGGTGGCTCTGGATGGATATTGAAAGACTAAAGGCTCTTAAGGACACTACAAGGCAGCAAAGGTACTTCCCATTATTTAACAGTTATTCCCATTATTTTAATACTTCTAACCTAGCTAGATCAATGCAGGTTTTGAGATTTCAGAATAAATGGTAGTGTTTGAACAGAACAGACAGAATTAAAGTAATCATGAGTGTCCTGACAAGGTAAGTCAGGAATGACTGATGAAGCTGATAAAACTCTTTTTGCCAAGTCACATTTGCAAAGCTTACATGAAATCAGAATTGCCTTAATATTAAGGCTTTGTTAGAAAGAGATTTGGAAAACAGATGGCAACAGTAATTAAAAAAAGAATAAAAGAACTTGAATTCACAAGTAGGACATTCAGTATGGCAAACTGCTTTAGTGAAAGGCTCTGCTGGATTCAGATTGTCTGTTCTAAGGCACATTACGTTTTATCTTATACACAACCTGTCTCTAATTTGTGGAAAAATTGTTTTGGCTTCTGTCACTTGCAATTAAAAACATGTTGCATGACAGCAGTTTAACCAGTAGGATGAACTGTACTTAGTTCTGTATAGCATCTGATACATGTTTATGTGACTATTTTTGTTGACTCAAGGCAACTCAGTAAGATGAAAAAACTCTATCTGCTGAGCAATGGCGACTATTTCCTCAGTTCAGAAGTGTTACTCAGACTTGATCTACTGCATGGAGATCAGTGGAATATAAGGCATTTAAGACGGATCCAGCCTGAAGTAGTGAAACCTCTACTTCTTTACTGGTATGAAAAAATGAACATGAACTAAGATTCTATTGTTTAACAAATTTCCCTTTTCTTTGATAAGCCTGTTAGGTTTATTTCATCTCACTTATCCCATTGCAATTATGGGAAGCAGTGTCATCATAAATACTAGCAGATGTTGCCTCTGAATTTTTAGTTGACCGTAAACTACACTGGCATCTGCTGAGAAGTCAGGTAGATCTGCCTTACTGAGCCCTTGTTATTTTACTGCCAGAGCATCTGAGCTACTTTGTATATAGCTGCTTTGGATACCATTCAACTAAACTTCAGGCTTCAGGGTACAGAAATCCCTTCTGACATAGAAGGTTAATTCTGTCCTAACCTATTCCCGATATTGCCCTTCTCAAGTTTCTGAGGATGCTCTGTGTATACATCTGTGTGGAATTTGACCCTGAGACTTTACTGTTCAATGTCTATCATGCAAAATGCCTTTTACATATTGACAGATTAAGCAAGGATAGAAATTCTAACCTGTTTCCAAAACACAAGCTAAATTTTTGAAGGTTTCTCCTCCCCAAGGGGGATCAACAAATTGCAGGTATTAAAAAATACCTGTAATTGTGAACTTTGCTGTGGAACCTCATGAGAGTTGTGGTGCATGTCCTGTGACCTACAATCCTTTTCTATTCTTTGCTGTAGGATGGATGGACCATATCCTACTGCAAACTCATACAAAGGCAACTATGTAACGGTGCAGAATTTGCAACCTAAGTTTATTTATGTGTCTCATGGGAAAAAAGAAAAAAGCCAAATAGCCCAATACTTCATATTCTGGGAAAGTTCTACTTATTAGCTTTTTTTTTTCCCTAGGGGTCCCAGATTTTGTGTGACTCATTCAACAGCAATAGAAACTGCCAGTGCAAAACTGAAGCTCTGGCACACATGCCAAGAGAGACCAAGGGTGGACATTGATCCTTTTCCACAAATGGTATCATTGCTACCATTGACACCTAAGTCTTGCAAGCCCAGGATACCACCTTCCCTTCCTCAGGTAGGTAGGATCACAACATTGAAAAACAAAGCCTTGTCCCATAAAAAATAATGATAAAACTTGAATTCAGTGGAATATGAATATGGTACTTAGTTGTTAGGAAGTCAAGATTTAGTCAGTCAAGCCGGTCTGTTGCAGATGGTTATGTATAAAAATTAAAAAAAAAATACTATACTTTATGCAACAAGTTGCTACAAATTGAGTCAAATTATCTTCTCAGTTACATCCTGGCTATTTCATAAGTCTTTGGGATAGACATTTTAGCTCAAATTTCTCAGAACTGCAAAATTAAGGATCTAGCAGTGTTGATTCTGCCCTTCAACTAGCCTTTTCTTAATCCAGAGTAATTCTTACAACTTCATTGCAGTTACCCTGAATCTACCTGTCATGTTTGTAAAAAGGGCAGAGTTCTGTTCATTTTCAATTAGCTACACATGGTTTTTGCTGTGTGGAGGGCCATGAGCCACACAACACAGACCTTTTCACAGCTTGTAGCTTGCCAATCAGTTTTGACTCTTTTCTTTCTTGAAAGCCTGAATTTGAGGGGTAACTGCAATGAAAGCTGTAGGTTTTCAGCAACACAGTGTTAAGCTTCAGGACAGAAGGTACTTAGGGAATGTGAATCAAGACTGTGGTTCCAGTATCAAGAACTGGATGGTCTATGCCACAGATCTGTTCAGACACACCTCTGGTTACTTTGAGTTGGATAGTTTCAGAGTACAATTATATTTTTAAAAAAGCTAATTCATGGAGATAAGGGAGGAAAAACAGTGGGACAGATTTCCTGTTCAGAAGCAGCTGAGTTCAGGAGCCAGATTCCTGCTGATCACAGCAGGAATGGGAACCAGAAGCAGCTGCCTCTTATAGAGACCCATTCTGGCTTCACAAGGTGTGCTAATGGCCCAGGACTAGCTGTACCACAGGCAGACAGGATTGTAACTCTGCAGGTTTTCCAGCCCTATGGAGTTCAGCACTTGAAGAAACCTATGACCTGGCACCCATGAACCTCACAGCTGATGGACCATTTCTTGCTGTTTTTTTTCTTTCTTTTTTTTTTTCCTGTGAGAAATGTGTACTTTTGAATCTTCCAGTTTCACTGTGCATGCAAGAGCTTAGAAAGAGCAGCAACTCTGAATTTCTGAGGGCACTCTGAATGCAACTGGTGTCCCCAAAAAGTCATAGCATGATTTTGTTCAAAATAAGTCAGTGATGGTGTGGCGGAATGCCCAATTCTCTCCTAGTCTGAGTGATTGTATCTGTCTTACAGTGAGCTACTTATGGTAATCTTAGTAAAGATTCACAGAATATGTTCACATCCTCTTCACCTGACATCCTCTGTAATTTTGTACAAAGTGCATGTAACATTTCTACCTGTTAAAAATGTAATTTTTAAGCTATAGAGGTTATAAAGGTGTGCTGAAAAATCTTGCAAGATATTCAGAGAAGCTTTTTGCAATTTGCTGGTTTACGTATTGTGATTGACAAGGAAAAACAGTCCTTGAAAACCCTTAAATGTTTTTGAGTAGTTAATAAGAACATGTTAAGAAATCACAAAGGTGGAAAAATAATCAGAATTGCCTTATATTTCTGTTATGTCTTTTAGAAAAGTAGAACAAGCTTACCAACAACTTCATTAAAACTAGATACGCCAAATTCCTCTTTCAAGAGATCATCAAGATTATCACCTACCCTGTCACCAAGTCAGAGCCCCCAAAGGGATGACATTTCTAGCAGTAGAAAGTGGTAAGTACCAAAGTCCCTTATACATCTTTTTGCACACCAGTATACCTCAAATGTTTATGAAAAGCTTTTAGATCCTACTGTTTTCATGAATACTTTTCTTTAATATAATCATCTGCTTAGTGAAGCATAGTTATGGTACAGGTTGTGTGCATGGAGAATTCATCCCTGCCTGATTAGTTTCTCATTTGTTTGTGCCACAACACAAAAGGGTTTATTCCTCCAAAAGAAGGTGTTTTACCTTCTCTTGTATAATTGTTGCTTATTATCTACATACATTTCTATTCTTTTAACCTGTCTCAAGCACTTGCCCTCAAAGATATGCTGTGTCAGTGATTTCCACAGGGCCATATGAAAAAGTATTCCTCTACATTTTTTGCATTTATTATAAATTTGAACTCCATGTACTTTTTCCTCTACTATTCGCTGTCATTCTACTACTCTCATGCCCCTTCTCAGCTGTTTATTTTATAAGCAGTCCTAGTTTTTTCTTAAATAGGAATTGAAAATTTTGTTTGTTTGTGGATCTAGGCCAAAGTCAGTGAGAAGAGATGTGATTTATGGCTTAGCTTTGGATGACACCAAAGACTCAAAATACCAGGGTCACAGAAAGTACACCTATGCTGAGCTGCTCCCGGTAAGTAGTGCTTGAAAATTTTAGTTGTCTTGAATCATGGGTTAAAACATTTTATTCTGTAGTATTAAAGGGGAAGTAATCAACGATGGGGAGCGATTGGATTGATTATGTGAATGTCAATGCCATACGCAGAGGTACAATTAGAATGTCAGTATTTTCTGTGTGGTATCTGTCACCTATTTGATAGGAAATCATGGCACATACAGAGGTTTGTTTTCACTACAAAGTGTTGATATTCTCCATGGTGACTGTGTGTTCAGTAGGCTATTATGGAAAACTCATTGAATAAATGCTTCAGTGGAATCGTTGCCTAGGAAAGTATACCAGACTTACAGTGAAAACTGAATCTGCCCTAGAAAGTCATTAAAATAGTAACATTCACAAGAGGAAAATGCTTCGCTTATACAATTCCTCTTTATTGCTTGTGTACTTCATTCTTTTCTTTGTTGAATTATTGCCTGCTAAGCAGACCCTCAATCCAGCAAACCTCAGGAGGGACAGGCTGCACAGAAGAGCCTTTTCTCAATAACGGTTAAAATGCTGACAAATTGAACGCGTGAGATGTCAAGATTTGGCAATTTAAAATACATCCGAAACTTTTCATGTTTGTGGAATGGCCTCGAAACAGCCTGCTGTTTCACTGAGGTATTGATACCCATGGCCTCACAACTAAAAAACCCCAACATGTTATGAAAGCTGGGCCTGTTTACATATGCATGGAGTTTGCTGATCACTTGTTTGTTTGTCACATCAAAATCATACCTCATTTATTATTTCACTATGATCATTTTATGTTGTTAATTTTGACAGAAAAAAAAGGCTAGTCTTTGCAATTAGGGGGCATTTGCAGTTAGAAACTTATATTAAGGAAATGTTCACACCATGAACTATTAGTTTTTATACACCTTTATCATGCAGAGTTTCCCTCTGGCTGAGGGAGGAAAATACTATCCATCTACACTTACAGGGCTAGTCAGGACCCCACAACTTGCCATCACAAATATGATACAAAGGGGAATGTGGGGATCCATAGTTTAACTTCATACCGAGGAGTGGAATCTTCCTGCTCTGCTTCAGAAGTCTGGTTTTCTCCTCCCTTTCTCCATCCCTGTTATTGTTTGGAAAGAATCTGGTTGTCACCCACCACACTCATTTGCTCCCACTTCTGCTACCAGAGACGGCAAGTCAGCAAAGTTTCTCTTTTGTGAACATCAGAAGCTAATTCACTAGTTTGTACTCTCCTCTGGTTTCTTGGTGAGCATTGTCAAAATGGATGTATTCTTCCCCAAACGCTCCAGGGGCTAGCCACAGTAAAGGGCATGGGCTTCCTCTCCCCTAAAATGCTCATGATTTTGATGCTGATGTCAGTGGTGTAACCCCAGGAGACATATCTTTTGTTCCACGACAGTTAATTGTTTTGAGGCTTGACCAAATACCCACCTGTTAACTTCAGTTGGTTCAAAACACAGTAGCCTGAGTTGAGACAACTTTTGACAGCTAAGTGATATGATTTAGTATCATTGGAATTCCCTGGTTTCGGAGCTAAGGAGTTAATGACAGAATTAAGGCCTGGTTTGTTTTCCTGTTTCAAGTATTGAGGAACCACCTAAGGGAGGCTATGGTCATTTTGCTACTCTGCATGCCTTCAGTCATCAGACTTATTCCACTGGATGTGAACATTTAGTGGGAAAATGGTATGGAGAGCTATGATCAATTGCATATGTAGTAGAAAATGGAGTGTCGTTTCTTGGGATGAAGACACCAATTGAACACCCTCCATTGCAATGTACTGACATTTGAAAATAATGAAAGCCTGTTATTCCTTGCTGTATAACTATATTTTATTTCTCAGGGGAAAAGTGCTGCCGGCAGAGTTGTCTTAGGGGGATCAAGAATGGAAAGCATGCTGCAGTCTCTTTATTTGGAGAACAGAGCAGGCTACTACTTCACACACTTTTGTGAGAAGTCAGGGAATAAGGTATGAGCATTTTCCTACCCTGTGATAATTTAGTCCACAATTGACTGAATGCCAAGTTATAGAGGGCAGCCAGACTGAAAAAAAAAATGGAGAAAGAAAGATTGATGACTGGATGAATTATTACTTGTGAGACTCCAATCCCTCAACAACAATAAACGGTTCATGTGTATATTCAAACTAATGACAGGTCTTTACCAAGCTGTCAGATCCTAACTGTCTCAAACCAATCAGAAATCTGATTGTACCATCAGGGATAAAAAAAGACTAATCGTTTTTAAAAACTAGCCTTTAACTTGGCAGAAAAAATGAGGTCCTAACCCACAAAAACATTTTTTAAAAAGATGGAAAATCCGCTATGCTATTACTCACGATAATCTGCCTCCTTCTCACTTGTTGGGTTAGTGATGTCCAAAATCTCCAATGTTTTAAAAACGTTCTTCTGCTTCCACGAAGCTTCTTGGATTTCTGAGAAACATAACACTATTTCTTGTCTGCAGTCAGCAGATCCATCATTCATTGCTGGGTGTAAATTGAGGATTGGTTGGAACAAGTTATGAATCTGAGTCAGTGTTTAGTGGCTTTGCAGAAAAATTGAGTCTTTAGGGGAGATTTGAATGCAATCAACATGGACATCTGTTTCACCGCTGGCACAACCCAGAATCCAGCAGCAGTAGCTAGAAATGCCTTTGGCTACCAGAAGGCAAGAGCCAATGTTTCCAAAGCTAAATACCTTCAGCTAAAAATGTTAAATGTGTATAGATAGAAATCTAAATAAAAGTAACTTATTTTTTTGTTGGAGATACGCACCCACCCACATGTCCTCTAGCCTTTGCAGGTGCCAGACTCCTTTGAAAATTATTTCCTTAAGGTTTTGTCTACAACTCTGGAGCCTATTTCACTCATATGCCAAGTCTGGCAGGCTACAGTTTGTGGAGCAAAATGCCCCTATCTTTTTGGAACACTTTCTTTATTCTCCAATGATGGGGATTTCAGGGTATTTTTAAGATCCAAACCCCGTAAGCACATGACTAAACCAGAAGACTTGGGGAAAGATCTAGACTCCTTCTTCTGAACGATCTTTTGATGTTTGTTTGAATTTATGAAACGAGGCCAATATTCTGTGCCTTAGAAATGCATGTAATAAAAATGTAATGATAGTCCCAGTAACATAAGTCAAGTACACAATATTTAATTGTTTTGGTTATTGCTGCAAAATGCTATTTCACCATGGCACAAATTCTACATGTCCATTATCAGCATTTCTTATTTAGTACTGGCTTTATGCCACTGAAATGTGGTTACTCTTCAAATGTTAACTACTATGTTAACAATTTTAATGGCCAATTATGCATGAAGAATACAATAAAAAAATACAGTATCACAGTGACGATGCCATTAAATATGTTGTCCTTCTGCCAGTATGCAACAGGAGATTAAATCCATCTTAAATTGAGCTTGATTTATGATGACTCCAAGGAGCTAAATAATTACTTGCATTGAAAAGTCAACCTTTTATAAATCTGTGATATTTGGGTAGCAATAACTTACAATATTTTTCATCTCTAGTTGTGGAAGAACAGTGTGTACTTTTGGTTTGACCTACAGGCTTATCATCAGCTTTTCTACCAAGAAACTCTTCATCCTTTTAAAATATGCAAGCAAGCTCAAGTAAGTTGTAAATAATGTGTTTTTCCTTCACAAATACATTTGTTCATTCCTCTCACAAACACATTTGTTCAGTGTAAAGACTGAAAAGAAGATAGAAAGTAGAAAAGTTTCCAAATCTTGACAACCCACACCAAAGTAAATCTGGGTTGTGGACAATAAAAGAAGCTTTTTGGATTGTTTCCATGGAATTTCTTTATTTAAATGTTAAACATGCATAGATTGATTTCTAGGCTCTGTTGCCTGTTCCCAGTTTTATCTATTATACTCTGTTTGCCTAATCTCCCCTTTGCTACTCTGTGTCATATTTGGAAACTGTCTGCTTAGTGTTAACATCAGAGATAATATTTTTTCTAAATCATCTAATTGTGCTCTACCTTTCCTTCTATCTCCTGTGTGGGTCAGAATTGCAGGTCTCAAAGTCCAGACCTCAGATAATGACCTTAGTCGTGAAAATGGATCTTTCAGTTGTCAGTCCTGTTTTTCTTTTACTGATTGTCAGGGCGTCATTATGCTCTTTTTGCAGTCGTCATTCCCCCATTTGATCTTTAGACCCTCATTTACTGTCAAGCAGAACTGATATTTCCTATAAATGAGCATTCTTAATTAAGCATGCACTTTAGGTCAGGGAATAAAACAAAAGTGAACCGGTTCATCACATGGGTGCTGATGGCTGTCACCAACTGCACAATATTCCTATACTGCCAGGGAAGGAGGCTACAGCAGTGTGATATAATTAGAAGAACTCCAAGCAAATTTTAAAATCACTTTGTGAAACTTCATTCTGTTTTTCCTCTGTAAAACCTTGTGTTGGAGTATATCCTATCTGCATATTTCAATATATGCTGTAATAGAGCTAAGCTACTTCACATGTCGTTGGAACAAATATCTATAGAGAGCAGTGGAGAATAATCTCTTTGTACGGCTTATGTTACCGAGCATCTGGACTTCCTTGAATTTGTCTTCTTTTCCTACTTTGAGGTTTTACTGGGGCAAATGACAGAATTTTGCGTATTTGTCCAGAATTCTCACCTGAATTGTATTATTTGCACAGAAACTCCAAGCAGAGGCCAAGGCACGGATTCCTCCCTCTTCTCTGTCACACACTGGCTAACTTGAACTGATACCCTATTTATTTGTTTCCCCCTCCAGCTCTACTTACAGGCTGAGGGCAACTGACTGTACCCCTCAAGCTGACTGTCTCCCGAATCTACCCAGGCCTGTGTGTGGCTAGGGACCCCGCTCACAACAGGCGTGCAAGTTAACCGTATCTAGACTGTATCTTTATTTTCCTATATGTTTTGTCACAGGCCAAGTCTTAGGTTATAGTCCATGGTGGTTTTCAATTTGGTTTCATTTCACACCAGTTTACACTTTCTGCAGCGGTTGCATGGCTGAAAATTATGGCCCAGGTCATTTTCTACTTTTCTTATCTTATTTCCACTGCTGGCCTGGTGGTGACAGCATAACATCGTACAATCAGTGTTACCAGGCAATTGCAGAGAGCTACATACACATAGCCATTCAAGTAAATACATCAAAACGAAATATGTGAAACTGTTCCATTAGCATAACTAACAGCTGAAATGTAACATAACAAATCAACACATGTGCTGCAACATTTGGTATCATTCTCAAGCTTGCCTTTTAAGGCTGCACAAAAATTATTCTTGTTTTCATTGGAACACGGTAAAGAGTCAAGCTGCATCCAATCTACAGGGTTTGCTTATGGAAGAGATGCCTTCCCAAATTCTGCGCTCACCTTTGGCACAATAAGATAGTCATTCCAAATACTCCTAAGAGAATGTGGATCAGATTTGCACAACACATCGTCATATATATTTTGCTATTTATTACAGAAAGAGACATCCAAAGTATTCTGTATGTGTTCTGCCTGCTTCCTGTTAGAAACAAGAGCAAACCTGGATTGCTGTCTATCTGCTACTCATTTTTTCATTTGCTAGGCATTTTTATCTCAGCTTTATGACAGAGTAAGAAAATGCATTCCAAGGTGTATATTCATTCATCCAGGGAAAGAAACTACAGTGAGAGTGAAGCCTGATGGATAAGAAAAACAATGAGTACCGGTAGTCATCCAGGAACATATATGGTTAGTCATTATAAACATACACACAGAAGTGTAAAATAAATTGAGAAAGAAAATCAATAAAGAAATATGTATTGTAGTTTTTGATTAAAAAATAGTTATTTAGAGTTAGAAAAGCTAATACAGGTACGGGAAATACAATATTTTAACACTAGAATCAATTTAGATAAAGGGAGTTATCATTACTGCGAACTTTTAGGGTCAGACACAAGATTTATGTGAGTGGAAAGTGATGATAGGGGTTAAGGCAGTTCAGCCTTTCCATTTAAGACCAGCCAGTGCACTGTATTCTTCCATCATATGATTCTGTCAAGCAGCTGCACAAGCCACTCATTTAGATCAGAACAGTATCCATGCCTTTGGGCAGCAATACAAAGCACTTGGACTTAAATCTTTTTCGTGTTTCTTGCTTCACTCTAGTCATTCTGACAGCGCCTATGAAGGCCTTCTCATCTGGGGATGAATTCACACCAAAACCCAAAGCCTTGAACAATCCCTGATTTGGAAAGTCATACATAAGGACAAAGTCTTAATCTGAATTTCCTAAGCACTTCCTATCTTCATATTTGTGCCATTATGAGTAATTTCAAAATGCAAACTCTGACCAAATTTCCAGATAGGGTTTTGGGTTCAATCTGTCACTTATTCTGATACATTTCCCTGCCTATGGCAGGGGGGTTGGAATTCGGTGATCTTCAAGGTCCCTTCCAACCTAAACCGTTCTATGATTCTATGATTTATAGGAAAATGTATAGCTGGCAGTTAGGAAAATTATTTGTGTTTTACAAAAAGAACAAAGCATTGAATAAATGAAGTATGATGTGCACTTCATGTCACATGCTTAAGATTTTTGCATGAATTTGATAACCGTTAAGTTCATTAAATGTAATTTTTTCCTGTTGATCCTTTAGGAGGTTTGCAAATACAACAGTTTCACTATTCCACTGCAATTCATAAAACCACAAGACCTCCATGACATGGGAGTCAAAAAAAGGCTATGAATATTCCTTTTTAATCGATACAATGTATTTTCACCTTATATCTTGCTGACTTCATTGCCCAGTGTTGAAAGCTGTGAACACAGACACTTTTACTCTGTTTTGGCATGTCTAGAACTCTCCGCAGTTGGTTTTCCTGCAGCCCTTGCATTCAAATCAGTGCAGATCTACAGATGTGTGTGAACCCTCAGCAAGGGACACATTTCTCCCCTCCCTGCAAGCGCATGCATTCACTTTGTCATTTCGTGATGCTATCTTTTCACTTGTTGAGTCAAATCACATAGCAATGGATTCTTACAAGAATTTAAGCAAACATCATCCCAAATCCTCAGACACTGTAAATCTGCATCCTTCAGAAGTGAAGAGGCCATCCTGACTACAACGCTGAGGGTCTGGTCCTTTGAGTTTGGAAAAGTGCACTGCTACAGATAGCTTAACCACCTCTAAATTTCTGCTTCACATGTATTACCAGCCCTAACTATTGTTTCTGGAAAAAAATGTCTGTCTTTACTATAATCCAGTTTTGCACGAGAAATTATACAGGACTGGGGGCAGTTCTGCAGGTAGAGCAGCTTGCAAAGGCAGTCCATAACATGGCAATATATTATGACAGTGTGAGCAGATTGTCAATAGTTTTTGGCCAAATCTTCCTTAGTGTGGCCAATTTCTGACTCTGTCGGCTGCTATTTTTTTGTCAGCTCTAAAGAGGAGTAGCAAATATACTCCAGTTAACCCATTTCATACAAAATCATGGGGGAAAGCAGAGTCCCAACCAAGAAACTTGAGGAGTGTTTGTTTTGATTTTGTTCTTAAAACTATGCTAAAAATGATCACCCATTTAAGGAACCAGGTTAAATGCGTGTTAAAATATCGAGGACATATTTTGGTCACTTTTCAGCAATTTACAGATCCCTTGTGTGGCTTTATGAGTCACAGCAGGTGGAGCAGTGTAGCCCTAATGATGAATAAAATGGTTAACCCCTCTTTAAAAAGTCTATTTTTAAAGATACCACATCTTTATATCATTGGACTGGTCCCTTCTAATTTGGCTACTTTATATGTTAAATGTTTTGGATCAGACTAGAACATGATGTAACTGAAACTTTACTAGTATTAGGGTTCTTCAAAATAACTTCCAACTTCTGAAATCACTATGAATCTAATTAATGCCACCTCTGTTAAATTTAAATTTATTTGGGGATTTGCTGAGAAGGGCATAATTTCAGAAAAATGTGGTCTTGTTCTTCAGCTAGGACTCTGTCTGTGGATGTCCTCATTCTTTGACCGTACCCTTACACTTGGGGGTCTTTACTGCACTGATAACGTGGGCTGCAATAGCCACAAACCGTCTTTGTTTTCAGTGATTAGATCTATGTAGAAAATGGGTGGAATCCTGCAAAGAGAGTAAATATAGTAATCATAACAAGTTCTAACTGGGGGATTGATGTCACCCATCGTAGCCCTGTATTCCTCAGTGACCTGGTATCAGGAGAGTCTAAAAGGTCTGTTTCAAATTGTTAAGGTCCAAAATAATGGGGGTGTAGTCTGGTACTCTTGCTGTTTTAAAGAAAGAATCTAATAAATCAGAATTTAATTTAAAACAAACAGAAACATAATTATTTAATGTACACAAACACTCTCCCACTGTGCTTGAAATCTAAACACAACAGTGTTTTATTACTGATTGAACACAGAGTAAATGTATTATTATCTTTTTTTCTACTGCTTTGTACATCTGCTATTTACAGCTGGATTTCAGCAACATAAGGAAAACGAGAATTATCAGAAACCTGCATTCTTCATTGTCAAAATTGTGTGATAATTAATAGCAAAGATGGGCTCCCCCATGCCATCCTAGAGAGGAATTCTGATTTATGCTCCTAATCTGATACCCTTACCATATGCTTGAAAATTAGTTAGACTTTGACAATATGAAGAAGAGAAAACATTTATAAATACATGAAATTTATTACAGCCGCATCTTTTTTCACTTGATCTAGCTAAAGTCAGAATCATGATGTATTAGAAAGATATTCTGGAATATCTTCTTCCAAGATATTCCTGGAAGAAAGTGTTTTTCTCTGAGTTTTCAACGTCCTTTTTCATGGCAATTTATGAAACATTTAAAAACCCAAGAATTTGACTTACGGGACTACTTGGAAAAAAAAATCCTTTGAAATAAATAAAAAAAATTACTCTATGCTTCAAGAATGAGCTGCTAGGGAGAAGGAAACATTCTCCAGGTTCAGCTTTCTTCTGTTTGTAAATGTTGAATGGCAAACTCCGTGCTTCATAAAAAAGCATATTGTAATCCTTGCTTTGGTAACGATTGAGACCTCAGTTGTGCGGTGATAGCTCCTTTTCTGGATCCTGTACCATGATGGAGTCTCACCAATGTCAAAGAACTGTGCAAAAGAATCTCCACACAGAATGAAATCTTGTAATTTTTCATTAATTTTAACCTTAAAATTACAAATTCTCTTTATTCAGAAGAAGTAAGACTCGTTCCCAAGTTGGCCCAGCACATACTCTGCAAAGCAACAATGCAACTTCATGAAGAGTGCAGTTGCTGTAATGGTTGTGGTTATCTGAATCTAACTAAGAATTAGCCAAATATCTCCAAGCAGAAACAACATTAAGCATTATTTTATGATCTAACCATTTTAACAAGTAGGAGTAAAAATGGCAGGGAGGTCAGTTATGCCAATAACTGAATTTTGGACAAAATAGTCATTTTGGTAAAAAAAAAAGCAGGTGTAATTAGATATATGTTCAGAATATACAGCAGGGCAGTGGGGGGCAAATATGCATTAATTCTCTCCTTCAACAGACTGTGACCATTGGAATGGACGATGGCTAAGAAACAGTTTTTCTTCTGTTTTATTTTAGTTCCTTTACGCAACTTACATTGCCCCATCTGCCAGTATGGACATTGGACTTCATCAGAGTAAGAAAAACATTATTTATCAGAAAATTGACCCAGCTTTTGAGGATCTTTTTGACCCAGCTGAAGAATACATCCTCACTGTTCTGCTAGAACCGTGGATGAAGATGGTGGAAGCAGACAAACACACTTATGGAAAGGTAACTGATCTGGATGACACTGTGAAAAATTCTTATGTCAGGGAAGAAAATCACAAGAGCCTTTGTATGCAACCAATTTTACGTTTGTAGTCAGTAAGTGAGAAGTATTATGGGATGTTTTGTTCACCCACTCCTTTCTACGCTGATGACGTGGAGCAGGCTGAGCTTCCTGTGGAGAGCGGACTTCCCGTCCCAAAGGAAGGTTAAGGCTTCATAGACCCCTTGGTCTGCAAGTTAGGGAAGAATGCATCCCGCTACAGCAAAATTTCTCTTTGCACTCAGGAAGTGTTACGTTTCTGCAATCTTACCATTATCAAAAGTAATTTTCTTATGATGGATTGCCCACAAGGCTTCTATGTTTTTAATGATAAGCACAAAATAAGCTGTGTTTCTAGTGTCAGTACAGTGATGCTAGGTCCACATTAATTACATCAAGTATTTCTTGGTGTTTAGAATTCAAGTGTAGCTACTGATTAGCGTAAGAGGGAATGTGATATGGTGATCCACTTATATTTGCCCCAAACACTTTTTAGATAGCCGCCCTGCTGTGTAAGGGCTAATTGTGCCCTGCAGGCTTCCTGAAGTAGGTGGCTCAGTGATGTATTCAGTTCTAATCCCAGAAAGCCTCTGAAGACTTGAACTGAGCAGGCTCATGCAGGTCAGAGATGGCTGCAATCCTGACTCTGCTTTTGACAAATAAGAACAAGAAATGGAGCAGGCAGTGGCGGATGCTGTGGCTCTCTGCTCTTTGTAAACTTACCCACAAGTTGCCAGCTATAGGTCAGACTTCTAATTCCAAGTCTTTAATACCTCCCTCTTGGATATGGAAGGAGAAACTGACAATAAGGAATCAGGAGTTGGAGGGCAGAAAGTTAGTTCTTGTTTCTGTTTTTCTCCTCTATGACCTTAGATGAAGCATCTCAATTTTTACAGGAAATATCATCACTTACTGCTGATAATTCTGTCAGCATGTAATGAGAACATGCATGCGTCGTGCCCCCCAAAACATTTGTAAATCCTTTTGCAGAAGTTTTGTAATACAGTGTATTTTTGTTACTATATCATGCATGCATGTATGAACAACTAGGAGAACAGATAGCTAAAATCAAAGTTGAGAATGATCTTCTAAGCCCATTTGGTGGTGGCCAGTATTAAACACTTAAGAATAGAGTAAAAGAACAGAAAAAAACCCATACAGCAGTATTTCCAGCTTCAGCACTTCGCAACTGAGGAGGTTCATGAAGCAGAGGTCTTATCCACACTTTTGTGTTTAATAGTCTTTGATGAGGGTTTTTTTTTCCCCATGGGTTTATGTAAGTGTGTCTTGAGTCATTTTATATCTTCAAGCTCACTGTAGTAGTGGGTTCCATGGTTTAATCATGCAATAGGAGAAAAAAACGCTTATCTTGGTTTGTTTGCAAACCCCTCCCTGATAATTTCACCTGGTGCCCTAGTTCTGTATGTCATGAGGAACAGTGAACAATTGTTATCATGTCATATTCTCCATGTTGTTATGCTTTTACATGTTTCTGTTGTATCCCACTTCAATTCCATCTCTTTGAAACTCAAGAATCCTAGACTATTTGACCTCTCCTTTTACAAAAGGCATTCCATACCTTTGTTACGCTTATCACCCCCATCTGTATCTGTTGTTTTATATTTTTTGACAAGATGCAAGCAGTACTCAAGATCTGGATGCACTAAGGATTATCCAGTGGCAGAATCATGTTTTCTGTTTTGCTCTTTGCTCCTTTCCTAATTGTTCCTATGATTCTAATTGCCTTTTGACTCCTGGTGAACTTTGAGTGGATGTGCAAAATGTAAGCTAATAGCCATCTGCAATGATTCCAAGATCTCTTTACTAAGTAATAACAACTAATGGAAAGCCCTAATTTGGAGCTCACTGGAATGACTTAATGTTTATTGTCGTTGAATTCAGCTGCCCTTTTATCATGCAGACGATAAAGCGTCCTGAAATCCTGCAGCTCTTCACAGTCAATTTAATTTTTTGCTCTGTGGAATCATTTTGCAAAAACTTTGTTGTCTCCTCACACACCTCCTTTTCCAGATAATTTCTGAATGTTTAAAAAAACAACCTCAGCGCAGATCCCTGTGAGACTCCAATAGGAACCCCACCCCATAATGAAAGTTATTTATTTCTTTATTTCTTATTTTCTACCTTCTAATTAATTCACAAGGGGACCTTCCCTCTTATCCTGTGATAACTTAATTTCCTTAGGAAACTTTGAAAGTTTGAACACTTAAAAGAACTTACTAAAATGAAATATACTAATCCAAACACATCTGCAAAATATTCTCTTCGCTTTTCAGCATCTTTTCTAAGCTTTCAGATAAACTATTTTTTTCTAAGCTATTTTTTATAAGCTGTTTCAGCTATAATTGTTTATGACCTGCAGAACACCATGTAATGGATTGATGCTTTCATTAACCTGAAATTTTATTTACTTTCTGTCAGACTAGTTTTACAGTCTTTTGTAAATGTATATTTTCCATGTGTATTATCAATAGTAGTTGTCTAGTATCTATAGCTAGTCCTCACTGAGTCAAGTCATTGACTCAGCCGAGTACTATACATCATTTTTCTATAAAAAAAGACTCTGCTTTTGAGCACTCTCTGAATACAGTGTTTTCATTGCTTCTAGTGATGGAAGAATTCCTCCAAAGTAAGAACTGAAAATACAGTTTAGCTTTAAGTTAATGCGTGTGTCAGTTTATACCTCCTTGAGTTAACTGAGGGATAATCTATTGCCCTTTCAGTTTAGACGACGCTTTTCTTTGCAAGTGTAGTTACGTGCAGACTTCTTAGTGCCCTAATAACACAAACATCTTAATCAGAGCACGAAAAACCAGAACTAAATCCTTTTGAGTGCACAATACATGCATTTGTGAAAAGTTATAATACACAGACATAAACCGACCTGTTCTAGGAGGCACTAGAGTCTCTTTGTACTAGGCGCAGGCTGATGCTTAGGCACACTCCTTCCCAGCACAAAGACAAGGTCTGCTTTGTATTTTGTACAGTCCCTGGCTCTACTCTTCCCCTTTGTTCTACCATACAGCAGGATATATTTGGCCCATAATGAAACAAGATATTTTATCAAGAATTAGGTGAGTCCAAAATTGTTTATTTGGGACATGGTCAGTATATATCTACATTTTTTTCTTTAAACGAAACATGAGAACAGGAGAATTCCTTTTTATTGTTTACTCTCATCCTGCCTCTATCTGCTTTCTGTTTAAACTTTATGAAAAATGTTCTGAATTATTTTCCTATTTACTTTTAAACTACATCTACTTTTAAAGGAAAGAATACCCAAAAGCACTTTATAACAGTGGAATAGAGTTACACTGAGCCTGAAGGCATTCAGATAACACGGTGATTAGTGTGGTATTCACAGTTAGACAAAAGCTTAATGAATATCAATCTAAAAACTCTCTTCTCTCTCTTGCACATAAACTCTTGTACAATAAGACCACAGCTTTCTAATCTTTGTAATGGGCGTGCTAATCAGTATAACGCATTGGCTCAATTTTGCTAAATATCCTAAACCCTGTGTTTGAACGGTTTAGTCAGCCAAGAAGGTCACCAAACTATTCCTTATGCAGTTACCGATTTTTTGCACATAACAGGGAGAACTGCTCTAGTTATATACACTAGGCTTCCAATTAAGTTTAAAAATGCCAAATACTTCTTGAATTCTAATCGTGCACAGTTTATTCTTTTAAGGCATTACCTGGTATAAAACTAAGGAAGGGAACAAGTCCGAAAGTTTTCACCTTCATTGTTCATAGGATCTTTCTTGTCTTAAATTTCCATATCCGGAAATCTGTGGCACTCTATCTTTTTGACATTTTCCACTGAGAGTCATAGTTTTAAGACCTGTTTTTCGGCTTCTCAGTGGCATTTTGACACACAATTTGCAGGTAAGTCTGACACAATATACACAATATAATTTAGCAATTTTTTTAAATACAAAGTTCTTTTCTTAAAGATACAGTTAGGTTATATAGTGGTGTTCTGTAGAAATCTATATGTGATCCTACACAGATCTGAAAATTTTGTTCTGCCAGAGCTTTTAACTGAATTGTTTGTCACAAGGATGTGTCTTCCAGTGTCTTCTAAACATCAGTCTCATTACTGGCAAATGTATTCTTTTTTCTCTTTCTATCCACTGTCACTGGCAAGGTGCCCGTCCAGTTCTCCATCTTTCTATAATGTGTACTGTAGGGATGACATAAGATATTATTTTTATTAGGTGGAGTTGGTGGAAGAAACTCGACAGCTGGACTCCGTGTACTTTAGAAAGCTCCAGGCTTTGCATCAAGAGAGTGGTTCCAAGAAGGATGAGGTAAGACAAGTACCTACTAACAAAAACAAACTCTTTTTCTATCAGAGAGGGTTAACACTTTGAGTATCAGCAATGAAAGACCGACTACACCCCAGTTTGGAGAACCAAGTGGTCCGATTTCTACGATTCATTTTGGGGAATGATTGACAGCCATTGTGTTAATTACAAATACAGGTATTCTGTCAGTTACATCAACATCAGACCACTGTATGATTGGAGTCAATGAGATAGTTTCCACTAAAGTCTGTGGAATGTATTTTGGGCCCTTTATCTTGAGCAAATACCTCAATTTCAAGTAAATTACAGGTTTATTTGATTATGGAACCTGCACACACTGGTATGTTTAAAGCAAACATAAAACTAAAGGTGATTAAGAGCTGGAGCCTTAACTCAGTTTATTTTCTTAGCAATCCAAAAGAGACAGAAGTTATCTAATGCAAGTATTATTAGACTGAGCAAAATATAGACATGAAAAAAGCAGTTATGTAAGTGAAGTAATTTCTTCCCTCAGAGTACTGTTGCTGACACTGGTCTGCCATCCTGCTCTGATGTTCTCAAAGAAGATCAGCGCTTGTGTCAAGTTCCCAAAGAATTGGCAGGTCCTAATCTATCTGACCTGATCCACGACAAAGAGAAGTTAGAACAATTCTGCGCTTTTCTTAATGAGCATTCTGCTGGGTATGTTTTTTCGTTACTATTATTCTACCCATTTCTAAGTTCAGAAGAAATGTTTGGTGGGGATCATGGCTATCTCAGTGTTCACAGATTTTAGTCTTTTTTAAAAATGTGTTCGTATATTTATGAAATACACAGGCACACCATTCAGAAAACTTAATTTTCTTAACATTTTGGGAGTAAAAATTCTCCTGTTATAACATGTTTGTATTAGAGTTCTGCTTTCAGTTTCTGCTTTGATTAGTGGCAAACGCCTGAATAGAGCAATTAGCCTATAATGAGTAAAAATTTATCTTTTTTAGTACAGATTCAATTTAGTACATTTTAAAAATTAAAGCTGGATGTTATAAAAATGTACAGATCAAAGACAGCTATGTTATTCTCACAGTGTGAGAGCAACCACAGTTTTGTGTTTGCACTGATCTGAATAGAATTATCAGCTCATAGCAGATAAAGTTTACACAGGGTTTTTGAAAAAGTGAGCCTATTTGTTTAAAAATGAAGATCTAAACAGAAGTTCTAGCAGAAGTAAATGCGAGTTTGCCACCTTTTTTTTTNTAATCTGTATACTGTTTTAAGAAAAGGCAAATATGCTTTCAAGGTAACTGCTAGCAAGTACTTAAATTGTCACTTCCTTCCTTTAAACTGGGTTCCCATGAGCTGATGCTTTGCATATTGCTTATTGTTTCTAGTCAGGCACTGGTATCATTTTAGATTGGGTATTTGTCAGCTTTTTCAAAAGAGTCCAGAGATGGACACCTAGCACAGGATTTCTCTGGCCAAGACTCAATGTCATTACTTCTGCTTATCATCATAGGTTCCCTTTGTAGTCAGAGAGAGAAATACATACTTCTGCACACAATTCTAATTCTGAACGTAACATCTAAAACCAGTTCAGATGGATCATTCCTAAAGATGGCTATTTCTTCTCACTGACTATGAAAAGACTGTAGGTAATGAGTTCAGATGGAGATTCTTATGCTGTGGGTACCTATGGTCAAGTGACTTCTGAGTTAGCTGTCTAGAGCAACAGTGTCCAAACTTTTTTGATCGCACACCCCATCAGTAAAAATTTTTTTGAACATGCACCCTCAAGATATGGATAATTATTTTTTTATAAATTATATACATGTGCTACTGAAGTTCTAATATTTTCTTCCTGCCCCCAATGAATTGTCTCGCAACACTCCCTGGTGTGTGCACACCCCACTTTGGAGTTGACTGGTGTAGAGTTCCTCTCTAACTGGGGAAATGGTAGGAATCGCTAGAGAATAGGTCACTGGCTAGGATGGGATCCTGGATAGGTACGCTGAATTGCCTCTGGGATTTGCTGCCTCTTTGTTAATCACAGACAAGTCCCATCTTAAGTGACAGAGCCAGGCAGAAAATGTTTAATTTATGGAGAAATTTTCTTTTGTAAAAATTCATAATGAAGAAAAACATTTGAAGAAGTTTCACAAAACAGTGTTTTAGAGCTGGGTCCAGACCTAGTAACTCTGAAGTCCAGCTGGCATACTACAGTAAAGATGTTTAATGGTACTATAAGCTGAAGGGATCCTAGAACTAATGCAGTCTGGAAAATGTCAGAAAAAAATAACAAATATGTCATTTGTCTCTTCATCAAAATGTATGGTTCTGTTATTGCCCAATTGTAAGTGATCCAAGTTTCAGGAAGGACAGGCTGCTGAGTACCTGGGCACAAATTCTGGTAAGAAACTAAATAAAGTTCCATCAATTAATATTTTTTTAAATATATAGGATATTTTCACAAAATTGCAGGACAATTTGTGTTATTTTGGGTTAGTGGGTTACCGTTTGTTAGTCTTGCCAGACTGACTATGCACATGCTCCCGATCTACTGAAATGAAAAAGTAGAATATGCTACGATAAGCCACCACTGTAAATGGTTTAACCTAACGCACTTTAAGATTATATATTTTGCTTTTTAAATAAGATGGACATATTTGATCAGTTGTCATAGGCAGATGCCAAGGAGTAACTCTATAAACCACAGTAACTTGGATCGCTTGCATTTCGGTGAACTTATTCATGTTGTGATGAACTAGCAAATGAAAGAATTTCAGTCTCAATAGAACTTAGGTCTATAAGAGTCTCAAAAGATTTTTGAAAAGGGGACATCTGTTCTTAAATCAGTTGGACGCTTTTGAAAGTTTTACTCATAGATTAATTCTTTGAAAAAGCCAATTATTAACTGAATGGAAAAGTGAAACAGATTTGTCTGAATTTAATGTTTCACATTTCCTGCTGCAAATACAGTGAATGCCCTCATTAAAATGTTCACAAAACTTCAGCTAATAAGATACTATCAGAAAGCAGTCATATAAATTAAACTGAAATTGTACATATGTCACTTATTCTGTCCTCTGTTTAAGGAATAAAACCAATATATCTTCCACTAAAGAAAGCTTAAATTTATAGTATACACTCAAATGTTTATGAACAATATATAGATCAAGAATTGCATATGGAGATTATTTGTCACTTACTATGAATAATGAAATAAGTAGTAGAATCGGTAATTTATGAAAAAGCAGGCCACAAAAAGCCCTAGAAACAAAATTTATCATAAATTGCTTTTGTCTGCTTGACTGCGGACTGACTTAAACTCTAGCACTTCACATGGGGTAGGAAGGGGGTGATTTCTGGGGCTGACGTTCCCAGCTGTCATCCCTGCTTCTTTCTCAGGCGACACAACGAGGAGGCAGAACAGGGGGTGTCGACTCATCTCTCTGTGGCTTACAGCCTCAGTACTGCTTCAAATTCTCATCTGTTTCATTTTTCATTCTCTCTGTGAGCTCTGCACTATGGCTCTGGTTCACAGTCCCTGCTGGATTTAGCAGCAGCACATTGAGAAGGTTACTCCTTTCAAGGGTACCCCAGAAGGGACCCTAAATGAGATCCTGAAGATGTGTGTTTGATCTGCTTGTTCAGCAAGTGCTATGGTACTTTGCCAGATGGTACTAGCAAAGGAAAAATGACATAAAATTTCAGTCCAATCTGACCTGGTATTTAGGACTTGAACACTTTGGTGGCTTGTGGTTAAACTAATAACTCCCTTGAATGCTGATGAAATTAACTCAATATTGTAATAACATTCTGTTTAAATTTGTTTGTAGCATGGATCTCATGTGCTGGCTAGATATTGAACAGTTCAGAAAGATGCTCCACAAGGATAAAGAAAAAATGGAGGAAAAATCTAAGGACATTACAAACAAGTACTTAAATAAAAAATACTTCTTTGGACCCAACAGCCCAGCTACCAGAGAACAACAAGAACAGGTACCAGTTACAAAACTGTTCATAAAGAACAATCACACTGAATGTGACTGAGATAAAAGTCCACAAGAAGCTCTACTCCAGCTTTTCCCCAAGCTGTGTCCTCAAATCTTGCCTATATTTTTGGCCAGAAATCTGGATCTGTTCTGGTTGTGGGGACCCCCTCCTTCTTGTTCAGGCTCTTTCTCTCCCATCCTTACAGAATACCTCTCTTAAACCCTGATCTGAGGCTGCAGCCAGAGCATGCACAACACATCTCAGAAAACGTGTAAAAAATGGCTTTCAGGCAGAGTTACTTGTTCCAGCTTTCTATTTTAGTAAGTCAGTAAAGCCACAGACAGCGAGTCTGAGCTGTGGTACTCTGATATATCTTGATACTTAGGAAATTTACTCGGTCAAGCTGGGGTATTATTTGCCGGAGTCTGTATTCTATTATAGGTAGGGACAAATGTAATCTGTACCCTTTTATGAAAAGTACATGTGAGCCTTGGGTAAGCATGCATTAAATGCTTTGCTTACAGTTAAACTCATGCTTTGCTAAATCAAGGATGTAGAGAGATAAAGGACTTTTGGTATACACAAAAGTTTATGTCATGTGTTATTGTATTTGGATTGCTTAGCTAATGCATTCAGGTGGAGGATGGGGACAAATCCTTCATGATCGACTTTCGGCAGCGGTTCTGCTAGAAATTCAGCAATGCGTCCAGAAGAGATTAGAAAAACAATGGCTGCCATTGTTCCTGGCAGATGAGCACCATGGGGCAGAGGGACAAGCAAAGGTAATTTTTTAACAACAGCAACACATCCAGGCATTGTTTTTTGTTTGGCTCATAATGTACCATTGGGATAAAATGTTTCAGAGGAAAAGCAGCCCACAACTCACATTCAGTTTACATTGAAAGAGACACTCTACCATGTACAGGTTGAAGCATTTAGCTTGATAATTGTGAAGGCAGTTCCTCTGAAGGCTTAGTCTGGCTGACAGTATTTTTGTTAGATCCTAAATCTGAAGGAGCTGGTGTTAGCTCTGCTGCCAGCCAAGCTGCCAGGGGAGTAAACTAATCTTTGTTGTAGTGCTGCAGTCTCTGTATGCCATTCTACCCTAGCCATACGCTTGCACACAGAAGAAATGCTGCTTTGTGTAAAGGATTTGCCCAAGGGGACAAGAACACAAGCAAATGAGTGGGCTTCCTATGCTGTATTCTCTCTCTCTCTCTCTTATGCTGCTCATATTCTCCCATCTGGAGATGCAGTGCCTGTAGAAATAACTTCAGGACTTGTGAAATTCTGTTGAGTGGGGAGGTTAACTGCTACAAGCCTTGTTTTCAATTGGTTACTTCAAAAAGTTGCCAGAAAACTGGGAATGAGAACCCTTTCACCTCCTGCTAGCTCATTAGAAAGACGGGGGAATGGGCAGGGCAAACATATGCCTTTTATGAGAGTGCCTCTGTGACTGAGATCTGTGTAGGGAGATTATCCTGCTGGTCACAGATGCAAAAAGACTTGGTTTTTTGCACTTCCACAAAAGCTCTGAAATGCAAACGTCATAGCAGAAGGAAACTTGACAGTTAGACCAAGCAGACATGTAGGCAGTCTGCATTGATTCATAAAACTCATTTTCAATGATCTTTTTAACATCAAGAAGGTTGTCAGAAATGCAGCTGAACTCGATCCTTTTCATTGATCCAGAGCACTAAGCAATCTGAAAACCGTAGGTTCTGATAAGGCAAATTGCAATTTTAATAATGATTATGTTAAAACAAAATCTCGTAACCCTCTGCCCTTTTTTGGCTGAAATCTGCCTCCTTTATGAGCTGTGGCAGAAAACCATGTGATAAGGCTAAGTTGCTTCCAGGTCTGGAAGCCAGCTCATGCCTCTTCTTGCACCTGCTGCACTGTGCTGGCAGGGAGAGTAGCCCATGCAGTTTGGAAAATGCTTTATTCGACTCTAATAAACAGTTTACAGGAAATGCTTACTTCTAATGAGCTTTTAGTCTTTTCCTAACTCCATTTATGTCTGACTGCTCTTTTCTATGTCTTACTGCAAATTCAGAGGATGAAAAGGTCCTTTGAAGAATGTATTTTAGAAGAAATGAAACCAGATGACATTCTCCACTTGGCTTCATATTTCACAGTGACCAAACACTGTGGGCATGCTATGTAGTCCTTATTCAGAAAATCTGCCCTTGATTTGAGGTGTATTTTTGCTACAAAGAAGCTGCAGGATCAAGCCTGTGTTTCTGATACAGCTGTCCAAAGGAACTAAAAACATTTCATACAAAAAAAGAAGTTATAGCCCAAAATCTGTTCCCAACATAAGTGGTCACTCAGAACATTATGAGTAAGGTAAACCAGTGGAAAAGCGCAATTTGACCACCATTGCCTCTTGTTTTCTCTAACTCCCCAGTCTTAATAAGCATGTGCTCATTTACAGCTGAACAAGTGATGGTGTTCAATGTGGGTCAACAGCAAATTTCAGATTTAAAGATCCAAATGAAGATATATCAACTATTCTACCAGTTTGGTCTCAATCACTAGAGGGCTGAACATGAAACAAGAAGAGTTAAAAAATACAATGATAATCTTTTGTTCAACCGTAGACATGGGACATAACTGAAGATCTTCCACGCCAAAAACAGGAGAAGACAACCAGGATGTGGAAGGCAAGTGAAGTTTACTGTGTCTGCAGTTTCACTGTCTTTTCTGTTCCTTGCACATCCTTCACAATTTCCCTGCTGACAGTGTGAGGCCCGAATGTAATGCTGTCAAAAGCAAGCATGATTGTATTGGCTACAGTGGACTGATTACTCACATTACTGGTGAATTTAGCTCCCTGCTGGATGTTCACGGTAAATTTCTCTCCCTTCCTGGCTGGAGAGGTCATACTTGAAAGAAAGGTTTCTCTTGTCCTGGGCTTTGGAGCACTCTTAACCTTCCTTAAACTGGTATTGTACCTTTAATTCACATTTATCTGTATTTTTCATGCAGTGGGCTTATTGGGACAAGCTGTTCATTCCAGCATCTGGTAGTTTATTTATTATTGCGAGTGGATTACGTGCAGACGCAAAAGGGAATGTGAAGTATGCAGTGGAGTGGGCAGGTTTAATCATATCTCACAGTATCTGTTTCATTTAGAATTGTATTTTAATCTTACAGCACTGAGATAATATCAATTTTAAACATCTTAAACCTTTGTAATAATACATTTCATCAGATGTTTGCCAGTTTTTTCCTCTTGAAGAGCAGTGAACTCTTTGTGATTGCCAACGTACAAGTTGTGTACATTTATTCAGTTGAACTTTTATTGTCTGTTGAAATCAAACTGGAGACCCGGTCACCAATTATCCATGCAAACCATTAGCTCGAAAGAGATCCAAAGTGCATGTGGGTTCTGTTAACTGAGTTTTCCCTTTGTTTGTCAAGAAGATGGTTATTTTCCATGTTCTGCTTCAAGGTTGTTGACCCATAAAATAAGTAATGTTCGTATATTAGTATAGGGATAGGAGCAATGTTTTGTTCTTCCCTTCATGAATATGGCCCAGAAATAATTTTTCCCAAAAGTTCCCCAAATCCTGGTCACAGGGGATAGAACATGTTTGGAGAATTGGAGGAGGGCTGAGAAGATGCCATCTTACTGTCTAAGTTGATCCAACTTTATTTTAACCAAAGGACCCTTTGGACAACCACCACCCACTCCCTCTCAAAGGTAGGCTCTCACCCCTGGCAGACTCTGCAGCAGGACACTAAGCGTAACCCCCTTTTTTAAGAGAAGCTGCAGAAAGACCTTCAGCTTAGAATCAAGTTAGATTTCCACAACTGTCCGCAGCAACTAAAAATGTTTCTGTCCCATGCTGACCATTGAACAGCATTCCATCCCTCCAGGACATCAAGAGTTTTATACCACTGTTAGAAGATAGTTTTCATTCATCCATTTGATAACAAAGCGGGGGTGTTTGGCTTGCTCCTCAGTGACAGCACAAGAACTGTTTGTTCAGGAAGGCAGGCCAGCCTGAACTTCGTTTCAAACAAACCGTCCCCGTATAAGCCATCTTTCTTCCTCCACCCTTTCCTGGCTGCCTACCGCTCTGTGCTTCTCAGCATGAGGACTTCCAAAATGTCTCGATGACTTTAAATTCTTTTTTATTATTGGTAGCTTTATTTCACAGAGAGCAAACTCTCCAGCTTCTGTTGGTGATCATGGCAACACATTTCAAAGCTCGTTTTGTTGGTGAGATCCCTGTCAGAAGCATTTTACAACTTTAAGCTATGTGGTTTGTCTGTTCCTTTTTCTTTGTTGTTTGTTTGCACAAAACTCAAACTGTTCTCTAGAAAAGTAGCCTGTTGCCATAATCAATAACAATAGCTGTTTCCATACTTTATAGTATGTAGTCATATGGTCTAAATCATTGTCAGTCATTTCCTCTCCCATCACGTCTTCCAAAAAATGTTGCCCAAACCAAACTGGAAAAAAAAAAAAAAGGAAAAAGAAGGAAAGAAAGAAATGAAACCTTGCCACATTCTATTGTATCCATGTCATAAACTCATAAACTACTGAAAGTTAGGGTCAGTGCAAAGATAAGAATCAGACAGTTTACGCTAACTAATGCCTTTGTTATTGCTTTCTGAAACAAAGTTTATTTGGTTCATTTATTTCTTCTTTTGACAGCATGTGGACAATAAGTGGGTTTCTTCATCTAGTGAAATAATTGCTTTCCGCAAAGCGCTGTTGAATCCGGTGACAGCAAATCAGTTTCAACGCTTTGTGTCACTGAAAGGAGACCTACTGGAGAACGGAGTGCTCTTTTGGCAAGAGGTACAGAAGTATAAGGTACGGTGGTAAAATGGGGAATACCATTCAGTTTGTAAGCAAATGCATCCATTTCTGCATGTTACAAGAATTTTAACAAAAATATCTCTAGGCATTTTCTTGTTCATAGTAAAACCTCTTTCACTCTTTAAACTGTTTTTTCTTCTATAAAAATCCTCACTTCTTAAGGGTAGCTATTTTTAATGACTTGAATGTATTATCCCTATATTTCTTTATGCTTCTTCAAACTGTAACATTCTTCTGAGCCTCTAAAGGGACACTACTAACTAGCTAATTCCCAGATTTTGGTATACATCTGTTAAGCAGTAGAAAATATGCAAGCATTAAAATGTTCATTCTGTCTTTATAGTTACATACTGTTAAATAATGGGATTATTGCTGAATTTGGTAATCCCTCAAAAATCAGAGAAAACTTTTAAATTCAATCAAATGTACAGATGTAAAGATAGTATCTGCCCAAAAAGCTTATCTGTACAATGCAGACCCCAGCTCCCCTGCGGTCTCTAAAGTCACATTTGACTTCAGCTGAGGATGTGGCCAAGGTGAAACGTGATGGGGAAGTTCAGCAGGGATTGTCTCTCTGACAAATAGGTGAATTTTTTCCCTTCATGAAGTTTCTGCTATGTGGGGTGAAACACAATGGGAAAACTCTGGGGTGAGGCTTTACATCGCACTGCAGCCTCCTAGTAGCATCCTGTACTGAATGCAGGGGTGCCACGGATCTGTCACTTGTTCCTCATTCCTTTTGCCTCTGGGATATCGCTGATGCAAATGTGCTACCGGAGTCCAGAGCCTGGACACTGAGCTCCTGATCATAGCCTGTGTGCACATGGCAGGCAGGGAGCATGAGGTTAGTTAGCATGCTCAGAAATTAGGAGGTAAACACACTTGATGCTGCAGTAGCACTTGGAGGGAGATCCTGCTGCGGGCATGTGGGTGTATTTTCACATTTTAATTTTACTCATTTGAATTTGGGGTCTGCTTTAGTAGTTGAAGCTCCTCTGTTTCCAGGGGGTGATCTCTCCTCCTCACAGTCTCTGATCCCCAAGCACGGAATCATCAGCTGAAATGTTCTCTGGGGCTGCTGCAGTCTCTCTCTTGGTTACAGAGCAACTAGCTTAGACTGGAAACTTGACATGAAGGCACTTGAAGTTCCCTGACATAAATCCTTCTCAAAATATTTGATGCTTTTTCAGCTTTGTGACTCTTCATCACTACATTGTGGAGGACATGGAAACTTTCTGCAAATTAATGTGGATGTAGTTTAGACTGTTTTCTTTGTGGATCTCCTCTATTAAGAAAGCCTTCATTGTTTTATGTCCCACCCCCTCTCCTTCATTTATGTTAATTTTATTTGTCTTATCAAGAAAAAGTACAATCTGACCATATTTCTACGTGCATGTGATTTGTCGGAGTTGGCAGTTGATGCTCTTTATAGAAGCAAAGGGCTGGAGTAGTAGGAGTATTGTGGGTCAGGCTGAACTGGAAGAATATTGCCAAAGACGTGGGCAGCACTTTGCACAGTGCATACTTGTATTGTCTGAGCCCTATCATGCCATCAGTTTAGACAGAACTCCCTTTAGGAGTCAATGACTGCATTGCTCCTCGTAACCCATCAGACTGGCGGCACATCTTGGGACAATCAAAAAACAAATTTTTTTTTTTTTAAACAAATATGAAGAAATATAACTCTGTGGATCATTTCCATCTGTTCCTCTATGCTCATGTCTTATCCCTCTTGATATCATATGGCTTGTTTGCCTTCCCCTTTAAGCTCTCTGCCTTTTCTTCTATGCTAGATGAGCAAAGGAAGCCATAATATATTCTTAGGATATATTGAATATGTTTTCATATTGCCTTACTTTCCTCATTGTAGCTGTTATCATTCTTTTTTTCCTTCACAAAACTCAAAAGTATTCATAATAAAACAAGTCAGCTTTTTCACATACCACATTTCTGGTTAAAAGCCCTGGTTTTAATTTCTTCTAAAGTAAATACCTATCCTCCTATACCAAAACTAAATGCAAATTCTTCATTTAGAGAGCTCTCTTCCTGAAAGTCGTCCAGAGTGCTCATTGTGTCTTTAGTAGATATGTGTGATAATCCCCTAGTGTTACAGAAATTTCTTGATGTTTATGGATAGATGGAAAGTTTGTGTTTCAAAGCGTTTGAAGGAAGTTCTTTGTATTATTTTTCCTTCCCGTCAAAGTCGAATGGTAGCATCATCAGAGTGTGAAAACACGGTAATGACAGGTTTTACAAGAACAATGGGATCACATTAAAAAAGTAGAAAACTCCCAATGTTTCTTTGAGATCTCACCCTTGTAAGTTCAGGTTTGTTTTGTATTCTGTTCTGGACAGAGTTATTTCAAACACTGAGCTTTTGGGAAACTAGAAAATCTTAATGAATGGGGAAACTAGAAGATTTCAATGAATGGAAGATTGTACTGGTAGCTGAAATTGTCCCCTCTTGTGCCAACATTCCTGGTTATAATATCTTGTACCCTCTAAATAATTCCCCTCTTTTCTTGGAGTATTTAGAGCATTTCTTTGTTTTTTAGTTACCATTTCTATGCTAGTCATAGCAGGCTTATTTTGAAAATCAGTGCATTTCACGCCTGTAGGCGTTTCTCTTTCTGAAAATGCCTCCTATTTGCCAGTAATGTACTTAGACTGAATGCAGGATAAAAACTATCCTGTTCCATCAGAATGTGCAGGCAGAAATTATCACCTAAAAGCAATGATTGCTATATATCTGCATTTGCAAACCAGAAGTTCCACTCATGTCTTAACTATGTCTTGACTGTGCACATTTGCTATATGAATTTTGTCCTACATACTGAAGAAATCTATTGCATAATTATTTTTGTATGACTATTACTCTTTGATCACTGGGCCCCTGTAAAGGGTCTGCATCTCTCTCTCCATTGACTGAAAATGCTATTTTTCATCTTTCAGGACTTGTGCCATTCTCATTGTGATGATGCCACAGTCCAGAAAAAGATCACAGCTATTATCGACTGCTTTATTAATTCCGCCATACCCCCAGCTTTGCAGATTGACATCCCAACTGAACAAGCAAAGAAGATTCTGGAGCGCAGAAAAGAACTAGGACCTTACATTTTTAGAGAAGCACAGGTAAGAAGCTGTGAGAATCACTGTAACAGATCTGGCTAGACTCTGTGTACCTGATTTTAAGGACAGTCTTTTTTGTTTATGTGACAATTTGGACTCCATACATAAGCCTGGGCATGAAGGAGAACACTATAGTCATGCATTTCAATGAAGATTGTATGGTGGAGATGACAGAGAGGATTCAGATATTTACTGCTTAGTAAACCTGACAATCTCTGACAGCTAGCTGATCCTAGGTGTTATCCAGATCTGGGTTAGGAATTGTGGCAGTGGAAGTGAATTCTGTCTATTTTTTTAATTGCTTGCTCTTTACCACTTGGTTAATGTCAGAGAAGTAATCTGTCGTTAGAAAGTTTGTAGGTTTTGTAGTTTATGAAAAAAAAAAAAAGCAGATATGAGTAAAGCACAAAGACAGCTTAGCTTACTGAATGTCTTTCCCTTCTTTATTACAGAAAGTCGGTATTAAATGGCTGTAGGCAATTTTCTCTTTCATCTTTGTACTAATCAGACCGAACAGCAATTTGTGAACCTTTACTACAGACTTACTATTTTCTTATTCCGCGTTACTCTCTTCTCTGACTTATTTTCTAAACCCAAGAAAACTAGTTCCTCTTCTTTTCCTATAAAATAGCCACCAACACCTTTAAACATGAACTGTGAGTCCTTAAAATGTTTGGATGACAAAAGATGAATGGTTTGTCAGAGAAAAGGGTTCATAAAGGTCCTAAGAGAAATAAGAAGTCTCATTTCAGCCTGTGTAAAACCCAGTGAACTCCAGAAATGTGGCACAAAACCAAGGGAAGAACTTGGCCAAAAAGCTGTGACTGGAACATGACAGTGACTCACATGTCACTTTCAAGTCTGTTGAGCCAGAAGCAGTGAGGTGCTGAGCATGCTCGGCTCCTTTGAAGCCAAGTTTCTCAATGAGAATTAAACATCCAAATTGAAAAATATGAACCTTAGTACGTGCAGCAACAGAATTCACTGAGCCCCTCTGTTTGCTTTTCTAAAATTGTTTTTCTTATTCTAGTTCAAAAAAGACCCTGTGAGAGATTATATCATTTAAAAATTATCCAAGATTTGCTCATAGATCTGTAATGTGGTTTAAGAGCCTTTCCAGAGGCAAAAAAAGTATTTCCTTTCTCTTAAGGAGGGGAAAAAACCCCTCTCCCTAATGAACTGAATATTTGAAATACTTGAGCAGAACAGTGGTGCAAAAGCAATTGTACTGGTGTATATTTTATCAGGAATACTTGTAAAAAATGATGGATGTTTTCATTAATGCAAACAATTGTTTAGGGAAACATAAAAAAAAGAAAGTGCCTTTTAACTGTGTTTTAGGAAGATTTCTCACCAGTAATAAACACACTGATGAAAAGCATGTGCCGAGCAAAGCTGGGCTGAAATGTCAGGACACAGTACGTGGGAGGAACAAGGCTGTGTATTCAAAAAGAAATAGTTATTTCATTCTCACGGTAAACTACATTTTATTTTACAGTAAACTCTGTTTTCTTAATATGGTCAAGATTGACTTTCTTTTCTTTCTGTGCAGATGACTATTTTTGCTCTTCTGTTTAAATTTTGGCCAAAATTTTGTAAGTTTCGAAGCAATTTGGCTAGTGACAAAATTCTACTTGCTTTGGAGAGAAAAAAAGGAAAAAAAATGCGAAAGAAGGAAGGCAAAACAGCAGAGGTAAGGCTCCCAAAGTTTCAGGTGACAGCTGATGAACTGCGTAAAAACTCCTTCATGAGCAAACAGACATGAATTCAAATACCCCTTTCTCAGAGTGATCCAAAGCTACCGAAATCTTTTTGTTAGAATTCAAGCTTTACATGCGACCCGGCCCTAGGACGATTAGTTCCCAATCCTGCCAATGCATATACATATGTTTAACTTGAAGCAGATGAGTCAATGGAATACTCCTTTCATTAAGCAGAGGGAAAAATGTATTTTAGTCATCTTTCGTGCCAAGAGAAGAGTGAAAAACAGGGCTGAATTAAAAAAAATATAGATCTATGTACGGTCCCTGTGTACAATGGGTAACTGCAGACCTGTTTGCACTTTCATTATGTACTGTCTTATTTAGAATTTACAGCCCTGGATCACTGTTGAAAGAAAAACAAACCAAACCAAACCAGATTTCATATCCATTTTTCAGAAGGAGCATTTAAAAAGTCTGCACATTATTTAAAAAAATATTTATATGCTAATTGCTTTGTATAGTCTTTGTCTTTTCTTGAAATTTCTCAGCTTTGACAGTGAAATTGTTAGACTGTTCACAATGAGTTTCCAGGCAGTTTCAGTGCATTAACAGAACTGTGACCTCTACAGCGGAATGCTTGCTTGTAAAATTGTTTTTCTTGGAATTTTATTATTAAAATATAATGGATTTTTTTCTATTGATTATAGGCTTTGCAAAAGTTTATTTTTTACGAAATGTAATTGTTTGGCTAGCTTTGAGGAGAGAACATTCCTTTAAGGGCAGAGAAATTATTGGACTTGCAAACTATCATAAGTAGCATTAAAAGACCTTTACATATTTTAAATACCATGTACACATGTGTTGAGATGTTACTTGTGATGAGAACCACATGAGTACCTGGACAGATAAAGACATATATGCCTGTAAGAACATGTACACATTGTTATCCTCTTTTAGACACAGGAACACTGAGGACCAGTGAAGCGTTACTCAAGGCCACACACCAATGTCAAGTGAAGTCTAAAATCCAAGAACTCACGTTCCTTTCTCCAAAGCACGTTGCCTCCATACAGATATGTCTGGCAAGGCCATTGGCAATACTTATAGTGCAAGAATGCAATATTTCAAAGTAATGCACTTTTGCGTTTTCACAGACTTATTTTTTCCATCTGTTTGTTGCCTGTCTATAAGATTTCTGATTAAGATCAAGGAAGTAAAGAGCAAATCTTGGCCAGGAGGCCAAAAGCCTAGCATTTATGGGGAACAAATGGGAAAGGTGAATTACCCTTCTAGCTGGGAAATAGGGTAAGAAACTTTAGACAGTGACAGGCAGAGAATGCAGTTCAGTAAACAGTTTGCAGACTATTCTTCTCACAAAAAATTACCAGTAAAACAGTTACCTTTTAAAATCTTTTGAAAGAATAGGCAGAACACATATGTTTTTGAAACCCTTTCCCCCCTTCTATTATTGTTTAAGGAATTTACCATTCCCTGTTCTCTTGCCTGAGATTTTTGTCCCCTCAGTGACAACATAAATATTCAAATGATTCAGTATCCCTGAAGGATACTGATAAGATTCATCCAACATAAGCGATAGCAGGTTCACTTGGCAGCTTGTAGAAGGTGATGATTTCTTGGCATTTAAATTAATGTCTGTGCTCCTCTGCCCCACCAGGCTCATGTTGAAGGAGAGGAAAGCTCTGGCAAGGGTTAGAAATTATATTTATTTCTTATATATATATTCCCCCCACCCTCCTCCCCAATCAGTTGCTATTTTGGATTTATGTCAAATGGAACAATCATGGTCCTGGAGGAGGAATTTTACTTTCTCCCTTCTCACAAATATGTCCCTGGGGTGCCCAATCTACCTGGGCTCACCTCACTTTCTGAACTGACTGGGTAAAAGTTAGGCTTTTATGCAGTATAATGGAAAAAAATGGGCAGACAAGGAGGTTTTCACTGAACAATGATGCATGACTTGGTATTATTTGAATATCTCAATATTTTTTGTGTGTGACTCTTTGTTATTTATGGGGCGAATCCTATCGAAAGCTTCCTGGCAATGGGCTCAGTGCAGGGGAGAGTGGCTGACTGTGAAGGATGCCATGCAAGCACTGTACAAAGCAGAGACCTCTTTTAAGCTTAGTGTCTGGAAGGCAGGGATTGGTAGGTACAGGGTGAAGTAAGCTCGAACATTCAATATAATGTGATTGCTTCAGTACTGAGCTGAAATAGTTGTTTTAAAAGATACTGCCTTTGGAGAGTATGGTTTGCTTCTCTGTTTTTACACATTTGCCCTCAGCATGGCACAGCTATATGGGCTCAACTTTGGCCTGTCTGTGGATTTATTTCTTTGTCAACTGCTAGGTGCACATGCCACGTACTTCAAAAAATATCATTAGTCACTTTTTGCAGACTGCTTTGATGCCAGTATTTGTAATTTGTTGTATACACAATTGCATTTTACCTCCAAAATGGATTTTGGACTTTTTGCTTTCAAGTGTACAAAATAGTTTTAACGTACACTGTAAATCTGTACTTACTCCTTCCATGCCCTTAGCAGAGAAAGGTAAAACCATAAGCATTAATTTTCCTTTTCCTTGTTTCCCTCATCTCTCTTTAAGCTTCTTAGCAGTAATCTTATTTGCTAGTAAGTGGTGTAATATCATGGGATATGACATTACCATAACATTGCCTAATTTATTATGAGAAGACATTATTAAAGACCTCACGTACTTCACCATTCTCATTGAGAAAGCTAGCAAACATAAACTGTGGTATATTAGTATACACACTACTGTGTTTGCTTTGGCATCCCTGTTCTACCAATGGAGTGTGCCACAGAAGTTAGTAAGCCTGCTTCTGGAGAGAAGATAAACATCCCACTGTCCTATACCCAAAAGTCACCTTTACAGATGATGGGTTCACAGGACAGTGAGAATCATGAGGAAAGAAAAGGCACTTTGGGAGCAAGGAAGTAGGATATTCTGATCCTTTTCACATCTTTCAAGGGCTTTCTGACTGACTTAGGGAACCATTTGACCTCTTTTTTTCTCCCTTTCTCATTTGCAACATGGGAGGGTTATATTACTCACCTAATGGGGATGTTGTGGGGTTAATTATGTGAGGTTAAATATGACAATTGATAAATGTTCATAAAGAGTTTCGGTATCATTAGACAGAATGTGCAAAAGTGCAGCCTTACTAAAACACTAAAACAACATGAAAATGACAGTTAATCACCAGAGCAGTTTACCGAGGGCTACAATGCCTTGTCCTTAACTGATTTTTTTTCTAAAATCAGATTGTCTGTTTTCCTGACATGTACACTGTACTTCATTCACAGCTACTGGACCAAGCTGGAATTAATCATGACAAATCCTACGTTCTACATTTATATCTGAGGCCAAATTAGAGGATCACAAAGGCCTCTCTGTCCTTAAAATATGCTCTGTTGCAGATCTGCCCTCTCACGTAGCTATATTTTGGAGTAGGTATGGAATCTGAAAGGAAGATAGTCAGCAGGAGTGTAGTGGTGAGGAAGCTCCAATTAGGACACAGAAATGCTTTAAAAAAGCAGTATCTTCAGCTATTTTTTATTATGCCTAATGTGATGAATTATGAAACTAGGCATTACAAAACATTACTGCATATGACACTATCTCATTTCCAAAGACAATTTTTGCTTCCTCATACTTTGCTTTTTACTTTAGCTCAGTAAATATTGTTTACACCTAATTACGAGTTCTTATTATTGGCAGGGTAAAGAAGCGGGGACAAAACTCAACGGTCTGTCAAGCAGTGCTTTGGTAGATGAGAATGGTGTGGAGAGAGGACCAGCATCATTTTCAGATGGATATGGGTGGCAGGTGAATAATAAACATGTTTCTACCAGATATCATCATTCAAGAGAGATAAAATGCTCTTGGGAGAATGGGAAGGTTGAGTTTGGTTTTGAATACTGCTGTCAAGTGGTTCTTCAATAACTGTTCATTCTTCTACAATTAACTTCGCTGTTATAAGTTTATCTACCTTACAGGTGATGTTTTTTTCTTTCTTTAATTTTTTTTTAAAGATTTATGTTCTGAGTAGTGTTAATATCTAACAACTTATTATGCCCTTTAGGTGTGTAGATTTAAAAACAATCTTTATTTAAAGATAAATTGAAGAAAAGGAAGTTCAATGCTGGTATAAGAAGCTTTTCATTTCTTGTGAAATTCATATCCTGAAAGAATTTGGTTTAGGCTTGAGTTCTGTTCTGCTCATATGTCAAAAATTGAAGCTGAACTCATTTAGGACATCTAGGTATTTGGATAGAAAATCTGACAGAAAATAGCTCTTTAGTACTTCTTCCAGAACAACTCTCGTGATGCATCAAACCTGTAGTGAAAAGGTAACAGTCATTTTATTGGAGAACCAGGAAGAACAGACATGCCACCTTGGGCATATCAAGGGATCATTAGTAGCTGAGTTGACACTTCCATAACATAATGGGGAATCTGTGCAACCATCTGTGCAAGCACATAATCACAGCTATGTCATGCAATGCAGGAGTAAATCGCACTTCGGCCACTGCTTGTATTCCATAGAGCTCTTCCTGTAGCATTGCGTTAGCAATGAGCAGAATATAGAAACAGGCAGCCTGAAATACCCACAAAATCTGAAACCACAGTGCAAACTGCATAGGTAAGCTCATACTCTTATCCCTTAAATGGACCTTTTTACCTTTGCTCATACCTATCAATAAAAAGAAAGAGTAAGTTTAGTGAGCTAATATACCAATATCATATGCCTAAGCCCTCAAGAAGAGGCAGGTAATTGCAGAAAGAGCAATAATTTTTTATAGAGCAGTTTCTTTTCCAAGCTTCTTTCTGCTATAGGAAGATGCTAGAAGATCTTACTGAGTCATGACATGACAAATTGGTCCCAAACTTCTCATGCTGTAAGG
Organism: Anarhynchus alexandrinus; assembly: GCA_008711295.1. Taxonomy (NCBI): domain Eukaryota; kingdom Metazoa; phylum Chordata; class Aves; order Charadriiformes; family Charadriidae; genus Anarhynchus; species Anarhynchus alexandrinus. Next base: position 1,887,932 of record VUYV01000107.1, read on the forward strand.
AAAAAAAGAAAGCCAAATAAAAGTACAGTTCCCACACTGATTTGGGAGAGTGACCTAAAATTTGCATGGAACATGAACTGTGGTTGTTGCAATGTAAAGAGCAACATTTGTTCCTTAGAAAAAGAAAAGATGATCTCCAGTTGATCTGCCTCTGGCGGTAGCAGCATTCTGCTAGAGAGCATAGGCAGAAAGAACTGTGAGGCTAATGAGACCTTCGACGATTTCAGAAAGGACATGCTGGGAGGATGTGGCAGGGAGATAAAATCAAGTCCTTGATAGCACAAAAGACCAATATTTTGGGAGGGAAAAGGTCTGCTGTGTTTTGGTTTTGAAAACAAAAGAAGAGAGAATAGGACTCAGACAAGGATGGAGAATAAATGAATGTAAACATCATATCTGTCAAACTTCCTTAAATTGCATTTCATGGTGTTTAGAGATTCGCTTATTTGCAGCAGTACTATTTTTTCCATGATTCCAGTATTGTCATGACAAAACTTTTCTTCTTAATAATTATGATTATTCAATAACAGGGATATAACATAAACAATTTTTTTGTCTCACTGTTGAAATGGACCAGGAACTACCAGTGATATAGTCTAGAGGCTGATGGTTTTTAATGGTTCTTGCAGGCTTCCTGGTCCTATTCCAAGTACATAGAAGCCTTGGAGCAGGAGAGAATACTCCTTAAAATGCAAGAAGATCTGGAGAAAAACTCATCATCATTCCTTACAGGTTGTTAACCAGAGCTCTGTAGTTTAGGAGGACAAGCTTATAGCTTAGGTGAAATTCTCTCAGTATAAGGGCTTTGTTTGCTCTCCTTTGGAGCTGTGAACTTAAACCACTGCCTCTCTTACGCTGTCTGCAGAGGAGTTGCTCTCTGCGCTGTACTTGTGACTGATAAGCTTTCTAGGAAAGGGAAAGTGAAAGTTTTAGGGTATCAGCATTGTCCTTACTGCACATGTCCTACTGCAGAGAGGAATATGGCCATTTCTTCATTCTGCACAGTGGCATGGCAATCCTATTTTTGGAGGACGTAAGAGGCATTGCCTCAACCTTGTGTCAGCTGGGTATATCCTCTTAGGTCTTCCCCAAGGATATTATGACCTGTTTGTTCATTAAATAACTCAATTTAGAAGTAGGGCTACCAATAGCACTATGCAATATTAAAACCATTCAGTTTCCCGTAATTTTAATTTTCTTTCCATATACAGGTGCTTCATCTACGTCCTTTCCAAAGCCTGGAAATTCTGAAAAAAACACCATTTCTCCAAAGAGTAGTGCGATTTTGGAGAAACACTCAAATCTTCCCAAGAAGCAGAAAGTGAGTACCAGACTGCCAACAAGTGTGCTTTGAAATTTGGATTCTTAAAAGCTAGTTTTCCTGCTGTCAGTGCTGATGCTCATTAGTAGCAAGTTATCCCACTCCAAATCATGTTTAACTGAAGCTGTACAGCCTCAACATGAAGGCAAGATTTTTCACTCCAAGCATGGTTAGTGGACCTAATGTTGACCAGATGGAATTTTGTTGCAAAATGGTAGTCTCTGAAATGCAGTTATCTAAGCTTTCCAGTTAAAATATTTTAAATAGGAGCAGGAGAAAATATTTTAAATAGGAGCATGAGACGACTGGAGGAAGCTCAGACCCCATGGAGTTACTGGCAAGGGCCTGACAGAGAACTAGCAATAGATCATCTCTGCCGAAGCCAATTAAACATTAGAATGGGAGAAAGAAGTGAGACAGCAAAGAGATCTGCGAAAGACAGAAAAGCAGATTTTGCTTCAAAGCTTGAATTCCCAGATGGAAGAATCCCCTGGAGGTTTTGCCTTGTTTTTTTTTTTTTTTTAATAAGCCTATGCTGAAATTAGATGGACTCAAAAAAAGTTAATAGAACTTGGACTATTGCTCCCCTTCCTTCTCTGCTCCTCCTTCCTCTTCTAATTCTGTACTTCAACACTGCTATTTCAGGCAAGCTGGTGTCCTGGCCTCGCTAGTCCTCCTAAACACACTCTTCCTGTGGCAGCATTTTCTGTATGTGGCTTCAGAGAAAACTGCAGCATTCCTTGGTCTTCCCTCATGTTCTCTTTCTGCCCTCTTATTGCTTCCCCTAGTTGCAGTTAAAGTCATTCAGTCACCTTGGACCTTACGCACCTCTGCAGGTGTTACTGTATTTCATACATGTATGCCTTTTTGTACTGCAGTTCTGCTTCACACACAGCTATATCAGCATGGGGAGTCCTTGTCCAGGGGCTTTGGTCCTGCTCTGTAGCTGAGAAACCTCCAGCTGGACCCAGTGCTCAAAGAGGGCCTACAAGGTAGCCGCAGTCATTGCTGCAGACCAGCCCAGCAGTCCCCGGCCCACCCTGTAATTCAAAACCTGCGAGTTGTACTCCTGCCAGGCATCAGGCTGTGGTATAGGCTGACACAATGAGAAAGTAGGGGTCTCGAGTGGTTTTAGACGTTTCTCCCACCAGCTTCAGTTGCAGCCCGCTCTCCAATACCACTGGAAATTTGCCTGCCCTGCCCCTTCCCTCCCAACAGCTCAAGTGTTCCCACTGCCTTTGAGTGGTTTCCTCTTCTTCCAGCATGACCCTCTGGTGGTTCTCCTCAGCCATGCTCTCTGCAGTGATCTGATCACTCTGCTGATCGGGTGAGATAACTACAAAAGACCACTGCTGTTCTTGATGGGACAGCTTCTCCCCACTTTGTTACAGAGGAGGTCACACCTTGTGTTTTGGGTATAGGTGGCAAGGTGCTGGCAGCGGGGGGGCTGTAGCGGTGACCTCCATGAGGAGGGGCTGGGGCTGCCCCATGCTGGACACAGCCAGCTCCAACCGATGCACCGCAGGGCACAGCTGAGCCCTGCAGCCAAGATGGTGGCACCTCAGGGAAATATATTTAAGAAAGAGCAAAGAAAGCCAGAGAGAGGAGGAAGGAATAAAAAGAGTGAAAAACAACACAGGGAATACCAAGGCCAGAGGAGGAGGAGGAGGAGGTCCAGGAGGTTGAGGAGGAGGAGGTGCTCTGTAGTGGAGCAGATATTCCCTGCAGCCCATGGAAGACCCACACTGCAGCAGAGGAAGACTGAGAAGGAAGGAGGGAATGCCCAGTGCCTCACTCACAGAAGGGGCTGAGCATAACCTGTGGCGATAACAAGGAGGGCAAAAGAAGTGCTTGGAGTGAACTTGAACCTGGGAAAGGTGGAGGAAAAGTGTTTTCTCTAAGTGTGTAAATGTTTGTTTTTCTTATTTTGTTTCCCACTACCTGAATCAGTAATGATTTATTCTAATTGGCAATAAATTAATTTTCCCAATTTGAGTCTGTTTTGCCTGCAACAGTAATACGTAAGCAATCTCCTTGTCTTTATCTTGACTCACAAGCTTTCTCTTTCCTGTTTTTCCTCTTTTCTTGTCCTGCTGTGGGGGGGTGGGAGTGGGTGAGTGAGCAGCTGGGTGGGAGACTGGCTGCTAGTGAGGGCCAACCCAACCACATCTTGTTTCTCTTTTTTTGATGCATTTATTGAAGAACTGTTCAGACTATTTCAACTGGCTGCAACAAACCAATGACATTCTGTTACCTTTTGCAGGCAGATTAAAATCTCTCTGAGGAAGGGAATGCAGAGACATTTAACGGAGGTGGGCAGGAGACACAAAAATAATGTACATGCAAGGTTTGTCCTTATGTTTCCAGAGCAAAGATGATGACTTGGAATATTATTAAGAACCATGGGACATTAGTCAGGGGTAGAAAATAAACATCTTCCAATGTCTTCCACATCAACACAATTGTGATAGACTCTTGCGTTACTCATTTGTTTAATAGTACACCTTGAGGCTCAAATCAGATTCCACTGAAGTATGCATGGTACAAACAACTAGGTGGTCTAGGTCCTAAAGATCTTATAATCAAACCCAGTTCTTCAGTGCCTGATCTAACAAATAAGTAAAACACCGCATTGAACTGACAGCCCTGAAGCAGTGTGTCTTGGCACACTATGTTCTCAGTACTGCAACTCACGCAACTTCTACTCATCAAGGATAACTCATGAGTTGTCTGAGCTATCATAAAATCAAACCCTATTGTGGTTTCCTCCCAGTCTGGTCTGATTCCTGGTCCAAAGTACACCTTTTCCCTCATTTCTGAGTTTTGATTGACAAGAAAGGCTTAAAATACATCAGGACACAGATGTGATCGAGAACTGTAAAGCGTCATTCCTCCCATGGCATTAGTCAACGGAAGGCTGCAGGAGCTCACAGCTCTTCTGTAGCTCTCCCTACTTTCTTGCTTCTTTTTACAATTTTAAGAGTTTTAAAAAGAATTGGGGCAGAGTTGATGTTGGGACTAAGGCCAAAGGATTAATTGGGGAGTTAAGAGGGGGCAGGGGCAGAATTAACTGCTAGGCAGGGGACAGGATAATGATAGACCTCTCCACATTTTTCAGACCACTTTAAACACCAGTTCCCAGCCACAAAGTTGTTGGCTTCATTCTTCTCTACATATGTGTAACGCATGTAAGAGAAAGGCAGATCAGTGAGCTCCAGCTTGCTGAGTTCCCGAGGACTACCCCTGAGTTAGGGATGGGATTGTCTTCCGCTACCCCTCCCAACCTCTTGGACAAGGAGAACAAGCCATGCAGCCCTGTCTTAGTTGTCAGAAGTAAAGGTTCTTCACTTGGAGCTCTTAGATCATACTGCTAAGGACCATTCATGAGTGCGTTCCTCCTCAGTGTGGAATGGCAGCTAAAGACAGCTATTAGTTTTTTTTCTTTTTCACTCTTGATACAATGACCAAGAATTGTACAGGATTTCCATCGGGATTTGCTTCAGACAGGCTGGCAGGGAAGAAAGACACGCTTTTTAATGGATATAGCTGCCCTGCTCATATATCCTCACAGAAGGAGCAAGGGAGATCATTGGTTCAATTCCTGCTTTCCCCACAGTTCAAAGACAGAGTTTGCTCCATGCTTATCTCCATTCCTTCTGTGTTTGGGTTGTTTGCTCGTGTGACATTACCTGAGAAAGAAATCTTGGGTGGAATCCACAAGGGATTAAAACATAAAATTCTTGTCCCTGTTTTTCATGTTTTCCCAAATTTCACAGATGCAGTAGATAATGCTCAGTACATCTGAGGAGGGTGCAGTGTAGCATCCTGTAGTGAGCACAGCACATGTGGTACTGTGTGGCCTACCACTCATTAATGTGAAAGGCAAAAAAGAATCACGAAATGCCATAAATGCAGTGATGTATGTCAGTCTAAAAAACATGTGAAAGGCCACCTTCTACTGCTGTAGTCAGTACAGTGCATGCAACCAATTGCTTGAGCGTGGCAGTCAGTTTCTGTTTTGTTGTATTCTTGCCTTCATGGAGTTTTGAGACAGTTAAATAACACGTAGACAATGCTTATCTTATGGTGGTAGCTTTGACCTGAATCATACTTGGATTAATTCTAAAATGATAAATATATCCAGATATTTGTCACAGATGATAAAACTTCTTGTGAATATGTTCCAGCCTTGCCAAATTGTTAACAAAAATTTACCAGCCCCTACGCAAGAACTACTGTCCCAGACAGTCACTATGATTAATACCATACATGTCCATCAAACTTAAAAAACAAACAAAAAAAAAGTACTTCGTGTACTTCAATGACTGAGAGTACAATTTTGCAGACTGGCTCTATCCACTCCAAGTTCTGCAAACCAATGATAACTCTCAATCCAGTTTGCAGTTCTGTCTCCATGTTAACTGAAAAATATATATATGCATATACATATATGTGTATATACATTCACATGCACAGTCATTTATAGCCCATGTCTTTAGTATGCAACTGAGGAGGATCACATGTATTAGTAATGCTAGAAATGCATGTCACATCATTACACCCATTTTATGTGTTAATTTTAAAGAAATGTTGAACAATTGGACAGGGAATATATTAAGAGACAGGGATGCTTTCATTTCTGGGTTACTGAATATAATCTGATGCAATGGCAGATACCACATAACTGCTATTTGGTGATACATCTGAAATGGAATAGTGGTTTTAGTCTTGTCCCGAGGGACCAAGTGATGACTGTTGCCAGTTCTGGCAGCAAGCCTGAGAACTGAACAGGTACAGAGACTAACTAAGTGTTACTGTTCTAAATGATGACTCTATATCACTTCTGTCATTTCGCACTTTCTGCTTGCACTGCTATTGCCTTTTTCTCTTGTTTCTTGAGATCTATTCTCTCCCAGGTTGCTGATGTACCACCTATGTGAGCTCAGCAGTTCTAAAGGGCTAGACAAGTTTTACTCAACAAGCCTAGCTCCTCTCCCTGTAGATAACTAAAACTTTATTCCTTGTTTATTTTAACTATGTGTGCCTTGGGAATTTCAGAAGTCTACAGCTGAACAACAGTCGTCTGTGGAGTTTACTGCTACAGACAATAAAAACAATTCTCTTTTCAGAAACCTGCAAACCTAGAAACTACTCTGGATGGATTTATGCTTTAGTGGCGCTCAAAATACACAATCTAATCATATTCATTCAGACTTACTTTTCTTGTTTACTCCCAAGTAATGCAACATATTGGAACTATTTTGGATTTTTTTTAAACTGTCATTTGGAGTCATAAATATTTACACTCAGATGCTCTTACTGTATATTTCACTTTTCTCTCATCAGACCTGGCATGTTTATTAAAACATTTTGTAATCTTTGAGGGTGCAGTCCTGAAGCTGGTCATTCAAATACTTCTGATATCAACACAAGCTGTGACTATGCACTTCAGGAAGGGGCTTTATACACTTTGCTTTAATTTTTCCCCTGCTACTGCATGACACATAGTATCAGGCTGTGAGATTAATTCCTGAAAATATGTAGTGCCGGATTATGTTACTAAGGTGCACACTTACAATAGTTTAGAAGAGTGGTAGTGGTGGTCACTAGGGCATTTAAAAAAGGGGAAAATGCTTTCTCATTTGTGTCTGTACACAATGCTGCTCTGCCATTGCCTCCATCCTCCATGAGGATCACGGTATCTTTTTAGTGTCTGTTTCTTAAAGTACTATTAATGGGGGATGGTCTTAGACTGTGAGCTGTGGATTCGTCTGTCCCTTTCAAACTGTGGAAATTTAGTATTTAATCATCAGGCATTGAGATCAGCGAAGAAGTAAAGTGCTTTGCAGACATAGCAGTAGTCCAGATTCAGCAGACCTAGTTTCTATTGTTGGTTCCCTTATTATACAGTACTGGGTGGCCAAGGGCAGACTGGTTTGTGCCACACCTTCTACATCTTTTACATGAGAAGAATCACTGTGACTCACTTTGCAAATATGTCTAACTTAAAAAAAAAAAAAAAAAAAGAGAAACTGACATTAATGAAGTCCACAGATAAAAGCATCAATGAACTGGTTATTTTTTATAAATGTGGGACCTTCAGATTCCTGCTGTTGGAAAATGGCTGATGTCCCTTCATTGGTCCTTCTGTGCCTTTAGCCCTATACTGTATTATAGACTTAGGGACATTTTCTATCCTGTACCACTTGTACGCTTGTGAAATGGCCATCCTCAATCCCACCCAATAGCTTGTGTGTGTGTAAAAATGATTGAAAAGAGACCACATGTTTCAAAGTTCTGTCCCAAACTTGGAAAAGAAAATCCTTAAATTACTTATGTTTCTAATATTAAATACTGGGCCAAACTGATCACTGTGCAGCTGCATGTGGCCAATGGAGCTGCAGTAATCCAGCTTGAATTTGACCTGTTTAAACTGCCCCATTACATTCAACTGACGATTTTTGTTACTGCTTTATTATAGAAATGCTCTTAGTCTGTCATTGTGAATGATGTCTGAATACAGCTAAGATGGGGTTAACTGGTATTTTTTTAAGCTTATGGAACATTGCTGGTTTTAATACATTCAGTAGTTGCTGTAAAAATGTTAGGGAAAGACAAGTTTGAACAAAAATTTTAGATCTGGATCTGTACTCACAGTTCAAACCTACCTCTAATGGCCTGATTTGGAGCATTCCCAGGATTTCAGAGAGTTATAATTCACATCTGTGTTTCTAACTCCTTCATGCATGATTGTTTGAATGTGCACTTTTGGAACAGGTCCATGTCTAATAGGCTAAATTGTAGTTCCCAAATCAGAAGCCACATGGTATTGCTATATAGTTTCTTATTTTTCCTCTTATTACGTAGCCTTCAAATAAGGTTCTGTCAGTCCAGCACACTGGATTAATACAAAACACCAAAGTCTACACTTTCTACCTACCTGCTAACATACTCACACATTTCGATTTCTACCAGTGACTTAGTAAAGCGTTTGCAGAATGGCCACGATGGATACTTCTCTGCCAAGTAATAATTTATCAGAGTGCTGGAGCAGATTGCAGTTATGCAGGACCCACTAAGATGTCCTAGTATGGTAAGGGTAGACAAGGTATAGATGAGATTCTCTTATTTTAATATTAATTGAGCCAAGCTAATTTATATGTCAATCACAGGCTGCATTTACTTGCATTTTCCTCTATTTCTCTACTAATTAAAATATTTTAGTTTCATGGTAACATATGTGAAAGCGTTGACAACAGCATTGCTTATTCCACATGTTAATTATGTATTTGTTAAGAGTATGCTGATGAACTGTCTGCATTTCTCATGTTAAGTTTTCATTTCATGTCAAAGGAAAAGTGGAAATGTAGTAAGTGGATTTGTGCTTTTAATTTTAGATACTTCTTTTTCCTCTAAAACAATCTTGTACATAATTCCTCTGTACCATATGCGTTTGAAAATCTTTTGTTGGCAAGAAGTTTAAAAAGAAAGTAATACTCGCTTCTCAGAAAAGGATTTTTGAACAAAGCAAAGCAATTGTGCCATTAATGAGAAAGTTAAATGAAACAAATGACAAGGCAAGCAAGAAAAAAACACAGCATCACACTCAAGGAATGCACAGGCACACAATAGCTTATGCAATATTCCCCATCTGTCAAAGTTAGTAAATACAAAGATTTCATTGGAAATATTCATATAATAGGCTGCGGTGTCTATGGGTCACTAAATGCAATCAATAAGCTTTTAGCACTCTTAGTAGTTTTCACCTGTAGGCAACTAAATGAATTTCATCCCAGCTGCGAGACCCAACTGATCAGTATGAGCTTTGTAAACCTGAGACCCTGATTGGATTGAACACCACTCATTCCAGAAAAAGGTATTTTGGGAATCGAATCTGTCACATCTCTAGAGTAATTTACACCTTTACAATTTTGTATGTATATATGTGTGTGCTGGCACGTATACATGTCTATAAAATCTATACTTCATGGATTTGTGTGTGCTTGTGTGCATAATCATATACACTATGCACATATATGCAGAAAATTACTTTGTTTTATAAACTATTTTACTGTCATAATCACATAGGGCTTAATTTTGGTGTATATAATATTTTTCCTAATACAATATTCCAGCCATTTTCTTCTGTGTATTATTTTGAAATGAAGGTCTTTACATTTGATTAAAATGTTTGTGTTCATATTCACTTGCCTTTGAGAGGACAGAGCCATTACGCTTGCTTTGTTGAGGAATATGGCTCTTTCCAGAGGTCTGCATGGCTGCTGGAAAGAGAAACTAAATGCACTTTTTGGGAGTCCTTTTTCCTCTAGAAAGCATATGCAAGAAAAAAATTAACTTTCCCTGTGTTTTTTCTCCCAAATGAGAAAGTAATTAACAGCACGTGTTGGGCCATTCACTAAAGACTACGATAAATGATTTACTATTTTCAAGCTAATGAACTGAATGCTTGATCTAAAAAAGGAGAGTATGTACGGTTGTGTTCATCTTCCAGTTATGACCTTCCAGTTCAAAGATCATCTTAACTCCTCGCTGTCTGATCCTGAAATTTGCTGAATATATTGAAACTTGTTCTCTTAATTCACATCTCCAGAGGTGCTCAGCACCCGGCAGTAGTAGGCCTTCAGAAAGCTGTCCAAAGGACGAAAACAGTGATCTTTTTTTTTTCTTTTTTTTCCTGAGTGAAACACCAGGAAAGCACGGCTTTGTCACTGCAGCTCCACATGACAGTGTATTGAAAAAAACCCAAAACAAAATCAAAACACAGAAATGCATAGGCTTAGTTGGGCTTGCCAAGGTAATGTAGTACTAATCACAGACTGTATTCTGAAACAACAGTTAAGCATTGGAAACAAACTGCCCAGAGAGCTTTTGGTATCCTTATTGTCATCAGAGGGGTTCTAAAAACAGATAAGATACGCACATCTGCCAGAAATGACTACGTATTTTCAGACTCATACTGGGGCAGGGGAGGGAGTAGATGAACTCTTGAGGGACTTATTTTCTCTGAATCCATATTCAGGTTGTTCTGAATGCAAAAGCTTAGCCTCTGCTAAGGAATCTTACGACAGTCAAGGGCCGTGACACTTCATTTGCTCTGCACCCGAAACTCCCACTGAAGCCAATTATTCAATCTAGTTTAACAAAGACCACAGCTTCTCTGGCTGTGCAATTGTTGGTAACCATCAACAAACTGATTCATCTACAATTGGGCCAAATGTTACAAAATCTGTTTCTGAGTTCTTGTTTGTACCCCCATCATAAGATTACACCAAAATTAAAGCATGCAGTACTTGAACTAACTTCAAAGGCTGAGCTTGCACTTCTAGCTAGTTCAGCCTTTTTATTGGTTCATGTTTTCCATTTGGCTTCAACATCCTGTTCCTTACTGATGCCCTTCTAGAGTTTCATTTACAAATATTACGTCCCTGGTTAGTGAGCCATGCTAATTAATACTGTGGTGGAGGCTATGGATTATAGTAATCTCATGCCTCCTGCTTGGAAAAACATTGCAGTTTTTCCAGACGTTTACATGTAATGCCGTATTGAACATGGCCAAATTTGTCTTAGGAAAATGTATCCTGAACTCATTTAATCAAAATATATTTAACTAAGGTTGCTTATGCTGTTATCTATTGCCAGTTTTGTTAATCATGAAGCTCAAAAATTTCAATGCAGTAGAAACCTGAGATCCACAATTTCCTAATTAGATTATTTCAAACAAAACAGTAAAGTTAAAACAGGCTGGCTTAAGTATACATATTTTTAAAAGTCTATGCCAATAACAAGTTTGTTAAAAAAACACGAACAGATGAGTTGACTACTTTCTGGAACCTCGCACGTCTGACTGTGCCTTACCTTTCAAACCTGGGACCACATTCTGACAGGAATTTTAGCTCTACTGGCGATTTTTTAGTCAGAGATTCCCTGACTGCTGCGACTTCAAGTGTTGCCAAAGTTATGGTTGTGAAGAAAATCTATTATATTTTCAGTACCATCAAATATCAAACAAAAGCTATAGAGCCTTTATACAACATAGCAATCCTAAGTCCATAGGTTCCTCCAACACCAAAATAAACAAAAGCAATGGCACTTTTTAGGAAGAGGGGATATCTTTTATTAGACCAGGTGATGTAATTGGAAACAACGGACATGCTTTGAGGCTCACAGTTTGTTCACTAGGTGATAAAGAGGTCAAGAAATATATAATCTCTGGTGTATTTGTTATTTTCTTTTTGTTTTTCATTGTGTTCACAAATGCTCCTTTCATAAATGGACACAATTTGGTTGAGGTGACTGCAGTATGATGATACAAGTCACAACAAATCTGAGAGACACCTCCCACTTCTTCTAGACTGTCATTTCAGCCCCAGAAAAGAAAATTTGCCAACACCTCATAACATTTACCATGCCATCACCTCAACACAAATTAAAACAGACTAAAATGAGAGGTTTAGAAACCTACAATAAAAGGTCTAAAAACTTGCCACAGGAAACAATTGCAAAAGTGGCACTTCACACATAACCTGGGACAGCCTTTTTTGTCAGAATGTGTTCTGTACTGTACAGTGTAAATCAAATAAAGGGCATAGACGTCTCCAGGTAAAATCCTCCAAATCCTGCAAATTTTTAGGTGTCACTCTCTCGGGATGCAGTCCCTAACCTGAGCAAGGCCTCTTCTCCCCTCTGCGCAGCTCGCTGCTCTGAGAGGAGCACACTCAGCCAAGAGCTGCCCAGAGCAACCATGTGGAACCCAACCAAGGAAAGGGCCAAATGTAGTGACTTGTGGAGAGTGAGTCCGATCTTCTATTTGAAGGAGGCTTTCCCACTGCACAGCAACTGTATTACACCCAGGGGTAAGTTGGTCTGTCGTTTTGTCAGAATTAATTCCTTGAACAAAACAATAGCTGTATGAACAGCAGCAGTTGGCCACTTTCCACTTTCCTGGAGGTCAGATGATCACTCTTCACACCTAGGAAAAACAGGAGCCAACAAAAGGTCTGGTCTAAACCCTGTTAAGATATGAAGAACACTCCTTTTTTCCGTGGCTTTGGGCTACAGAAGGGTACCCATGAATCTTCTGCTCAGATTTACTGTAATGCATCCATGATCAAGGAGGGGAGTACTGGTAAATGTACCAGGTGCTTGTGCGTACAGACACACCAGGATTGCTGGGCAGGTCATGCAGACGTTGTCTGCCAGACAATAGTTTCCATACAGTAGATGATGTTTGGAGCTAGACAATTTCACCTTGTGTGAAACCAAACCATGTCACAGCACATCAACCAAACCGTGCTTTGAAAAGCAGTGTGAAAAGCTTGGCCTTTTGTCCTCCTGTTGTGGTCCTTACTTTCATTTTCAAAAGGAGGAACTCTGCTCCCTTCTTACCTGGACGCTTCCTGGAGCTGAACCCAGCCTAGGAATGCTTGTGGTCTACATCTGAGGGGCTGTCAGTTGTTAAATGGGACTGTAGAGACTGTAGACACTGAATTACCTGTAACAATTTTATGTGTTGACTGATTAAACTGTAGATTGGAGTATCTGTCTGTAAAGGTGATTCAACTCCACTGGTTCCTGGAAAAACAAGGATGGGGAATGAAAAAGCTTTCTCAGGGTAAAGCACCTCTATGCAAATACAGAGGAGTAAAGGAACAGCATAAAAACATTGTCTTTGATTACTTTATTTCCATTGCAGACTGGCTACATAACATTTAAAAACACAAAAGACAGAAGAATACTAGCATCATTTAAAGGGCATTGAGCAAGGAACAGGGACTGGAAGGAGGTGTTTCTGTGGGAGTGTTTCTGTTTTTTTCTAAGACATGATAATGTAGAACGTTTCTGGCAATGAATGATGAAGTTATACTAGTCTAAGTTAAACTTTTAGGAAAGAGTGACACATATATAGAGTATTACTTGATCAAAATCCAGTTTACCTAAACAAGGTTTTCCTGTTGCTAAAACAAGCAGTGTATTTGTTTCAGATAGGCCCTCCAAACCTGGAGGACTTCAGAGTGAGAACAATTAATATGGAACCATAATCCAGAAAAGGAAGTGGGAGGAAAAAGTGCCACATGAATGTTAATGTCTCAGCTGTGGAACTTGGTGTGTTCTCTAGTTCTTGGGCCTGAATGCATACATTAGCCATGTCTTGACCGCAAGTTGGGAACTTGGGAAATAGCTGAGTCTCTTTTTTTATCAATATAGCTCATGACGGTACCAAACACAGGATCATTCATGTAATTATATCACTACTTGATGTGCATAAAAATACCCCAAATCCATCTCTTTAACAAGTTGAACAAAACTTAAGAAATTGCTTTTTTTGAGATTTTTCTATTTCAGAAGCATGCATAAAATCAACAAAGGCTTGTGAAATCCCTGTCCGCTCCATTTATTCTGATTTGAACTTTTGCTTTTTTTTTTCCTCCTTTGTTTACAATGCCCTTTTGGAAGTACAAAAATATTTTTCTTCCCCCTACTAATTTTGACTTTTTCCATTTAGGAATCATTGATTCACCCACATTTTTTGTACAGCTGCCATTGCAATTCTGTTAAATAACTTCTTGTGCCACAATATCTATCTTTGTTCCACAGCACCATTGATTGATGTTGACACAGCCGTGGTAAGACAGTATTTGCTTAGTTAATTTCTGGCACAGAAAGGGGAGGAGGAGCACAAATGTATGCATTTTTGTATGTGGCACATAGCGTCGTTTAATTTTTTTTTCTATTGTGATAGAGAGGTAGATTTTATAATCAACTAAACTATTTAGGAATGCAGCTGGCTCGGGGGATTGCTGATGTCCCATGTGATCTTTTTCCAGTAGATTTTTGGTTCTAATTTGATCCAGATTATGGTTATCTAAAGACTCTTTGTGGCATATGCAAAATCACTTGATTGTCACAGTCCTGTCCCTAGTCGGCTCCAGTCCACACCACAGAAAGTACAGTGCTAAGTATCGCAGCTGGCACTCTTTGTGGAAAAGACAACGATTCACTGCCTAAATTTTCCCTCACTAAAGTCAGAGGTAAATTTTATTTTAAATTTCAGTGCAGCACAAGCAAGAAATGATTTAGCATCAATGCCTTCCTTCACTCTTCAAAAGATGATCCCTTTCAAGGACACCATGAAGAAGCATCAACTGTTGCCGGCGCTACAGTATTTTTGAGAGGAAAAGAGGGCTGCAGATTCTAATTTGGTAACTGTGGCACCTTTTGAGCAAACAGTAATAATATTCATGTCCAAAAGACAACCGGAGCAGGTGCCAGAAACCCCAGAGACTGGGTGGACTGGGAAGAAAATAACTGCTGTTGTCTCTGTATTGTACGTCTCAGTGTTTTCAGAAGGTTTATTTGCTTGATGCATTTGGATGCATGGGGTCCACTCAGGTCCAAAACCGCATTCAGCCTTATAATCCATTCAGAAACTGGAGTGATAGGAAGCAACTCTGTGCACTGACCCGATGGAGCTGATGATCTCTGCCCTCCTTCTGTGGCTCTTCCTCCAGTGTATCCTCTCTGCCTTTTTTATCCCTTATTTGCACAGTCCTGAACTGCCCTTTATACAGAACAATAAGGAGTTGGCTGTATATTCCACAGTAATGACGTCAAAGAATAATAACAATTAGCACTTCATTTAGCATCTTAACTATAACACAAAGATGCCTAGCCAGCACTATCTCAGGCACATGGGGAAACTGATCACATAGAAAAGAATTTAATGACCTGGCCAGCCATGAAGTAAGATATTGAAAACAGCAATCAAGATTTTTTTACTTGCAGGCCTAGGTCCATCCACCAAAATCTTCTGTCTCACCAAGACTGTTGTTTATAGGAAAATTCCTTATATATAATTTATAATGATAGTAGCCATGAAACCTGCTATGCTTTTATTCCAATTAATTTCGTATCCTCTTCTTCTGACATTGGGGAATACTAGGGCAAGTTGAGTGGAGCTTTTAAGATTCCCTAGACAACTCTCCCTGCCATTTCTTTTCTGGTCTCACCAAATGAGCGAGCATGAGCTTGCCTCAGGAACAGCAGTACCCTTGTGGATCCGGGTATTTCCTTAGACCCCCCCAATCAGGTTATAGATATATCTCGTCATTCTTTCTGCATGATATCATTAACATTTGGCTTTCTGTGTTAATCCACACGGGAAAAACTCTTGGACAGACATTCTTCATTTCGGTCTCAACTATTGTAACAAACTTTTCTGCAGTTTGAGGAACATTGTCCAAATTCCATCTATTCAGACTGCTGTTGCAGGGACCATTCTCCCAGCTTGTAGCGACGGCTGTATGATTTCTCTCTGCAATTTTCTTCTCTCACTTTCCTCTTCTTTAATCCCATCAAAAGAAAAGCAACTTCTCTTCAGTTTTAATGGCCCACCTCCTCTTGTCATTTGATGTCAGGGTCTGCTGGCTTTGGCAAGGGACTGCAAGGCTTGAATATCTTGCTGTACAGGAGTGGCTTCAGATTTTTCAAGGCAGGACTTTATAGCATTTAGTGTAAATCCCACAGAGACTCCCCAGAAATGAGAATGACAATACCATCTGCAGGTAGAAACCCTGGTCAAAGCACACATGTGCCTCATTTCCAAGGTACAAAAACTGGTTAAAGGATATCTAGAAAGGATTACAAACTGCTTAATTTGTTTCTAGGCTTGGCCAATCATTGTTATAAAGATTACTATTCCATGTATTCTGGTATTATGTCAGTTCGGTTTTGATGGCCACTCTGGAGATCTGGAAAAGCGACTGACGTGTGCGGGAAGGGCGGAGGGCACCCCTTTGCTGGTGCAGTGGTGGGGCTGTGACCATGACACATCGCGAGGGCTCTTGGCTGGCGTGGGGGCTGTGGCTCAGCTTGGCCTGGCCCGGCTCAGCCCCGCAGGCCTCAACGAGGCCACCCCATGTGCCCACCTCCGCTGGGCACCGCACCCGGGTGTAGCTGGAGCGCACAGTGGTGACAGAGCAGGGCCTCGGTGGTGGGCAGGCCAGCTCACATGTTGCTCGCCACCCCTGCCGAGGGTCTTCGGTGCTCGGGAGGCCTGAGGCGAGGGCAGGACCCTCACTGAGCCCCTAGGCACTGCAGCGTGGTCCCGGGCGCCCTTCGGGTGGGCAGCGCGCCCTTCTCTCTTGACTCTTACTGGGCAATGGCGAGGCCCGACACCAGCCCGTCCCCCCGCTCCCCCTCCACACCACACGACCCCTTCCCCCACCCCGGGAGCGGCCGCACTGCCGGGTTTGAGCCCAGCCGCTCGCCGTAGCCAGGCCGCCGCCTCCCGCGCATGCGGGGTAGCGGGGCCGCAGAGGGTGCGCGGCCGGCGGGGCGGAAGGACGTTGGTGGGTCCGCGCTGAGGTGAGGCCGTGGTCGTTGCCCACACCCCACCCCCGGCCCCTCTCGCCGCCGGGTCCCCGCTCTCCCCCTCGTCCCAACGGCCGCCGCTCTCCCCTCGGCCGCGGCCCGTCGCGGCAGCCCGTGACCTCTGCGCGTCCCTGAGGGTGGCGGGGACGGGCCCTGCGGCGGCGGACGCCCTGTTGGAGGACAGTGGGGGGCCGGAGCGGGGCTCGTCTCAGCCTGGCCACGGCGCTGCGGCAAGGGCGGCGGGGCCGGAGGGGGCCCTGTCTGCGGTGGTTCCTTGTAAATGTGAGAGGAGAGCGGGCGTGCGCGGCCGTGGCGGCGCCGAGGCCATTGGGGACAGCTGGGCCACCTCCTGGTTGTCGCTGCCGGGCCCTGCGGGCGCAGGAGGCCGCACGGAGGGCAGCACCCTGCGGGCAGCGCGGCCGGGGAGCCGCTCCCCGCTCAGTCAGCCTTTAACTCGGGTTTAAAAGCTTCAGGTTTTTAGTAAAATTTTACCGAATACAAAAAAAAAATAATAAAATCCTTCAATGCAATAGGGTCTGCAATTATTTAAAAGAAACCCAAACCACTAACTAGTTCAAGAGGTATGTGCTTTTCCTTAGAAATGAATAAAATGTGATTCTAAATGCCTTCTGATGTAAACACTAGGACAGCAGGCCTGAAGTGGTAGACCCTGCAGGAGAAAAGGATTTTGTAAGAACAGTGAAGGCCTGTCTCGATTCCATGAGGACTGGATGTCAGGAGTATGAAAACTTACTTAGATTCAGGTCATAAATAGGTTGTCCTTGAATGTTATCCCTTCAATATTCTCATTGCGAAGTCAAATAGAGAAGGAGCGCTGTTGGTTATGTTGTGAAGATGATTATTACACAACAGAAAAAGCACAATCTTTTTAGAGTAGAGTTACAAAAAATTATCTAAGTAGAGCTTCTTGTCCCACAATTCTCTTCTCCCTTTTCTTTGTTTTCTTTTAGGGAATATAATCACCATGTCGTCTGCACTGTTGCCTAAGCCACAAATGCGGCGCCTTTTGGCCCGGCGGATGAAGTTTCACCTATTTGGGGCGTTTTTCGTATCTGTGGGATGTGCGGCTTTATACAAGGTGAGATCTGTAGTTATTCAATTATAAACTGGACTCATTAGAGTGTTTTAAGAATTCATAATATTTTTTTGTTGAGATTTGGTTGAGCTGTTCATCAGCAAGCTTTAGTAATGTATTTTTGTAAGCATGTTTCCAGAACATAAATAAATCTTCCTAATCTTCATTTGAAGAAACGATATGAATAACCTGATGCCTGAAGCTGTGTGATCAAGATCACGCAATTCGTGACAACTGAACCTTGAGTCTCCTAGTCCTAGACTACTCTTGATTGTTCGCACGATTGATGCACATCATTAACTCTAGATAGTCTGTGTCTCTCTCTGTCACAGTATCTGAGACTCTAGAGTTGTCAAAGTCTTATTTTATCTCTAGATTGATTTCGGAAAACTTGCTCATAAGCAATTTGAAAGCCCGTCCTTCACACTGAAGATATCGGCATGGGGAAGGCTAGTGTGGTCCTTTTATTGTTTTTTTTGAAGTATCATGGGCATTATGCTGCCAGAAAACCCCACTTACAGATTGGAGTTTGGTTTTCATGGTCCTTAAGAGACTTCTGACAAAGATAAGAGTGGTGGTGGTTCTTGAGCGCCTTTACTAAGTAATTTTCAGATCTCATACACAAAGCAAGCAACACAGTTTGAATTCCTGTGGAAGAAGTGGATCTTGGTTTGCCCATTGAATTCATTCATATACTATTTGCAGCATTTGAGTACTTAGGAAGCTATTGATAAAAGTGACTAGAAATGAAGTTAATTTCAGGTTGTTCATCACAAATTCATCACAGTTCACTTAAATTTCAACAAATGTCTATCAGAAACAATAAGCTTGCACAGTTAAAGCTCAACATCTACTTAACACATCTGTTAAGAGGTAGGCAAGCTTGTTTGTGCACCCCCGCATTAATAAACTAGTAAGGCAGCAGACCATATTTAGAACAAGTAACGTGGATCTCAGTAGCAATTTACTTCGTTGCATGTTAGATACTGTTGAACAAACCCACCTTGGACTTTCCTTCATGTTTTTGGGGGCGCTTTTAGCATATCGCTGGGCTTCAGGTGAATGAGTATCCACGGAGTCAGGATGGTGTCTTTTTATGTGGATGCGCTGTAAGAGTGGCTTGGCAGTCTTGTAAAATTTTGCCAGACTTCTCTAGTTGACCTACAGTGTAGCTCAAATGTAATACATTGTTTTAGGATGCCATTTTATCTGGAGTTATAGTTTTGCAGCTGCCCACAGGCACAGAACTTGCCATAATAGCATGTTTTATGTCTAAAACTATTAGCGGGGAGGACACTGGACAGTGGAGTGTTAATATAGGAAGAGTGTTTCTGGATCTGTGTAATGTCCTGTCTTGTAACAGACTTTCTTTTTAAGCTTTCACTTCAGACATTTGTTTTCCTGACCAATGGTCAGGTAGCCTGAACTGTGGATTTGAACAGGAACAAAGTAATATTTTACTAATTTGAGCTAAAGGCTTTTTAGACTGTTATCCACTGATACAAATCATAGCATTAATAGAAAAAAAAATATCTTTGCTTTGCAAGCTTTATTTTTCTGTGTGTTACTTTCCAGTTTGGAATTGCTGAACCCAGAAAACGAGCTTATGCAGAGTTCTATAAAAACTATGATCCCATGAAGGACTTTGAAGCCATGAGAGCAGCTGGTGTGTTTGAGTCTGCACCACCCAAATGATGGTAACCTGCATTTACAGGTAATAAGCTACTCTGCAGTAGAACAAGAGTAAGCTAGATTGTTTCAGTGAAACATTGTGCTTCTATTTGGAGCTTCTTCCTTTTTGATCAAGTAGAAAGGTGTTCCCAAAGAAAAAGGATACAAATTGCACTCGAGAGACCTCCGGGTAACAAAACCATGAAGAAATACAGGAACTGGGGAGGAGGGAGTAAGGGCAGAGTAGAAGGCTCCTGAATACCTTTTGGGTGACGTGTTTCACTGGTGTGATATAGGAGGCTTGCACAGAGTGATGCCAGGCCTTTCCCTCCTCACGCAGCCATGGAAAGGAGACAAAGCTTTTGTATTAAGCTATAAGATTTGCCTCATATCACTGTTATGTTGATGCTGTCACATCTTGAACTGCTTAGCTTCGGGCTATCTCTGTCTGCTGCTTAATGTACCTTTGGCGGTACAGTGAATGAGAAAAGGGAGAGGCTGTTTCTCATAGCATCCATCTTAGTGTAAGAAACAGAGACAGCTTCTGCACATCCTTTTGTCTTTTGAAGTTGGTGAGAGGGGGAAGCTAACTAGTCATGAGGGGAAATATATTTAAATAAATACATGCCTATATAAAAAATATCGCAATGGCATACAGCTCTGTGTACTAATATTCAGGTTTTTGCCATACTGAATTAAACTTGAATACAATTTTGTTCACAATACTATTTTCCTAGCACTTAACGCTGCATTTTGTTTGAAGACTACCAAAATTTGTTCTGCCTTACTTGTTGTCATAACACCAGGCTAAAAAAAAGTCTTGATTTCAACCTTGTCATAGTTATTAATAAGCACACTCACTAAACCGCACAAACTCATGATGTGACAGCTCAATAAAGAATTCCTCCGCCTGTGTTGATCCAAATTTCTTACATTGAGTTCTCTGCTTCTCTTAAAATGACTTCAAACTAATCTAGAATGATAGCTTTTTCATTCTTTTGGAATGTTTTCATATTGTGATCATTACGTGATAATCTGTGGCTTTAATTATCCTGGCCAGCTGGATTTTCTCAGCCTGTTTGCTTAAAGCAGCAAGACTGAATAAAAGATTTGTACTTAACACTATTAATACTAAATTCTGTTGTGTCACAATCTACAACTATCTGGTTTCTGCATAACACAATTTCATGAAAAAAGCAGAGCTCCAGCTCTTCTAGCAAATTTAAAAAAAAAAAAAAGTGGCATTCCCTTTGGTGTTTTTTTTTGTGAGAGGGGGAAACTTCTTTTTTTTTTTTTAGCTATGACTGCTGATAAATAACGAAATGATAAATTTGGCTGGTTTTAATCCTGGTAATTCTGCCTCTGGTTCAGTCCGATTGCTAATATATAGGCACTTTTAAACTTTCTTAGACACTAGAATTGCATTCTTTAGTCAGGTGGCCTTCATCAGAGTATTCTGAAAGGCCATCTGGTGGTAAAATCATTTGAAACAAACACTGTCAACAAGGATGCATGTTGAATATTTAATTGGAATCATGAGCAGGATTTTTTTCAGTGCAAATAGAGCTCCTCTCTCAGCTAGCTTATGTTCCCATTCGCAGCTTAAAAAAAAAAAAAGAAAATTGCACATTGTGTGCACCTGTTAAAATTAAATGTTTCCTAAACATGTCTTCCATTCCTTAATTACACCAGCTCAAAAAAAACGCGTGAAAGACAAATCTTTATATGTGATTTTGTTTGAATTGCTGATGCTTCTTATTCCTTAGCCTCTTTATATAAGAACTTACATTTTTCACTCTTTCATTGTATTTAGGTTAGGTTTTTGTTGTGTGCGTGCACATGAGTATATAAGCAGAAGAAGGGGAAAACAACGCAGTGTTTCAAATGTTCTGAAATGACTGTGAAAAGAACAAGCAAACAGAACAGCTGGAAGACATTTTCATTGCCTCAGTAGCTTAAATCTTAGCTATGGAAGTTGGATGGAGGTTGAATTTGATGCTGGTTTTGGTACAGTTACCTAAAGGGTACAGAGGTCATGCACGATCTACATTTCCCATTTTATTGGGATATATTCTGTATGTGGCAGTAAATACAGTGGTTTAACTTCATTGAATACTTACTCTGGAATCAGTACTTAGCCCCAAAACTGCGGAAAGGGTGGGGTAGGTGGGGAGGAGAATTCATGAGTTAAGGCATTAGCTTGGAACTCTGCTTCGAGTTTGTTCCTGCGGGGCATGTAGGCAACTTGGTACTGAAGTGTGAATTTACACTGTTTTGCCTACTTGGCGTGGACTTTGTGTGGTGATACTGATAATGGAAACCAAGCGCAAATATAGGTTTGAGGAGTATCCTACCTCTACAGTGCGCTCAGTAATAGAATAAAGGGGCAAGCGAAGAGTTCGGTTCTAACCACTTGCATGACTCTTGTCATGGAGCACAGCTGGTCTTGGATTGTGTTCAATATAATGTGGAGAAGCAATTTGAATTTGGTTTTCTTCCTTCCTTGGTAGGTTGCCTACACCACTTGTTTCCTCTCTGGCTCCTATCTGAAAGCTGCATTCCTTTCTCTTTCAGGCCCTTAGCAAGATTGATTCAGTTATCAGTGCAGCATGTATAGTGAATCTGACGTGCTGTGCAGTATTGTTCCAGCTCTTGATTTGTTCCATGTTTCACTTCTGTTTGCCACATGAAGGGTGTGTGAATCTTAAACCATCAGGAAATAACAGGGGGAATTCCTCTAGACTAAACCACCACATAACATTTCTCTCTATTGCTTTGCATTCATACATACTAATATGTTTACTTAAAGCATAAAGTTTGTCCAGCATAACTTAATATTTTTTTTATCTTGCAGATCCCCTTCAGTCTAAGGAGACTTGATGACCGAACCTTATTTGTTCACTGAACTGTAAAGTGTAGTGCACTTCAGTGCATGGCACGCTCTAATGTAACTCAATAAATAAAATACATATGTCAGTGGCGCTTAGTTGTCTTCATTAATGTCGAAATGTTTAAATGCTCAGATGCTGGGAAGAGTGGTGGAAAGTCTTTATAAATTGCTCAAGATGACTAAGGCTAGTTTTCTTTCCCCCGGGAATTATTTGCATCTGTGTTTTGGCCAAATTCAACATTTGATAACAAAGTATATCCCTAAGCAGTTACAGCTAGGTTGTCCCAGCTGCTGATGGGAATATGCAGGAGGATAGTTGTTATGGGCTGGATTTCTGGAAGGATCTGCGTTACCTCTGGCTTCACAAAGTGAACTGACCTTGAGATGAAAGAATTTGGAGAGGAATTGTGGAAATATGCTAGCCAGCCTCCTTATCTTTTCTGCTGCCATGGCTGTATTGCCTTCCTTACAGCAGCAAACTGTTACGTCAAGACTTATAAACTGTGCAAATGCCCACTCTTGTTATACGTGGTACATTACTCTGATGATTGGAAAATGACTCTAAACTGCAGGTATGGTCACATCTGTTTTATGTACAAGGGAAAGAGGATAAATGCAGACAAAGTAAGAAATACTTATTTTAGGATTTTACAGTAATGAAAAGCTTTGTGTGCTGCTTCTAAACATGTATCATCTCCTTTTTAATATCTGGAAGTAGTCAGCTAAGCATAGTTTTGATCTCTGCTACATTTTGTGTAGTCCAAGACCTGATGCTTTATCTTCTGCCATGACACCCATCATTTGGAACATGCTTTGTGTGTTGCCTGTTGCTGAGGTTGAAGGTGGTACTAGGACCCTAGCTCTTCATTGGGTACTAGGAGAGGAGTCCAAGCTGATTGTGTGAAAGGCGGGAAGGCTTTGTATGAAGCAGCATGACAAATTAAGCCATCTGTGTTGTATTTGAAGGTCTTCAGTTCAAATCCTGTTTGGAGTAATTGTCATTATTTTAAATGGATCATTAACTACTTAACACTTAATAGGTACCCGTGAGTAACATTTGGACTAATGAAAGCAAGTAAGTAATGTATTTGATCCAGAACACTATTACAGAGCAACCTGGGATTTCCTTTAACCTTTCCATACAGGCAGTGCTTCCTTTAAGCAAAGAAAGAATTTGACATTAGTGGTGCAGGGGAAACCATCTAGTAATCAAAATACCCCTGTTCCTATAAATGTAAACCAAAGCTTAACAATAGCAAATGATACCCATTTATCTTCCCAATGTACAGCATAAACATTGTATGCCATTAAGTACTGACTAACATTTTCTCAGGCATGTCTGCAGGTTTAAATAGCCAGGGGTCTTTAGTCATACTGACAGCTTCAGAGGCAAAGAAACTTGCTACTGCCAGGTGTGCAGGCTAATAGACCTGACTTCCCTTCCAGCGTTAGACCCTATATTCTTCCCAGTCGCTATAAATTAATTCACTTTTAAATTCTAAGTTTCTTCTAAACTATTATAGCCAACAGCAGTTATTGTTGTAGTCTGTGTTCCTTCAATTAGCAGCACACGTTGATTTAAAGAAATGAGAGGTTTTGTGACTGAACAGTTTTTTTTTGACTATACAGCAGAGCTCAAAGATGTCTCTTGCTAAATGTATTCAACAGCAATGATGAAAGTTGAGCTCTTAATGTCTATGTGTTTTGAGAAGCTGCGGGTTATGATTGTTGCTTGCTTTATAATGATATTCTGGTTTCACACTGGATGCAAAGCAAGTACTTCCTTTCAGCAGGTAATGTCAGCTCACACAGCTCGCTTTCCTCTGGAGAGGGAAGGGAGGGCAAAGTTGGTACCCGAAATAGGAGTAGGCAGAAGGGCAAACCTCCTTTTCTGAAATCAGCACCAACCCATCAATTTTTTTTTTTTTCCTCTTTTCTTTGCATTTGCCAGCCAGAGTTCAGCTAATCCTGTCTGACACACAACTGGGAGTGAGACAGCATAGCACAAGACAGACCTGTGTGAGTTAGACCGGAACCGGCTGGTTGTTACAGGGCCTGGCATGCTGTTTCTAGGAGATGCAGAGCTGAAAAACATGCTTGTCTGTGCTGAGGCCATCCCAACTCTCTGTAACAGTTTTTGCTATATTTATCTATGAAAGAATATATAAGAAGGCATTGTTTGACCTAAACTGCTTTGGGAAAGGTCTTGCCGTGTATAAGCCTGACCATGCCTTCAAATTTTTGGCCGGCTTTATTCTCGAGTGTTTGAGGAATGATTGATTGTTCTGGAAGCAAACTAAAAAGATAGATTTGAAGTTGTGAGCTCTCCAGGTCTAAAGAGCATTATGAGAGTAGGCATGTTTTAAGAGTACACATTGGAGTGCTTTAGCAGCTAAGTACAGGCAGCTGCTCTTTGGACAACTTTGTTTTCATAGTCACACAGCTCATACGTAGGAGAGGCTGATTTATAGGCCGTCTCCGCACGTTTCCATACATGTGGTCAGAAGGGGGAGAAAGAACCTGCCTAATGCAGTAAAGATGCTAACTAAATTCGCTGAAGAAGAGTGTAATTTAAGCAAGTGTTTATTCCAGGAGAATATAATTCAGGAAAAATACAAATGTATCTTAAACAATGGCTGCAATCTATGAACTTTTAGAAATTAAATTGCTGTCCTCCCTCATCTTACAGGTGTGTTTTTGCATCCTCTTGGGTGGTTTATGTACTACATAAATAATGAACAGATTAGTCTAATTCAAATGGTGACTACAGTGCTGTTTTGATCCAGTTAGTCACAAAAGCACAAAACTTTTCAGCACACACTTTTTGGCAAGCTAATAATCAGTTTTTACTTCCAAAGTATTGTCATGATCTATTGCATTTTCTGGTACGTGACAGAGTCCAGTGATCTGGAGCCGCCCAGCGGAAAAGGACCTGGGGGTGTTGGTGGACAACCGGCTGAGTATGAGCCAGCAGTGTGCCCAGGCGGCCAAGAAGGCCAACACCATCCTGGCCTGCATCAGGAATAGTGTGGTGAGCCGGACTAGGGAAGTGATCATCCCCCTGTACTCGGCACTGGTGAGGCCTCACCTCGAGTANTCTTGGGTGGTTTATGTACTACATAAATAATGAACAGATTAGTCTAATTCAAATGGTGACTACAGTGCTGTTTTGATCCAGTTAGTCACAAAAGCACAAAACTTTTCAGCACACACTTTTTGGCAAGCTAATAATCAGTTTTTACTTCCAAAGTATTGTCATGATCTATTGCATTTTCTGGTACGTGACAGAGTCCAGTGATCAACTGGAATTTAATGGGGTCTACGCGAAGCTCCTATGTCTGTCTTGTTCTACGCAGTGACCTGTTCATTCCCTTGTAACTGAATGACCAAATAGCTCACAAACCCAAGTATTATAGGAATAGCTTTATTATCTTTAAACAATCTCATTATATTACAATTTATCCACCAATATGCAAAATTAGAAGTATTAAACTATTTCCATAAAATATTCAGGAATGAAGCATGTGCGTGTATATATACATATACATTATTTAAATAGTGTTATTTAAACAACGACTAAGTTATAAAATCACTGTATGAAATGTTGATAATGGCTGGGCTTATTTCACATTCAGGAAAGGACAACGCAGATCTCGGGCTTCTGTATTTTAAGTACACAAGAGACACGGCTTTTAGAAATACCTTTTAACAAAACAGAACTCACGAGAAAAACATTGCAGTTACTACATTCTTATTTACTGTGCATTTGGTCATATCAAGTATGCATAGAAGTTATTAACTATAAAGCACATGGATCTGCTCCAAATGATGATCAGATTTTATTCCAGTTCTTGTCTCCGATTCCAGCCATGTTCAGGAATCCCCAGACAAATTCATGTCCGTAAGTATGTAGAAAAGGGGAAAAAAGTAACACACATAGTTGAAAACCAAGTAAGCTTTTGTTTTTTAAAATAAAGCTGCCATAGCCAGATTTGGTGTATAAAGTAATCTAACTGTGCCCAGAGACAGTGATTTCTTGTCTACTACAAACTGTAAAACATCTGAAAAATAAGACACTTGGAAAGCTCCTTTGTCTCGATGCGTTTAACATCATATTCGTTAAGTGTATCATGATGGCATCAGTAACTGTTCAAGTAATTGGAGCCTGTGGGTCCACACTTTTCAATCAGCTTGAAAAAAAAAAATCTCACTTTGCTTAGCACAAACGTATTTGAAAAGTCATGTTTCTAAATATCCCTGGTTTTAGCTGTTCAAAAATGACAAGCATAAAGTGAATTAGGGCTCAAGTGAGCACGTAGTGGGTAGTGGTGGCAGATCAGATGGAAGCGAGACCCAACAAGGTTATACTTAGCACCTGCACATCTACATTACATTGAGCTTATACATTTTTGGTAGATTTTAAGGAGACGTAAGCTCTGTTTCTTAAATTTTTGAACTGCATGTTACTGGCTTCCAGCTAACAACCAGACAATGCACAATGTCATATATACACTGAAAGTCCTTCTGAAAATTTGATGGTGGATAAAATAAAGTTTCTGTATACAGACAGTTTGAAAAATAAATTCATGTTGTAGTTCATGTTTTGTTCTCCAAACCACACAAAGGCACTAGTTTACATTAAGGACTAATGTCCTGCAAAACTTCAGTCAAATAAAGGAAGCTATTTTAAGGTTAAAGTGGTGCTAAAACCCAGCTGTCACTAGTAACTTAAACCAGCCACACTGGGGTTTTCAGATTTAGTGGGGGAAAATGTTTTGCCTCAGGACGTACACGCTGGGGGGAGTGCGTGTGTGTGGGGGGAGGCTCAGCCTTGAGCAAGTTTTTACAGCTGAGTTATAAACCTGGTTTATAACAGAAACTGGCAGACCCTAAAATATGATAGAGTAGGTATTGATACACATTTTGTGTGTGTGGCAAAAATGTCTGTATGCACGCAATTTTTCCTTATTCGCTGATTTTTGGTTATTGAAAAGAAAACGGATTTTGATTGAGCTATAGCCCAAGGCTGTTCCTTTTCAATTTATTCGTTTGCTAGAACAGTGTCCTTCCAGCAATAGTATTTTGGCAAGGGAGCAGGAATGCTGTCAAGATTAGAAAAGATATTGGGCTTAACTTTGTTATCATCTCCTGCCTCCTCCAAAATTATATGCATCTCTACTTGACGTAGGTTACTGCAGAGGAAGCGTTACTTTCAAAATGGTAAGGTATTACTATACTCACCACAATTATTAATTAAACCCTTTCCTCAAGGCTTTATTTTTCACCATGGTGAATTTGCTAATGAATACTCGGGCAAAATTTGGATCAACTACATATTGATATGTTTTTGTAATAGTTGGAAGGTGTTCGGTAGCTACAGTTTGCAATGCTGGCACTGTCGCGGTGCTGGGAGCCAGGTGATAAGATGTCTTTGTGATGTACTCCACGAGGCGGTTGTATTGTTGTTCTGATAGTCTCTCTCTAGCTCCATCTGCCTGAAAGCAGAGAAGATAAAATGATTACTGAGTGATTGACAGTAACTGAACTTAGTAGTAAGGACAATAACTTCCACATTACTTTCTGTAATTAAACATCTTCCTCCCTGGGACCTTTTCTACAATAGTTTAATGGATGTTTTAATCAACAGTGTTTTCCCATAGTTTAGTGTTTGGTGGATTTGGACACTTCCGAGAAGCTCTATCTCTGCCATAGGAAATTCAAGCAGTATCTTTTGAGAATTTCAGGGGTGCACTCCATACACCTTGCTCAAGATGAGATCTTTACAATAGATTAACTCTTTGTAGACAGAAAAACCATCTGAACCCCTTTTAGAAAAATGCCAGTATCCTTATCAGATAGCAATCCTAATTAGCAAAACCTTTTTCTCACAAAGTACAATCAAAGACAGCCGACAGCTATATCTGGGCAGTTAAGTTTAACCCTTTAACTTACTTGATTTAAAATAAAGACTAGAAGCTACCTTCCAGGTGACTGTTCTATGTTGGGACATATCTGTCAGCTTCTGGTCACCAAAAAAGCCATTCTGGGTCAGAGGACCCACACAAATATGTTTTTTTAAACAAAAGGGTTTTACTAAAGACAGTTTGGCCATGTCCTTTCTGGAGAAGAAATTAAGGTGTCTGTGCAAACTGCCTTTTCCACCACCATGAGTTGGAAGGACTCCTCTGAAGAAATCCCTTTTTGTAGGCTGAAATATGTAGAGGTTCAAGGCCCTAGCAAGAGGGATGCAAGTAACCTACCTCTAGTGGAAAAAATACAGAAAAACAAATACTGTCGACAGAAAGGTGGCATCTACAATATGGTTCCAACCAGATAAAGTATTAGATGACAAGCCATAGGCAAACCTGGCTTTGGAAGAGCAATCTGCTGTGTTCTTTTTTTGAAGAAGAAGAAATTGAAGATGACTATGACTAGCTTGACAAGGGAAAGCATGCAAGCAGGCATCAAGCTAGTCACATGGTTTCAAAAAAGAAATAGTGTTGTATTCAGAAATACCACCATGGATGCCACAGCGGTATCACTAGCAAAGTCATTCAGAATAGAAGTTATTTCCAAAACATGACAATGAACAAAAAGGCAGAAGCTATCCCAGGGCTAGGCTTTGATGCTTCCTTATTTACACTTGGAGAACTCCTGACCAGTTTCATTTTTGTAGGGTTTAAAATGTCTTTGTTGGATGTCACACTAAGGATTCAAAGACTGCTATCTTCTGTCTTCCAGGGAGTTTTACACATGCTGCACTAGATGCGATGATATTTTCAAACAGTGCCATTGGATTCAATTTAACATCCAGGATCAATATCTCGTCACATCTCTGGACTGCAAGGCTCATTTTAAACAAACCCTTGCTTATTTGAAGAAAGAATTATTATGACTGATAGATAGTGACAGATGTCACATCCAAACCAAAACAGACCCCTCTGTTTTTTTTTACTATGCCTTTGGAGATGGATTTGCTGCTCAGCAAGTAGAAACCCTCCTGTTTTCAATCATCACCACAAAAATGCTAAAGGAAGCAGAGGCTCATGAACAAGCTCAGAAGCTCAAGGTTGGAGCCCATGCCTAGAAACAGCGGAAATGATGAAATGGGCAGAGGAGAGTGTGTTTTCCATGAATGACCTTAAAGGGAGTGAAAAATTGGAAGGCAGACTGCTGCAGCAGACACACAGCTAATGGTGGAGAATGGTGTCTGAACCAGGTCTTCAGTCTGGTGGTGCAGAAAAAGTATCTCAGCCGTCAGTCCATTTTACCAGTTGAAAGGAGAGAAATACGTTAAAGTAGCACCTATGTAAACTAGATTTGAAGTAAGTTATGGGGTAAATCTTGCAAGTCGGTGGTTCCAGACTTTTTCTTGATTTCTACTTCTAGGGCAGTAAAGCCCAGGGGAAGCTGCGTTACAGTTCTGCCTCCACACTGACCAAAAGACCCAAGTTATCAAAGACGATGGAAACAGTGTTGGTGTCCCACTCACCTACTCTTGTGAATCCATTCTGCATTCAGCCCCAGGTGACATCCCACGGACAGAGCACAATTATCCAGGAGGAAATATTAACTGCACTTGTATGGTTTTCCAAAGTAATTGGGACCCTACTTGCTTCCAGATGACTTCATCTGCAACCATCTGCTTCTCCAGCCAGTTTCAGTTAAGCTTATATTGTCAGGACAGCAACAGAAACTTGGAATTGCCATTATTCTACATTTTTTCCTAAATGGGACCTAACATTGTCACTAATGTGCCTTAGCCCACGACTTTAAACAGCTATAATGTTAATAGCCAGATCATTCAACGAATCCAAACTTAAGTCAAGGATTGCTTAGCGCACCTGCTAGAGGAATCCATCATGTCCTTTCGTGCTAGAAGGCCACACTTTTGGGCTAGGAACTCCAGAATTTTTCTAAAATTCCTCCCATTATGGCTTAGAAAGAATAAGCCTTCAGCATTCTAACTAACTGCACAGAGGCTATAGCGTCTTTGTTGCGCAGACTGGATGTGTACGTAGCACTGATGGTCTGCTCTGTGCACACGGACTGAGGAAGGAGGGCTGGTTCCTTACGGGTTTTTTTCACTGCTTTGAAAAATCCAGAGACTGGTTTTCAGCTCCAGAGATGTAGCATGTGTAACACTATCATGAAAACCCTGTTGCACATCACCACAAAGAAATTCTGGAATATCTGAAATTCTAGGGCCCTTCAATTTTTTGCTGTCTTCTTGACGTTATGAGCTATACCAAGAGCAGCTGGAAGCACAGGCCTTTTGAGTTTGATGTCTGTCTGGAAGCAAGCAGTGTCGCAATTACTTTGGAAGATAATCCAGGTACAATTAATGCTTCCCTTTCAATAACAATGTTGTCAGTGCCAGAGTTTTCAAGAATCCTTCCAGGCTATTCCTAGCCAGATGGATTAAGTTATATATTGTGGAAGCGAACAAACCATCAGGCAAACCTATTGCTGAAGGAGTCAAAATACGCTCTATAACATCTCTGGTGATTACAGCTGTAGAATAATTCATGTTTTGTTTCCTAATAGTTCCACGAAGCTGAGGAGAGGGAAGGGGAGAAACTGTTTTGGGCAGAGCTGAAACAAAAGTTTTGGCAATTGTTTTTGTGAGCAATAAAACAAAAAAGTGGATTTTTATAATGTTGAAATGAAATGTTTCAATTTGTTGTGTTACTTCTCAGATCTTTGACTAAATTAATCAGAAAACCAGACATAATGTATGTTTGGTAACATCACTTCTATTTTGCTAAACTCCTCATAATATTTTGGTTGAGCTGACGGGGAATTTTCCAGCTAAAAATTCTGGCCATCTTTACTAATGTCATCATGTACAGACGTGTCTGCACTTCAGCTGAGGACACCCTCAGTGCAACAAGATGACGTGACATTAATATTTAGGAGTCGTATCTATTTGGGTGTATGTCTGCAGCTCTGAGGCTGCTCACCTGGGAGTAAGGTCTTGCTGCTCCTAAGGTTCCTTTTTCTAATCACATTCAAAGAGTTTTTATAGAAGCTCTTGTGGGAGCTGAAGGGGAGGCCCTGGCTCCCACCACCACCAGCGCTGCACGCAACACCCCAAGCACCACAGAACTGACGTGCTCAGCTGCAGAAAGGAAATTACTAAGTATGAAACTTCCCAATCCGCTGAGGCAAAAAGCTATAATAAATGTTATTTACAACAGAATATTACAGAACTCTAGGTAATTACTAAAACTTCATGAAGCTTTTGGAATCTTATATTGTGTAGCTGCCTTAGCATAAAAACCCTAAACTTTCTTGTTTCACATGCCTTACTTTCAACTGCTCCTCCTTATAGCCTATTTCTTTAGATTTTCACACAAGTTTCAGCATCAGCTTCTGCATTCTGAAGGAACACTTATGCCAAGTCTGTTTTGTACAGCATCACTCAGCTTTTGCTGTCTTGCCATCACTGACTTTGCTCTACCTGGGGCACGGGCACTCTTCACTGCTCTTCTTGTGCCATACATTTTCACGGCATTCTCAAAAGCCCGTGTCAGCAAAAGAGATTGCGTACTGCGGCTGGGTGGCTCAAGGCTTACAGCTCCTGGCATTGCTGCGGTTAGAAGAGGGGAGGTCCCATATTTCTATCCAGAACTTCAGAAAGAAACATGTATTTGGTCCAGTGCCTCCAAAGCAGGTCACGTTTACTGTGTGTACTAGCACGTGTATGTGAGAATGTCGGACTCTGCACATGCCATATAGGGTTTTGCTGTGCGTGTACAGGAGCCACTTGCCCACAGGTCCTACATATTCCCTGCTGCAGCAGCTGTGGGGACTAGAATGAGGCTCCCTGTCCCTCGCCTTCCCTTCTCCCAGACAGGCAGTCCCTCTGCCTCATCACCGTCTTGCAGCAACCTTTGGGCAAGCAATGCTTCCCCCAGAGAAGCAGTCTGCTCCTCACCTCTTGGATAACCAGATACAAAGACAAGAGCCATCACACTACAGTCTATTAAAAAAAAAAAACCTGGGCTGGTGCCAAAGTTAGGGTTAGGATGGGTTGAGTGCATCAAATGCCTTAGGGAGAACAAATTCTCTTCCTCTTCCCTCCAGGACAGTAGCTCTGGACTGAGCAGGATAGTCTGGATTCAGTCTGATGTGTGCCTCCAGCAACCACACAGCATTCAGGGATAAAAAAGCTGAGCTTTGCCCGCTTGCATCAAAATTTAAGTAATGCCTCATGTAGCTTTGTGGTGAGAGAAGGCAACTTCAGTCAACAGCACTCTGTGAGACTGAGGTTAGTGGAAAGACAATATATGTAAATAGAGAATTCAGCACTAAAAAAAGCTTTCACAAAAAAATCCAAGCGCTGTCATAACACAAATGAAGTCCTTGCTGTGCTGGAATCGATGGCAAAACTCTTCAGTGACTTCAGCAAAGATAGGATTTTACTGAAGGTGCAGAAGCCTCCCCTACTTTTTGGCACAGCTTATACTCCATGGGGTTTTACGTATGTTCTTTTCTTATA
Organism: Anarhynchus alexandrinus; assembly: GCA_008711295.1. Classification (NCBI taxonomy): domain Eukaryota; kingdom Metazoa; phylum Chordata; class Aves; order Charadriiformes; family Charadriidae; genus Anarhynchus; species Anarhynchus alexandrinus. Next base: position 1,920,804 of record VUYV01000107.1, read on the forward strand.
TTCTAAACAGAGAAATTTCTGGTATAGCAGTCTCTGAACTACCTGACACACTTTTATAAAAACAACAACTGGGACATGCGTATTTGTTTTTGAAATGATTGCTCATATGATTCCACTTGAGAATTTAATACAATAAACATTGTTTCCCGAAAGTGTAAAAATATAACATTCTTCTACCATTAAAAGAAGATAATTCATCCAAAACCTCAGTATTCAAATGGCTTAGAGATCTTTCAATATGAAGATGAAGGATTTATGCTCTTACTGGCAAACACTCGGTGCATCCAATCTCAGCAAAGGAACTGATCCTTTTAAAGTTAGCATTTGCAGAAGAAGTAAGATCTAAGGAAGTGAATACAGCTAGCAGCCAAGGAAGACCACTGCATTGGAAGTGGCAAGGTAAGAAATACACTGAAAGGAGCATGCAGCAGCATCACTGAACTGTTAAAACAGAATTCACAGAAGAATAAAAGGAACTGTTCTCACTGTGACTTTGTAGGTACAGGCAGCAATGCTGACTTGCCAAACAATAAACACCTCACACACGTGTGGTCACGAGAACCTCTTCAGAAAAGAGGTGATGCTTACCAAGAACCCAGACTTCCTCTACTTTTTCCCCTCAGAAAATTGCTGTCACAGATATGAAATGTCATGATGAATAGGACAGCAGGGAGGATACACATCCCTTTCATCCAAAGGGCACAGTCAACTATGAGGTGCGTGAAAACAGCAGGTCCCCTGGTTTGGTGCTGTGGCCTCCCGACCCAAAGGTGAGCATGCCCATTGCCAAAAGCATCAATCATCACTGTAACTTTATCCTTGAATGAAAATCATACTCAAGTCTTTACCTCCACATCAGAAGGCACTCTCTGTTGTTTTAGCTGCACCTTCAGCAGGTCTTTTTGCTGATCATCTTCCAGACAATCGATTTCAGTCACGGGGAATGCCTGCTGCTGCGTGTCTTCACTGATACTGACCACGAAGAGCACCTCCGAGGTGAGCAGTAAGCAGCCTTCATGCTGCTGGCCTGATCCACTCACAATCATGACGTCTAAGGCCATATGGACCTCTGGCCTTCCTAGAGACTGCAGCATTTTCCTGCATTATCAAGGAAAAAAAAAAAGAAAGAAAACAATAATAATAAAAAAAATGAAGTAGTCAGTGTTATGCAGTGGATCCCCCAGGACTTCTTTTGATCACTAATGTTTTTACTTAAGCCTGTAGCTATCACCTACAAATATAAAATAAGCCAGGGAGCATATTCCAAATCTCCATTACTGAAAGATGTAAGACTTAAGATTTAGAGAATAAATGTGAAACTGTTACTTATCAAAACTCCTTAATCATTCACTGCAAAATTGGCCTAATAACTGTGCTAGGTCAGCCTATTTCCCATCCTAATAGAAAAATTACCCTGAGAAGTGGCTTACAAATTCAGTGCAGAAAATAAAGCTATCTTCACGAACAGCTGTTTCTGGAGATGTGCAGTATTTTTCTTGGGTTCGGTGCAATGATAAATAAGTAAGAACTCACTGAATGCCATTAAATAAAGATCAGCTCTGTAGTTCCAAAGCTGGAAGCAGATCAGCAGCCCATCATTTGCAGATTGGGTTTCTATGCACTACCTTTGTGTTTAATGTTCCTAAACAAACTGCCATAACTCAGCCCTTCCTCGGGAAGCGGCCTGTTAACTTGAGCACAGGCCAGAACCTATTAATAAACAATGTGGATGTAAAAATGAGCAAGTGTCTAAATAATTTTACCAGACATATTTGACGTGGCTATTTGGAGCCTGCTCAACATGTTGATCATTTGGATGAGAGCGCTGCTTGGGAAGCTGAGAAAGTCCAGCTCCATGCAAAATACCTGCGGTAAGAGAATTTAAGTTTTTTAGTAGTTGTTTTCTACAAAACAGTTACATGTTGTAGTGATGTCATCTGTTTAGAGCAGTTCATAAAATAGTGCAGATCCAAAATGATGTCACAACTTTGGAAGCTATAGTCAAGATAATTCATTAAATATTACAATGCAAGAGTTGCGCACTTAACCCCGGCGATCTTGCATTAGCAAGAAACAAAAAAACCCCACTGTGTGTTCTAAAAATCAGCCATACACTTGCAATCAAGAGAAACATAATGCTCCTGAGAGCCATCATTTCAGAGTAGGATCGGACACATCACTTAGGATTTATGTAGAAAAAATCAAGACTGTTGTTAACTTTCTTGCTTAATATTAAAATACTTCCATATACGTGTCACGATCGGTACAAATTAGAAGGCAAGTTTGCCTAGATACTGTATTTAAATGTTCAGTTACTTAATCCAGCTGTTAAACACAGATCCGTATACATTTATGAGATCTCCCGGGGCATCTGGTTTATTGTGAATTCTTCTTAGTGCCAGCACAGAATGGAGACTACAAGAAGCAGTTAAACAGGTTTCTAAATAGACTATCCAAAGCTGAAGATGATACAGTATGTATGCTTTCAGATGGCTTGCAAACTTTTAAAGATGAGGTATGGTCACCAGGAAGAATGAGTGGGTTGCAAAAAAGTTCACAAATTAAGTAGTTTCAAAAATTTTTACAGGGCAGACAGGAAGTAGGTTAAGCAGCAAGCACTAGTGCTATACGGTTTATTGCAAAGCTACTCTTTAAATAAACAAAGACATTTTCTTTTGTCTAATTAAGCATTCCATTGAAGCAAAAGGCATTTTTGCATAAGGGTGTCAATAACTTAGATTCCTTTTTACACAATGGATAATAATTTAAACAAAACATCAGCGCTGGAAAAAAAAACCTTTAATTTTTAGCACACATGTTGATGGTAACACTTAAAAGCAGCATCCCAGTTGTAACAGTTGGCTTACCGAGGTTCTCAGCATTATGTGAGTGAAAATGTTATTTACAGATGGAGAAAGAGAGAACATGTGTTTATTTCTGTGTGGTCCCCCACCCCTCGGTCCCCCCCAAGAGGCACGGTCCCACTTCCAATCCAGTTGTGGGTAAGAGTTACTTGAACTCTTGTGTGTTTTCCTCTCACGCACTGTCAGCTATTATTGATACAGTTTTTATGTTTTTTCCTGGCTAACCCTTTTTGTCACATGCTCATGGAAAACATGATGTCTTGTATACCATATATATCTGCAATGAAAAGTGTCCCTCTACTGTTACAAGATTCTTGATAAAGACTGCAATGAAATTAAATCTAGAAAGAATAATGCCATGGGCAGCAAAAACAACACACAGCCAGCCGACAACAGACAAAAGTTTCTCATTTTACCAATGCGGTTTTTACACCTATGGGATGCATAATTTGGGAGAACAGTTATTATTTACACTCATACAAACAAGATAAAGTTAATTTGAAAGAATTGTAATAATTAAATATTTCATTATTTCTTTAAGTAGATTGCTTCAAGGAATGAGTTCTGAATGTAATGGGAAGCATGGAAACAATATCCTAAACTTAAGTCCTAGGAGAACTACTCGTATTCTAATCAACAAAGCACAAACATAAATATTGCTAGGTTTGTCCAGTGTAATTAGTGAAGCAAAATTATTGACGCATTTGTCCTTGTAGCAACAGGTCTCCCTGCTTTTCTTCCCTGACTGCACTCCCCACCCCCCCTTTAAATATCCAGACCAACAGCTTTGATTTACTGAGACCGGAAACAAAGAAATTAGTGTATTCTGATATTTTATTTTTATCTTTTACAGTTTCTGGTCATCCAGAAGTATTCACATCAATCTGGAACGATTCACCACCACTGCCACTAAGTGCTCAGTCTAGCTGGAAAACCCACCTCTGCTTGTTAAAAGGTTACCCGTGTATCCAAAACTGGGACTGTCTTCTCACAACTCTTCAGTTCAAAGGGGATGGTCCCACTACATGACTCACTTCTTTCTCCCAGGAACATAACTCTCTCTTTGTGTAGAGATAGCACAACTCTTTCCTTGCCGTAACGAAGCAATCTCAAAATAACGCTCTAATTGGATATAGTGTTGCTCTAGTACTTTTATGTCAAAAAATCTTTTGTAAGCACATATGTTTCTGTAACTAATTCTACTGTATTCCAAGAATTACTTCATGCTTTCTGCATTCTGTGTTTCTGTGGCTGTACAACGCTGATCGGTAACACAAGAGAGAAGCACAACACGATGGTTTTTAAGAAAACGAGCACAACATTTATAGCTATTCAGCACTGGAATTTCTAAATCTTTCCCTAAGTCACACAGCTACTGAGCCTGATAAGTAAGACATAGCAGGTTGTATCAGAAGAGCACTTTAAAATTTAAATGGGGATGTTGGCAATAGAGAAACTCACCGTAACCTGTCTGGGAAACGAGCTCAGCTGCCCCTCCGATGGGCTTTGTGAAGACGCCCATGATTCCTTTCCCCACACCCGAGATGACCCCTCTGGCTTTATGCCCGGCTGACGCTTGGGCCTCAGACACTCGCTGAAAATTCTGCATCGGCTGATCCACAATCCCAGCGATTGCACCTGAAAAAACAAGAGTCCCCAGTAATTAGTGAAGATTCATATCCCAGAATAAGAGGAAATCTTACAACTTGACCTGAATGTTGCTTAGATTACGCCGTTAATTTCAGAGAGTTCAGTTAGTTAGAAGAGGCTTAGCTAAAAAGTAAAATCACTGAACAGAAAATCGGTTCCGTTTCACCTCAAACCAGGACAAGACTGTACCCCACCTTCTTATACAGCTATTTAGCGTGCGACCAATTAGCTAAACAATACCTTAGCTTCAGTTTAAGTTAAATCTCAACTTCCTTTTTTCAAATGTATTTTACTTTTTTAAACATTCAGATTGCTTAACTTGACAGCACGCTTTCATCTTTTAGCTACTTTCACTAAATGCTTTTGCCGAGTTAGTTTAATTCAGCTCATTCTGTGTAGCAATTCTGAAAATGTTGGGCTCGGAATAAAATCCACCCGTTTTAGAAGACTTGAGCTCTTATGGAAATGAGATTTTCACGTAAGCCTGAGATTGACTTCAGGAAAATAAAACCTGCCTGTATTCAATAGATCATTTTTATATCCTCTTCCACTGCCAGAAATGTTCATAAGCTAATGCAACTTTTGATATATTACTAAGATTAGCAGAATTAGACTTTGAGACTTTTTGTTACTTTTTTGTGAAAACGATCATATTTTACTTTAATGCGCATGGGTCAAACTTTTACAAGTGACACAGTGACCTTCCCAGCTTTTAGTATCAACAGAGAACTCCAGCTTAAATCTTCCTAAATGTAAACAGGTATGTGAGGTGGTACATTTCTTTGATCTTGAGTTTACTCTAGCCACTTAACCACAGACATGTCTCTAGTTATTGTAATTTTGATAGATAAGCTATTTGGAAATCGCTAAGAGTACGAGGACTGGACAAAGTGACATCAGTTAGAAAACGGTCTGCCTGATCCGAGGTTCTCTGCTCAGTGAAAAGCAAGTTTGCAGGCTCCGCCGCTAGCTCTCAGTTTGCACCGTCAGCTGTGAATATCAAGATAAAACAATTATTTAAGGAGTAGGACTGAGTGTCACTGTGGTAACCAGGCATTTTTACTGCAACCCAGACATCTTTGAAGATTCTGCTTTGTATGTGGAAGCAAATCCAGGCATAATTCCACAGATTCGGACAATCACAGCCGAGGTATTTGGCCCTATGTGTTTACCAGCGTGACATGCGCTAGTCAGCTAGCTGCTAACCGTTTTTCAGATGGTTTTAGTTACCAGTACTGGATAAACAGAGAAGTTGCTGACTTTGAACAACAAGAACTAATATCGTACTTGTACACACTGGTATTCTGTCCAAAGAAAAGACGAGGGTGAGAAGCAGCACGCATTTCCCCAGATCCTTGTCCCTGGGATACTATCTATCAGCAATTCAAGAAACTTGCATCCTCCACAAATGCCTCCCTTTCCTCTTAGAGAGACTGCTTCCAACTTCTATATGTGTACCCTTTACTGATAAATGCATAGGATTTCCCCAGAAAATGCTGGTCTATTTTTAATGTGCTACCCAGTTTTTATTGATCTCAGTCCCTGAAGCTGAGCGTGCAGCTGAACATTCACCCTTTGCATCACAAAGGCCATCAAGCGCCCTTAATGCCATGCCATGGAAATGACACAATTTTCAATTCAATTCTGTTTCATTAGTACTTACCAGCTGCTCCTGCTGCTTGACTAAAATAATACCCCAACACCGCATTACACAATTGGGATTGTTCATCCAGTCTTTTCTTTTGTACAATTGTGATGCATTTGAAGGCATAAAACAATACTTGGTGTTCTGCTGAGTTAGAGTATTATGTTACCCTGTGACCTCCTTCACCCTATCTATCGAGGTCATCCACAGCAACTGCACTTTCAGAACAGAAGTTATTGCCTTATTAAATGTAATCCACCTAAGTCCTAGCACTAGTAAATTATTTACTGCAATACACTTGAGCAATGTTATAAGGTAATAATAAATAAGAGCCTACTCCAAAGGACCTGTGGTATGCTCCAGGCACTTCTCAGCTGGAATTAGGCCCAGAGGACAAGGAAACAGAATGGAAACTGCTGTGACTGTGTTATATAAGATTATTTATATAGTACCCCTAATAATATATAGCTTAATTAGCCGGTTGTTTAGTACTTCCACACTTTCTGTAATTCTGCCATTTTATGCATGCTCTGAACTTGTCTGTGAAGCCATTGCCCTTTTGTACCTCAAATCCTTTTGCAAGTCCTCTCTTTCTACCTGCAAAAAATATAACCAATGATCTTCTCTTCCCTCTCTGCTCACCCTTTGTAATCTCTTATCTTGAATTGCAGCTCACTGACATCACTCATTCATGTGCTGTGGTCACGCCCACAAATCACATAATAAACTATAACTGTACTCCTTCCATTAAGGAGTGGCTGGTCCTACCACCTTTGCATGGGGAAGAAAGACCTGTGCAACTCCTTTCCTGTGTGCATCATGTGTGGGCAAAGGCAAAAAAAAAAAAAAAGGTCAAAGGCTGAGCAAACTCAAAACCCAACAGCAGTGAGATAATGGTGACACCCGTGTGAGGTTCACTGCATCTCCTAGCACCAGAAACTGCGAAGCAGATGTCCCCTGGTGCCCGTGGGATTTCTTTCTTTCTGACATAAAGTTAGTGTTAGGAGCACCACGCTGGATGGACTTACTACAGAGGGTCTCTCCCCTCGGATTTCAGCAGCGTATCAGGGAAGCAGAGCATGTGGTTCTACACTACATGTGGTTCCTCCCTTTCCACTCTCCCACTCTCATTCTCACAGTCTAGAGACAGCTACGGTGTCCTACTGCTGTCCCTGTCTCTTTCTCTTCTCTGTAATGTCCCTTGCCCTTTTTTTTTTTTTTAAATGAAACCATTCTCCATTTTTCTTTCCTTCCTTACCCTAGGCATTCAATTTTATATGCATGTCCACATATGTACACACAGATTATGTATGTATAAAGAAAACCTCAATAAAATTAAACACCAAAGCAACAAAACAAAAACATATTCTTCCATTACTGGACCAAAGAGGTTCCAGCAACACCGTAACATCTGCTAAACATCAGCTGGGGTGCACTCTGGTTAATACATGCTGCTCAGTAACCATAAAAAAGATACTTTGATAACTACAAAATTCAGATAGTTCAGACTATATCACTGTATTACTTCAAGAAGAATTTGATTATGAGCAGCAACTGATTCGTGCACAGACTGACAATATTTGGTGAACGTAGCGCGGCTTACAGAACTTAGCAAAGCTCGGGTTGCTTGCGAAAAACTCTTTCAGACCAAGAAATAATTGGAAAAAATCCCCCACCAGGAGAAACTGGCCATGCTTTGCCATGAGGCTGGAAGCCAGCCAAGCTGAAACCATTTCGCGTCCTTTTCTTTCCTCTGTTGTCCTTCAGGATTGCTGCAAGTGTTTCACACCGAAACTATGCTGAAGCACAGTCTCATCACAGAAAATGTAAAAATACAGCTAAAAGAAAAGAGCACCTGTTGGTGCACATTAATATATTTGCAGAATTAGTGTGTGGAATAGCACACACCTTCAGCATTAGCACTGGCCCTCAGCATCTCACTTGTAGATAGGCAAACGTAGAGTGGCCCCAATTCAGTGATAGTTACACAGCAAGAACAACAACCACCACCTTTCAGAACAAAAATTCGAGCTTCTGAAATCTGGGCTTTACCTTCTCCAGCAGCACAGCTACACCATCAGTCGGTATTACTATCAATTCACTTTCCCCAAATGCAGGAAGGAGTAACTGAAACGTCGAGCACTTTTGTCATTGTGAAAAATGGCTTTTCTAATAGTTGTCAGCTTTTCAGTTATTCGAAAATGCTCAACTTCCTAAAGGGAGCTACTTCAATACACTACTTTTCACTAGGACCAGTAGTTGAAAATAAGCCCTATAGTTTCAATATTCTCTCTTACACGGTTATAAATTATTATTTTAAGCTTGACCCCGTCATGCAAAATGCAAAAGGCAGTTCCTTGGTGGGGAGTGCCGATCACCTAAATATTTTAAATACAATTTCACTGTATTTTTGTCTAATCATATAAAAGAAAAAATACACCTATCATTAGCTTTTGCTTCTTTTCATGCACAAATGTTACTAAAATGACCCAGAAGTCTCCCCCAAACTAGAAAAGAAGATGACATCTGGCCAAAGATAACAATCAAATCAAACAACACCCTGACAGTGCTTGAGTCATTTAAAACGAGACAGGACAAAGCACTTAAGAATGTACCACAGGGAACAACTTGCACTGAGGAGGAGACAAGAGTACATGATTTTGGCCCCGATTCAGCAAAGCTCTTAAGCACATGCTTAAGTGCTTTGCTGAATCAGGGCCACCATGAGCCAGATCTTCAGAAAAATCAGAAATGCTACTAACTCTCCTTTCTGCGTAGATACCACAGTATATTGGTAAACTGAGGGCTCTTACATGCCTGTGCCTAGGCACGAAATCTGCATTTGCAATTATTTAAGCTGCCTGCATCAGTCAGATAGCTTTTACAAACATGACAGTACTTTGACTATCCTAGAAACCTTTTTCACACTTCTCAATTGTACAATTAGAAAGTCATAGAAATTATGGCTTCAAAGGGTCTCGCTTTCTGCATTCTTGCGCTCATCTGAACTCTTCAACCTCGTGAAGGAAAATAACATAGCAGCTCCGCTTCGTTGCGTTATGTATGAAGAACCTGGAGTTATTTTTAGAGTAAGCATGTTCATGTTTACTCTGAACGTGCTGGTGAAAGCAAGCAGCGCAGTGGTACCTTCCTTCAACTACGACTGTTTTTTTTTTGGGGAAGCCACAATATTCTTTAAACTAAATAGTCAGAAGAGAAACAGCTTTCTGATGTGTTTGTAAAAATTGAAATGTAGGTCTATTCATAATTTAGATCTCGGCACAATTTACATGAATGCTGCTGTGTATACAAAGAAAACACGCTTTTAAAAAATCAGGTTTAAATAAAAAAAATATGCCTGACAAATTCACTGGAATATTTCTGATTCCTCTGTTAGTAAGAGGGTCCCATACTTGTGAAATCCAGCTACACAGTAACTGTAGCTATTTATCTGAGTGTTTTGTTGCCTCCACTGCTAAGAACAGAGGTATTTAGCAGGGAGGAATCTCTAAATAATAACAGCGGGAGTAAGAACAAGATCCTAGCTTGGGGAGGAACACTGTTTAAATGCTAATATGAAACTCCAAGTTTCTAACACGAAGTCTGATTTCTTAGAAAATCAGGGACACCGAAATTCTGACTCTTCTTTTTGGTTTTGTTTTTAACTCAGGCATACTCCCACGAACAACCGAAGCCTTGCGTGCGGGGAGGTACAGGCATGGCGTATTTGTGCACGCATGTTACGAGTTCCCGGCTCTCCTGAACAGCAGAAACTTTGCCTTGTTACAGCCAAAGCTACAAAGTTTTGCTCTTTAGTTCAGGCTGCACAGCTGATGCTTTTAGCTCTGAGGGCCGGTGAAAGGGATAGCCACCGCGTTATCTTGCTGTCTTATTAATAACTGAGCCAAGATCACCAAACTGTTTCGGCAGCACACGTACACCAGGCTGACACAGTGCTTCTGAAAGTATAATCTTTCATCCAGCTACTCAACCTGACTGCCCGTAGCCCAATAAAACAAGAAGGAAAAATAAAACCTCCTCTGAACTGCCTTTGATTTGCAACACCAGTAACAGCTTACTATTGGGATAGTAGCTACTAATATATGAAATTTCTCCTTTATGCACATTTCTCCCAGGACACTCGCTTGCCAGTTTACAGGCATTATCAAATGACAGTGCTTCACATCATCTACTGTTATTGCTTAAAATAATTTCCAGTAACTTAACCCAAACTTGTAACATTTTTACCACTTCCTCTTTGGGGCTTTCAGGGTTGCGGTTGCAAATTTAGGAGTTGTGTACACTACTGAAGATTAGGAAAGAGGACAAATCCTTTCAAGCTTCAGCTCTTCTAACCTTTTGAACTGGACTGCTTTTGGTCACTTTGATCTCTAAGGGATTCATACACTTTAATACGTACTGAGGAACTCTGCCAAACAATACAGTTCTGCATTCCTTTGCTGTGTGACAAGTAGAAGTAACCTAGAAAATCCAGCCCCTTACTGCAAAACTTCTCGCAGAGATTTTTTCCAGTGCGGGTTAGTTTTCAAATTTTTAGGTACTATTTTGAAACAGCCAGAGTAATCTTCACTTCTAACCAAACCGCTTGGCTGCTTGATGAATACAATTACACTGAATCAGGATGATCTGGGTCTCTTTGTTAAAGCAGAATTCCTCATCAAAGCTTACTTAACATCTGCACTTAAGTTCAAGTGGTTTTCAAACAAAACCAAAAATCCCCGATATCTACAGTGCAGCAAAACCAAGCAGGTTCGGAAGGCATTCCTATAACTCATTGGAAAGTAAACATCAGCGTGATGACGTCTTTGTGCTGACTTAGTTACAAGTCACCCTGCCCAATGCAGAATTATTCTTTTCTTCTCAGATATATATCATGTAGCAATGAAAATACTATTTCAAAAAGAGAGTGCAAACTTGTTCTATATCTGCAATTATTTTATCAGCAAAAAACATACAAAAGTCACTAAACCTTGATGAAAAGAAACAGTATCTCATATACATACTGTGAGGCTATTTCATAAGAAATCACCAAAACAAACAGATTTTGCAATTGTAACTCACATGGAGAAAAGGCTGGTGAGAAGATCAGAAAACAGTATTATCACTCAACTTGATATTTAATAGTACGTTACCTAGAAGGCTAATGCCTAAACGAGAGAGCCCCTGTCTCAGTCCTTCTCCCAGGCTCTCTGGAAGCTGCCTTCTCCATTCTTCTTGTCTGTTGTAATGCTCCTCATCCAGTGACAGCCTATCCATATTCCGAGCAAGACTTGTTGCCAGATTGGTAATTGACGTCAGTGTACCTAAATACATGGAGATATACATTTGGGTCTGGATCAAAATGCTTTAATTTAAAACATGGAGACGTTCTATGCCTCACTGAAATACTGAGCTTACGAGCAGAACAGCAAGTCAATTGAAAAGTCGCCCATGTGTAACATGCTTTACTATTTGTTAAGCATCTCCACACTGCTCCGACGGTCCCCGTCACGCCTTTTACATTCGCCCGCACCAGGTTTGCCCGGCCGGTGGGAACAGCAGCTCATCCGAACATCCCTCTCCAGTTCCCCAACTTCCGTGAGGCTAACCTAAACGGAGGGGGAGCGGGGTGGGTGATGGAGAGGTAAACAAATATTTACAGAAGGAGCCCGGGAGGACGTGTCCTGAGGGAGGCTGGAGCAGCAGCGAGCGGCTGGGGTCTCTCCCGGGCGGCGGGAGCCACGCGATGGCACTGTGGATACAGACTTCGCAAAACAAAAGCTGCTCCTGCTCTCCGGCCAGCCCAGCCCTGCTGTCAAAACCTACCCACCTACTTACACAGTTATGACAACTGTATCTACTTTTTCTTTTCTTCTTTTTTTTTTTTTTT